>JAFJHL010000711.1:0-13825 GCA_019425775.1 Rafetus swinhoei | reverse complement strand
CTGGCTCAGCAGGGGCTCCAGCCCGCAACGTGCTGGCCTAGGGCTGCTCTCAGCCCGTGCTACCCCCGGGCCACAGCTCGTCTCCCCCTTCGCAGGTACCTGTACCTCCAGCAGGTCCGTCGGGGAGTCGAGGGTGGTGTCGTCCTAGCAGGGTCCGGGAGGCCCAATCCAGGCTTCAGTGAGTTAGAGCTCTGCAGCATCCCGCGGGCTTGTCGGGGTTCAGGGTGGCATCGGGGTTCCAGCCGGTCCACCAGCTCTGGCAAGCCCTCAGGGTCCCTGTCAGTCCGTAGGTCCTCTAGCTCGGGCAGGAACTCAGGGTCTCCGGGTTTCCGCAGGCCTCTGGGCTCGAGCAGGACCTCTGGCTCAGGCAGGTCCTCAAACTCACCAGGCCCCAGCAGAGCCCCGGGTTCCTCTGGGTCAGAGGGTAGCTCTGCTGGCCGGCATGGCCAGGCTTCAGCAGCCCTGGCAGGGAAGTCTTCACCGGCCCTGTAGAAGGCGGCTGTGGGAGGCCCAGGCCACGTTTCGGCCTCCTCAGCCAGGAGCTCTGGCCAGGCCTCTATCTCCCTCGGAGGCTGGACCCTGACTGAGCTCCCAGCCAGGCTTTTTATAGTCCTAGCCCCGCCCCCTTGCCTTCTGGTCTGGTGACTGGGCGGGGCTAGGCTGCGCCCAAAATGGCTTCCGGAGGGATATTTTCTCCCTTCTGGTAGTGGGTGCCTCTCCCCGCTCCACTGCAGAGAAGGAGGAGAGGGAGCAAGTGTAGGGGCCACTCTCCTCCTTCTCCCCCTGCCCTGCTCCTAGTCCTGCTGCCTACACCAGCCGGAGCCCTTCCCACCGCGCCGACCCACCAGCCGCCCGCCTGCTGACACCCCAACGCTGCTGGGCTGCTCCCCCCGGACGACGACACTGCTGCTGCCTACCACCGCCACCAGCTGCTCCTGTTGCCTGAGAGGGGAGGGGGGGCCTGCCGGCCGTCCCCCCTCCCCTCCTTCGCTCCAGAGAAGGAGGAGGACCCCACCACCCGGAGGCCTTCCCCCGCTGACTGCTGCCTGCCCACTGCTGTTGCTGCGCCCCGCTGAGGGGGAGAAGAGGAGATCACCATCTAGAACTGTGGAGGGGTTTGTCTAAAAGACTGAGCTTTTTCATCTGCTCTAGGGGTGGTGGTGAACTGAGCTGTTAAAGGGGGCTGGGGAGAGGCTCAGTGCCCTCCCCTAGTCCAGCTGCCCCCTTCGCCCGCTACCACCACCCCCAACGCCTCCACCGCCCTCACCACCTGGACTCTCTCTTCTCCCGGTGGTTTGCTGCCCGCCTCCACCTGGGACGTTGCTGCAGCGGTGGGCGAGGTCGAGCCCTCACAGCGCCGTGGGCGTGCTCCTTCCCACCCCTTGGACTTGGCCCCCTCCTCAGCTACATTTGGCTGGGGCCACCTCACCCCTGGTCACCCACCCTACCCCAGCAGCTTGTTTCCTCCCCATTGCCTGTCCTTCCCTGCTAGCCTAGGTTGTTTTTCCCTCCCACCCCAAGGTTACTTACCCACCACACCCATTCCCAAAGTTTATTACTAGCCACGCCCCTACCCCAGCCAGCCCAACTGTGTGTGTGCCCCGCCCCTCCCAGCTGCTGTTTGGTTCCACTTTTGTCCTTTCCCCCGCCCAGCTGTCTGCAAGCCCTTGAGCACTACCCAATCTGCCTTGTCCCCTGTCCCGAGCGCTTGTGCCCCATCCCTCCCCTTTTAGTTAGTCCTCTGTTCACTGCACTTCCTTAACGGCCCCGCAGTTTTCCCTATATACCCCAGTGCAGCCGGAGGAGCCGGCCCCGCCCTGCACCTGTTACCTTGCCCCTACCTGCCCTGCCAGCGCCTCCTCCTCTGCTTCCAGCCTTGCGGGAGGAGTGGTCGCTGGCTCCTCGGTGTCCGGTCCCGCCATTCCTGGTGCCCTCCTCCCTGCAATAGTCAGCGGGAGGGAGTGGTTTCTCCCCGCCCAATCGTGCCCCCCCCCTTTTTTCTCCTGTCCCTCCCCTCACAATAGCGCCCTCCTCCTCTGCCACAGTCACAGCAGGGAGGAGAGGCTGCTAAACGCCGCCCTTCCCTGAAACCTGTACCCTTCCTCTCTCCCTTCCTCTCCCTTACTGACGCCCTCCTCCCCTGCCTGTTGTTCGGTGGGAGGAGCGGTTAATTCCTGCCCTTCCACCCCCTGTGCCATCTGAGACCCCTTCCTCCCTTCATGATGGAGGAAGCCCCTGCCCCTGTTAGTCCCACGGTCCCCCCGTTGCCACCGGGCCCAAAGAATGCCGCGGCTGACCTCCCGACCCCTGGCCCGAGCTCCGCCGCTGCCACGGCCGATGCTCCCTTACATCCGGGAGCGGCCTCCACCTCGGCCGGGAAAAAGGGCGGGGGGAAGAAAAAGGGCAAAGGCCCGGCCCCGAAGGCTAAAGCTCCCACGGCCGAGGCCGCCCGGCCCCCTGTGGCCCCATTATCTGCCGCAGCCCCTTCTTTCCCTGCTGTTCCCCCCACCAGCTCTGGGGGTGATCTCACCACGGCCCCCAGAGCGTACGCCCAGGTGGCCGCTGCCGCCCCCCCACCTGCCGTGTCATCTGCCCCGACTGCCGCCTCCAGCTCCGTTCCCGGTGGCCGGGGCCCCTTTCCCACCATGACCAGGAGGCACGGCGTCCGCTGCCTCCTGGTCGCGCCGCCCCACGCCGAGACCTACGCGGCGGGCGTTGGCGAGGGTGGTGGGGCCTCGGCCGTGGTGGCGGCCTCCAAGATGTACGGCAAGGTAGTGTTCTTCCTTGCCTCGAGGCCGCCGCCCAGGAGGCGGTGGAGAGGCCTGGCGGTGGGGCGGCACGTGCCTCTCGAGCCATTGGAGGACCTGGGCGCACGGGTGGTTCTTACCTCCGTCCCCGCCTCTTCCTTCCTAATGCTGCCCTGTTGCCTTCCCTCTCCACCCTGGGGAAGCCCATCTCCGTCATCAGCCCTCTCCGTTGGGCTGTAAGGACCCCGCCTCCGCCACGTTTATCATTCCGCCGGCAGGTGCAACTGCAAATGCGCCGCGGCGCGCGTGGCGGGGTGGCGCTAGAGGGGTCCTTTTGGTGCCCTACCAGGGGGCCTCTACCGGGTCCACTATTCCACGGGTGAGGCCCGGTGCTTCCTCTGCCGGGCGATGGGGCACGCTCGAGGGACTGCCCCTTGGCCCGGTCGGGAGGCGTCCGGCCCACCGGGCCCGGAGGGCGCTGCCCTACCACCGCCGCCCCTGGTAGTCCGACCGCGGCTGCCCTCCTCCAACCGACGGCTCGGCTCGGGCTGGAGGCGCCTCTGGCGTGCCCGAAGAGCAGGCGGGCCCCGCCTCCGCTCCATCCGCTCTGCGGGCCCGAGGAGGAGAGGGTGGCGCGGTCGCTGCCGGGCGAGGGAGAGGGCACCCCAGGTGGAGGTTTCCTTACCCTCTTCTCTCCTCCCTTGTCTCAACGCCCCGCAAAAACGAACTGCGCCTCAGCCTTGCCCCTGGTGGCCAGCCTTCCACCTCCATCTCGGAGGCTGGACGCCGTCGGGAAAGCGCAGAGCCCGCCGTTCGCGACTCAATCCTCCGACGAGGAGGGTGGGAAGGCCCCCCTCCGAAAGATCCCGAGGGGGGCCAGTGCTGCCGAGATCGCCCCCGACGAGCGTCAGCAGGAGGCGCCGGCCGAGGAAGCCGTGGCAGCGAGGGGGGACGCTGTCGTCCCCCCTGCGGAGCCCATCCATGAGGAGGCCTCGGTTGGAGCTCCCCCGGCCCTGGTACCAACCGAGCCCCGCTGTTACCGCCGAGGTAAGCGTCGCCTCGGCGGCCGGGCGGGGAAGGCTCCGGGGCCGAGGGGATGGAACTGAGCTCCATCTTTGAGGAGATCGAGGCCCTGGGTCTGACCCCGCTTACCCAGGGGGATGACGGCCTCCGCCAGCGGGCCTCGGTCTGGGCGGCGTCGCTGTGGCGCGCCCCTCCTCCCCAATCCTAACCCTATGTCCCAAGTGGCCGACCCCGCCTCACATTCGGGCGCCCTGGTACTACCCACTGGCCCGGCCGACTCGGGCGCTGGAGCTGAAGCTGCCGAACCCTGTGGGCGGCGGCTGGTGCCGAGCGGCCGGGTCCCGGGCTTGGGGCGCCTCTCCAGCAACCGAGGCGGGCGGTCATCTCCCTTTCCGTTGGGGCCCAGAGGAAGACCCCACTCAAGCCGACGCCGTGGCAACAACTCCTCTTTTTCCATCTGAGCCCGGCCGGGCGCTGGCCCCTTTCTGTTTCGGTCCCCTCGGTTCCCATTCGGGAGGAGCCACGGCCCGGTGGCACAAACAAGGGGGACCCTTCCTAGACCCCGCCCCAATCTCTGGTTCCCTTCCTGTCCCGATTCTTCCTCACCCCTGCACGTGCCCTTGGCCCCGATCCTAACCTTTACGAACCCATTTCCAGCCCGAATCCTCCCCGTCCGTGACCTCCCTCCTACTATCACCGCCTCTTCCTCCCACCCCTGTCCCACCGTCCGGCCGTGAGCCCGCCCCCTTCCACGCCTACCGTGCCGCCTGTCCCACCTCACCGCCCTCCCAAACCACCATTACTGCCACCCACGGGGCCGCCTGCTCCCGTTGACCGTGGGCGGCCCTCAGGGGGTGGTATTTGTGTCCCCGGTCCCTAGCTCCCTAGGGGCTGCCTTGTTCCCTCCGCCGCACCTTCCCTCGCCGGGGCTGGGGGCGGGCAGCGCGGCGCCGTCGCTCTTGGCGCCGCGCCGGGGCTCGGACCCCGGTTTGCCCGCCTCGGTGGCCCGCGAGGTCTTCCGGGGGGCCCAGACGGAGGAAACATCTAGTGTCCCCTCAGCGCTGGGGGCCGAGCTCCGCCAATTCCTCACGGATACGCGTGGGGCTAAAGGAAAGGTGGAGCTCGCCTTCAGCGCTGGGGGACTTTCATTCCATCTTGGGGCCACGAGGGCCCTCTTGCAGGAGGAGAGGGACCAAGGGGGCGGGACATCGCGCCTACCGGCGGGCCCGCAAATTTCGTGGACGCTCTCGCTCGGGTCGGGCAGCGCCTGTTGCGCGGCCCGCGGAGGCCGACGATCACCCTGCCCGTGAGGATCCACCCCAGCCCTCATCATGAATCACACCACCATCGCAACGCTGAACGCCCGGGCTGTAGGGTGGGTCGCAGGAGCCGGGTGCTCTCCTTCCTTCGGGAGGAGGGTACTCGGTGGTTTTCCTGCAGGAGACCACACGACTCCAGCCGCCGAGGCTGGCTGGCGGCTGGAGTGGGGGACGGGGTGTATTTTAGCCACCTCGGCACTCGCCGGCCGGGTGGCCACCCTGTTCTCCCCTACCCTACGGCCCGAGGTGCTGGGGACCGCCGAGGTTGTCCCGGCCGCTTGTTGCACGTCCGGGCTGCGGAGGGGCTGACGCTGAACTTGGTCAACGCCTCACGCCCCAACGCTGGCCCGACCAGGTCATCTTTACCGCAGGCGGCCACCTTCCTCGGCACTCTGGATCCTCGCGAGTGTCTGGTCCTGGGCGGGACTTTAACACCACCTCGGCGACCGGACCGTAGGACGCGCGAACTGCCAGGCCGCAGCAGGCGCCTCAGGAGATCGTGGACGCACCACTCCCTGGTGGACGCCTGGCGAGACCACCACCCGGACGACAATACCACCTTCACCTACGTCCGGGTGGAGGACGATCGGTCGAGCCACTCCCGGTTGGATCGCGTTTACCTTTCCCGCTTCCATCTGGCACGAGCCCACTCCTCCAGCATTCGGCCGGCCCCGTTCACGGACCACCATTTGGTGGCCGTGAAAGCCTCCCTTAGTTCGGAGAGGCTGGGGCCGGCCTACTGGCACTTCAATAATAGCTTGCTGGAGGACGTGGGCTTCGTGGCATCCTTCCGGGAGTTCTGGCTGGCCTGGCGGGGGCAGCGGCCCGCCTTTCCCTCGGCGCGGCGATGGTGGGACGTGGGGAAGGTGCGCGCCCGGCTCTTCTGCCGCGACTGCTCCCGGGGCGCCAGCCGGCGGAGGGATGCGGCGATAGAGCAGCTGGAACGGGAGGTCTTGAAGCTTGAGGGGCGCCTGGCTTCCGCCCCCGAGGATCCACTCCTCCGCGAGGCGTGCCGGGAGAAGCGGGAGGAGCTCCGGGCCCTGGAAGATCACAGGGCCCGGGGCGCCTTCGTTCGATCTCGCATCCATCTCCTTCGGGAGATGGATCATGCTCCCGCTTCTTCTATGCCCTGGAGAAAAGGAGGGGGTGAAAAAGCACGCCACCTGCCTTTTGGCGGAGGACGGCACTTCTCACGGATCCGGCGGAGATGCGTGAAGGGCCAGGGCCTTCTACGCCAGCTTGTTCTCCCGGATCCGACCGGCCGACGCCTGCAAGGTGCTCTGACCGAGCTCCCGACGGTCAGCGCTGGCGATCGAGACCGCTGAGACGCCTCACTCTGGCCGAGTTCTCGAAGCCCTCCGCCTCATGCCCAACAATAAAACCCGGGCATGGACGGGCTGACCGTGGAGTTTTACCGGTTCTGGGACGCCTCGCCCGCCCAGACTCACAGTCTGGGCCGAGTCCTTGAGAGCGGGTCCTCCTTCAGTGCAGGCGAGCGGTGCTCGCTTTGCTACCAAGAAGGGGGACTCCGCGACCTTCGGAATTGGCGCCCCGCCTCGCCTCCTCAGCACGGACTATAAGGTCGTAGCAAAGCCATCTCGCTGCGACTGCGGTCCGTGCTGGCGGACGTGATCCATCCCGACCAGACCTACACCGCCCCGGCCGTAGCATCTTCGATAATCTGTATTTGGTCCGGGATCTCTTGGAGCTCGGGTGGGACGGCATGTCGCTCGCCTCCTGTCCCTGGACCAGGAGAAGGCGTCGACAGGATGGATCACGGTATCTCCTGGGCACCCTGCAGGCCTTCGCTTCGGGCCCCGCTGCGGGTTTTCTCCGGTGCTGTACGCTCGCGGAGTGTTTGGTCAGGCTCAACTGGACCCTGACCGAGCCGGTCAGCTTCGGGCGGGGGTACGCCAGGGGTGTCCGCTGTCGGGCCAGCTGTACGCTCTGGCGATCGAGCCCTTCCTCTGTCTCCTCCGTAGGAGGCTGACGGGTTGGTGCTGCGAGCCGGAGCTGCGGTTGGTCCTGTCGGCGCACGCCGATGACGTGCTCTCGTGGTCCAGGACCCGGCGACCTGGTGCGCGGTGGAGGCCTGCCAAGCCGTACTCGGCGGCCTCCTCCGCCCGGGTCAACTGGGTCAAGAGCTCTGGCCTGGTGGTCGGGACGGGTGGCGGGCCGCTCTCCCACCCGCGCTTCAGGCCATCAGGTGGAGTGCGGGTCCGCTGCTCTATCTGGGCGTATTTATCCGCCACGCATCCTCTCCGCCGGAAAACTGGCAGGGTTTGGAGGCCAGGGTGGCTGAGCGGCCGCGGAGATGGACAGGACTGCTCCGGTGTCTCTCCTTCGAGGGAGGGCGCTGGTGTTAAATCAGCTGGTCCTGTCCATGCTCTGGCACCGGCTCAACACCCTGCGCCTGGCCCCCGGAGGTCCTGGCCAAGCTCCAGAGGACAGCCCTGGAGTTCTTTTGGCCAGGACTGCACTGGGTCTCTGCAGGGGTCCTGTCTCCCCTGGAGGAGGGGGGCCAGGGCCGCGTACGCAGCCAGGTCCGGACCTTCCGCCTCCAGGCCCTGCAGAGACTCCTCTTTAGTGCAGGTAGTCCGGCATGGAGCATTTTGGGGTGCGCCTTCCTCCGCCGCCTTCGAGGGCTCCGATACGACCGGCAGCTCTTTTTTATCCACCCGAGGGGCCTTCCGCGAGACCTCTCAGAGCTGCCGGAATTCTACCAGGAACTCCTCCGGACCTGGAAGCTGTTTTCGGCGACCAGGTCCGTTTTGGCCGCCGAGGAGCAGACTCCTCGCGGAGCCCCTGCTCCACAATCCAGCCTTGTGCGTGCAGGTGGCGGAGTCTCCGGGTGCGCCGGAGGTTGATCCTGGCAGAAACCACCAAACTCGGAGACCTCCTGGACTACGACAGGAGGGACTGGGTGACCTCGAGCGCCGCCGCGCATGGGGCTCTCCACCCTTTGGACCCCTGCGCCTACTCCAGGAGGTGGAGGCGGCTTTGTCGCGCCCGCCTCGACCTCCTACAGAGAGCCCTGCGAGAGGGTACGCCCGCCTCCCTTCCTGGGCGAAGCCTCCGTCCTTTTATTGGGCCCCTGTTCCGCGGGCCCTCCGGCCTCCCATCCCTGGACTCCCAGCCGGCTGCAGAACCTGCAGCCGGTTTGCGAACCGCGCCTAGGGAACATCTGTACACGCCGTGCTCCATACCTTGCATTTCCCCACTCACTCGTGTCCCGCCCGATACTAAGTGGCGGGACTATTTAAGATCCGTTGAGGGTGGGAGACCCGATGGGCCAGTGTGTATTCCACCTTAGTCCCACGGCCCATCGGGATATTAGTTGGCGGCTCCTTCACGGAGCCGTGAGCACGGGCGTGTACCTGGCGCGTTCACCCCATCCCGAAGCCTGTCCTTTGCGGCGTGAGGGAAAACCTGACGATACCTCGAGTGCGCCAGGTTGCAGCCCCTATTCCGCTCCTCCAGAACCTCTTATTGAGGTTCTGGCTGCACTTTTCCCCTCACCTTTCATCTACGCACACCCAACTGCGGGCCCCACGGTCGCGAGACCTCCTCGCCAACCTCCTCCTGGCCTTAGCGAAAGCTGCCATCTATGACACCAGGCGGAGGATGCTGGACGAGGGGTTCTCTGCGACTGTGGGGCCTACTTTCGCTCCTCCCTCGTGTCACGATCCGGCAGAGTTCCTCTGGGCGGCGCCCACTGGCTCCATCGATAGCTTTGAGGGGCAGTGGCGCTGTCCGGGTTCTCTGCTCGGTGTCCCCGCTTGGTTCCCTTTATTTTAAACCTGTGACCCGCACTCCTGATCCGCTTTGTCATTATTTGTCCCCGAGATCAGTTGGCCATGGGTCCAGTCGCCCTCCCGTGCAAGGCTGGGGAGGGGCTTTAGAACGTGGGCGGGCTTCGCCCGCCCACATTCTCATGGTTTCAAATAGACCCCGCCCACTGCAGAGAAGGAGGAGAGGAGCAATCTCTCTTCCTTCTCCCCTGCCCTGCTCCTGGTCCTGCTGCCTGCACCAGCCGGAGCCCTTCCCACCCCGCCGACCCACCAGCCACCCGCCTGCTGACACCCCAACGCTGCTGGGCTGCTCCCGGACGACGCACACTGCTGCCGCCTACCACCGCCACCAGCTGCTCCTGTTGCCTGAGAGGGGAGGGGGGGCCTGCCGGCCGTCCCCTCCTCCTCCTTCGCTCCAGAGAAGGAGGAGGACCCCACCAGCACCCACCACCCGGAGGCCTTCCCCCGCTGACTGCTGCCTGCCCACTGCTGCTGCTGCGCCCCGCTGAGGGGGAGAAGAGGAGATCACCATCTAGAACTGTGGAGGGGGTTTGTCTAAAAGACTGAGCTTTTTTCATCTGCTCTAGGGGTGGTGGTGAACTGAGCTGTTAAAAGGGGGGCTGGGGGAGAGGCTCAGTGCCCTCCCCCTAGTCCAGCTGCCCCCCCTTCGCCCGCTACCACCACCCCAACGCCTCCACCGCCTCACCACCTGGACTCTCTCTTCTCCCCGGTGGGGTTTGCTGCCCCGCCTCCACCTGGGACGTTGCTGCAGCGGTGGGCGAGGTCGAGCCCTCACAGCGCCGTGGGCGTGCTCCTTCCCACCCCTTGACTTGGCCCTCCTCAGCTACATTTGGCTGGGGGCCACCTCACCCTGGTCACCCACCCTACCCCAGCAGCTTGTTTCCTCCCCATTGCCTGTCCTTCCCTGCTAGCCTAGGTTGTTTTTCCTCTCCCACCCCAAGGTTACTTACCCACCACACCCATTCCCAAAGTTTATTACTAGCCACGCCCTACCCCAGCCAGCCCAACTGTGTGTGTGCCCCGCCTCCTCCTCCCAGCTGCTGTTTGGTTCCACTTTTGTCCTTTCCCCGCCCAGCTGTCTGCAAGCCCTTGAGCACTACCCAATCTGCCTTGTCCCCTGTCCCGAGCGCTTGTGCCCCATCCTCCCCTTTAGTTAGTCCTCTGTTCACTGCACTTCCTTAACGGCCCCGCAGTTTTCCTATATACCCCAGTGCAGCCGGAGGAGCCGGCCCCTGCACCTGTTACCTTGCCCCCTACCTGCCCTGCCAGCGCCTCCTCCTCTGCTTCCAGCCTTGCGGAGGAGTGGTCGCTGGCTCCTCGGTGTCCCGCTTCGGTCCCGCCATTCCTGGTGCCCTCCTCCCTGCAATAGTCAGCGGGAGGGAGTGGTTTCTCCCCTTGCCCAATCGTGCCCCTTTTCCCCTGTCCCTCCTCACAATAGCGCCTCCTCCTCTGCCACAGTCACAGCAGGGAGGAGAGGCTGTTCCTCAGCTGCCCTTCCTGAAACCTGTACCCTTCCTCTCTCCCCTTCCTCTCCCCTTACTGACGCCTCCTCCCTGCCTGTTGTTCGGTGGGGAGGAGCGTTAATTCCTGCCCCTTCCACCCCCTGTGCCATCTGAGACCCCTTCCTCCCTTCATGATGGAGGAAGCCCTGCCCCTGTTAGTCCCACGGTCCCCGCTGCCACCGGGCCCAAAGAATGCCGCGCTGACCTCCCGACCCTGGCCCGAGCTCCGCTGCCACGGCCGATGCTCCTTACATCCGGGAGCGGCCTCCACCTCGGCCGGGAAAAAGGGCGGGGAAGAAAAAGGGCAAAGGCCCGGCCCCGGCTAAAGCTCCCACGGCCGAGGCCGCCCGCCCCTGTGGCCCCATTATCTGCCGCAGCCCCTTCTTTCCTGCTGTTCCCCACCAGCTCTGGGGTGATCTCACCACGGCCCCCAGAGCGCACGCCCAGGTGGCCGCTGCCGCCCCACCTGCCGTGTCATCTGCCCCGACTGCCGCCTCCAGCTCCGCTCCCGGTGGCCGGGCCCTTTCCCACCATGACCAGGAGGCACGGCGTCCGCTGCCTCCTGGTCGCCGCCGCCCCACGCCGAGACCTACGTGGCGGGCGCTGGCGAGGGTGGTGGGGCCTCGGCCGTGGTGGCGGCTCTCCAAGATGTACGGCAAGGTAGTGTTCTTCCTCGAGGCCGCGCCCAGGAGGCGGTGGAGAGGGGCCTGGCGGTGGGGGCGGCACGTGCCTCTCGAGCCATTGGAGGACCTGGGCGCACGGGTGGTTCTTACCTCCGTCCCGCCCCTTCCTTCCTAATGCTGCCCTGTTGCCTTCCCTCCACCCTGGGGAAGCCCATCTCCGCTATCAGCCCTCTCCCGTTGGGCTGTAAGGACCCCGCCTCCGCCACGTTTATCATTCCGCCGGCAGGTGCAACTGCAAATGCGCCGGCGCGCGCGTGGCGGGGTGGCGCTAGAGGGGTCCTTTTGGTGCCCTACCAGGGGCCTCTACCGGGTCCACTATTCCACGGGTGAGGCCCGGTGCTTCCTCTGCCGGGCGATGGGGCACGCTCGAGGGACTGCCCTTGGCCCGGTCGGGAGGCGTCCCGCCCACCGGGCCCGGAGGGCGCCGGCCCTACCACCGCCGGCCCCCTGGTAGTCCGACCTCCGCGCTGCCCTCCTCCAACCGACGGCTCGGCTCGGGCTGGAGGCGCCTCTGGCGTGCCCGAGCGAGCAGGCGGGCCCCGCCTCGCTCCATCCGCCTCTGTGGGGCCCGAGGAGGAGAGGGTGGCGCGGTCGCTGCCGGGCGAGGGAGAGGCACCCCAGGTGGAGGTTTCTTACCTCTTCTCTCCTCCCTTGTCTCAACGCCCGCAAAAACGAACTGCGCCCCTAGCCTTGCCCCTGCTGGCCAGCCTTCCACCTCCATCTCGGAGGGCTGGACGCCGCCGGGGAAAGCGCAGAGCCCGCTGCTCATGACTCAATCTCTCCGACGAGGAGGGTGGAAGGCCCTCCGAAAGATCCCGAGGGGGCCAGTGCTGCCGAGATCGCCCGACGAGCGCCAGCAGGAGGCGCCGGCCGAGGAAGCCGTGGCAGCGAGGGGGACGCTGTCGCCCCGCGGAGCCCATCCATGAGGAGGCCTCGGTGGAGCTCCTCTGCCCTGGTACCAACCGAGCCCCCGCTGTTACCGCCGAGGTAAGCGCCGCCGGCGGCCGGGCGGGAAGGCCTGGGGCCGAGGGGATGGAACTGAGCTCCATCTTTGAGGAGATCGAGGCCCTGGGTCTGACCCCGCTACCCAGGGGATGACGGCCCTCCGCCAGCGGCTCGGTCTGGGCGGCGCCGCTGTGGCGCCGCCTCCTCCCCAATCCTAACCCTATGTCCCAAGTGGCCGACCCGCCCTCACATTCGGGCGCCTGGTACTACCCACTGGCCCGGCCGACTCGGGCGCTGGAGCTGAAGCTGCCGAACCCTGTGGGCGGCGGCTGGTGCCGAGCGGCCGGGTCCCGGCTTGGGGCGCCTCTCCAGCAACCGAGGCGGGCGGTCATCTCCTTTCCGCTGGGGGCCCAGAGGAAGACCCCACTGCCGACGCCGTGGCAACAACTCCTCTTTTTCCATCTGAGCCCGGCGCCGGCGCTGGCCCCTTTCTGTTTCGGGTCCTCGGTTCCCATTCGGGAGGAGCCACGCCCGGTGGCACAAACAAGGGGGACCCTTCCTAGACCCCCGCCCCAATCTCTGGTTCCCTTCCTGTCCCGATTCTTCCTCACCCTGCACGTGCCCTTGGCCCCGATCCTAACCTTTACGAACCCATTTCCAGCCCCGAATCCTCCCCGTCCGTGACCTCCCTCCTACTATCACCGCCCTTTCCTCCCACCCCTGTCCCACCGTCCGGCCGTGAGCCCGCCTTCCACGCCTACCGTGCCGCCTGTCCCACCTCACCGCCCTCCCAAACCACCATTACTGCCACCACGGGGCCGCCTCGCCCCGCTGACCGTGGGCGGCCTCAGGGGTGGTATTTGTGTCCCCGGTCCCTAGCTCCCTAGGGGCTGCCTTGTTCCTCCGCCGCACCTTCTCGCCGGGCTGGGGCGGGCAGCGGCGCCGCCGCTTGGCGCCGGGGCTGGGCTCGGACCCCGGTTTGCCCGCCGGTGGCCCGCGAGGTCTTCTCCGGGGCCCAGACGGAGGAAACATCTAGTGTCCTCAGCGCTGGGGCCGAGCTCCGCCAATTCCTCACGGATACGCGTGGGGCTAAAGGAAAGGTGGAGCTCGCCTTCAGCGCTGGGGGACTTTCATTCCATCTTGGGGCTACGAGGGCCCTCTTGCAGGAGGAGAGGGACCAAGGGACATCGCGCTACCGGCGGGCCCGCAAATTTCGTGACGCCTCGCTTCGGTCGGGCAGCGGCCTGTTGCGCCGCCCGCGGGAGGCCGACGATCACCCTGCCCGTGAGGATCCACCCCAGCCCTCATCATGAATCACACCACCATCGCAACGCTGAACGCCCGGGCTGTAGGGTGGGCCGCAGGAGCCGGGTGCTCTCCTTCCTTCGGGAGGAGGGTACTCGGTGGTTTTCCTGCAGGAGACCCACACGACTCCAGCCGCCGAGGCTGGCTGGCGGCTGGAGTGGGGGACGGGTGTATTTTAGCCACCTCGGCACTCGCCGCCGGGTGGCCACCCTGTTCTCCCTACCCTACGGCCCGAGGTGCTGGGGACCGCCGAGGTTGTCCCGGCCGGTCCGGCTCGCGTGGAGGGGCTGACGCTGAACTTGGTCAACGCCTCACGCCCGAACGCCGGCCCGACCAGGTCATCTTTTACCGCAGGCGGCCACCTTCCTCGGCACTCTGGATCCTCGCGAGTGTCTGGTCCTGGGCGGGACTTTAACACCACCCTCGGCGACCGGACCGTAGGACGCGCAACTGCCAGGCCGCAGCAGGCGCCCTCAGGAGATCGTGGAC
>JAFJHL010000303.1:0-13928 GCA_019425775.1 Rafetus swinhoei | reverse complement strand
CGGATACCGGGAAGAAATGCAGAGAGGAAGAGCAAGAAAGGAGGACCCCTGTTTGAATGGAGAAGATGGGGCGATCAACTGGTTACCTGAGGTGTTTGTACACTAATGCGAGAAGCCTGGGCAACAAACAGGAAGAACTGGAGGCCCTGGCCCAGTCAAGAAATATGATTTAATTGGGATAACAGAGACTTGGTGGGATGACTCGCATGACTGGAGCGCTGTCATGGAAGGGTATAGACTGTTCAGGAAGAACAGGCAGGGAGAAAAGGAGGAGGAGTTGCACTATATGTAAGAGAGCACTATGATTGCTCTGAACTCCAGTATAAAGAGGAGAAAAACCTGTTGAGTCTATGGGTTAAGTTTAAAGGAGCAAACAGCAGTGATGTTGTGGTTGGTGTCTGCTACAGGCCACCGAATCAGGTGGATGAGGTAGATGAGGCTTTCTTGGACAACTGAGAGAAGCTTCCAGATCGCAGGCCCTGGTTCTCGTGGGGACTTTAATCACCCTGACATCTGTTGGGAAACCAATACGGCAGTACACAGGCAATCCAGGAAGTTTTTGGAGAATGTTGGGGATAACTTCTTGACACAAGTGCTGAAGGATCCGACCAGGGCCGTGCAGCTTGACCTTCTGCTCACAAACAGGAGGAACTAATAGGGGAAGTGGAGGTAGGTGACAACCTGGGAAGCAGTGATCATGAGATGGTAGATTTCAGGATCCTGACCAAAGGAAGAAAAGAGAGTAGTAAAATACACACCTTGGACTTCAAAAAGCAGATTTTGACTCCTCAGAGATCTGATGGGCAGAATCCCTGGGATGCTAACATGAAGGGAAAGGAGTCCAGGACAGCTGGCAGTATTTTAAAGAAGCCTTATTGAAGGCACAGAAAGAAACCATCCCGGCCGAAGCAAGAGAGGCAAACATGGTAGGAGACCGGATTGGCTTACGGGGAAATCCTTGGTGAACTTAAGCACAAAAGGAAGCTTACAAAAAGTGGAAACTTGGACAAATGACCAGAGAGGGGTATAAATGTATAGCTCGAGA
Organism: Rafetus swinhoei; assembly: GCA_019425775.1. NCBI lineage: Eukaryota > Metazoa > Chordata > Testudines > Trionychidae > Rafetus > Rafetus swinhoei. Next base: position 12,883 of record JAFJHL010000303.1, on the reverse strand, counting down.
ATGCCGGGGGGTTATCAGGAAGGCGAAAGCGCAACTGGAATTGCGACTGGCTAAGGATGTGAAGGATAACAAGAAAGGTTTCTACAGGCATGTTAACAAGAAGAAGGTGATCAGAGAGGGTGTGGGGCCCTACTGGATGAAGGAGGTAACCTAGTGACAGATGATGTGGGAAAGCTGAAGTACTCAATGCTTTCTTTGCCTCTGTATTCACGGACAAGGTCGGCTCCTGGACTTCTCGCTAAGTGACTCAAGATGGGATGAAGATGGACAGCCCGTGGTGGGTAAAGAACAGGTTAGGAACTATTTAGAAAAGCTAAAGCGTACACAAATCCATGGGTCTGGACTTAATGCATCCGAGGGTACTGAGGGAGTTGGCAAATGTCATTGAGGAGCCTTTGGCCATTATCTTTGAAAAGTTGTGGAGATCGGGAGAAATCCCGGATGATTGGAAAAAGGCAAATGTAGTGCCCATCTTCAAAAAAGGGAAGAAGGATGATCCAGGGAACTATAGGCCGGTCAGTCTTACCTCGGTTCCTGGAAAAATCATGGAAGGGATCCTTAAGGAATCCATTTTGAGGCACTTGGAAGAGAGGAAAGTGATTAGGAATAGTCAGCATGGATTCACAAAGGGCAAGTCGTGCCTGACCAATCTGATCAGCTTCTATGATGAGGTAACTGGCTCTGTGGACGTGGGAAAGTCAGTGGATGTGATATACCTTGACTTTAGCAAGGCTTTTGATACGGTCTCCCACAATATTCTTGCCAGCAAGTTAAGGGAATGCGGATTGGATAAATGGACAGTAAGATGGATAGAAAGATGGCTAGAAGGCCGGGCCCAGCGGGTAGTGATCAACGGCTCGATTTCAGGTTGGCGGTCGGTTTCTAGCAGAGTGCCCCAAGGTTCGGTTCTAGGACCGGTTTTGTTCAATATCTTTATTAATGACCTGGATGAGGGGATGGATTGCACCCTCAGCAAGTTTGCGGATGACACTAAGCTAGGGGGAGAGGTAGATATGCTTGAGGGCAGAGAGATCCAGAGTGACTTAGACAAATTGGAGGATTGGGCCACAAGAAATCTGATGAAGTTCAACAAGGACAAGTGCAGAGTCCTGCACTTGGGACGGAAGAATCCCAAGCACAGTTACAAGCTGGGGACCAACCAGTTAAGTAGTAGTTCTGCAGAAAGGACCTGGGGTTACAGTGGATGAGAAGCTGGATATGAGTCAACAGTGTGCCCTTGTAGCCAAGAAGGCTAATGGCATATTAGGTTGCATTAAGAGGAGCATTGCCAGCAGATCCAGAGATGTCATTATTCCCCTTTATTCAGCTTTGGTGAGGCCACATCTGGAGTATTTTGTCCAGTTCTGGGCCCCCCACTACAGAAAGGATGTGGACGCATTGGAGAGGGTCCAGCGGAGGGCAACCAAAATGATTAGGGGGCTGGAGCATATGACTTATGAGGAGAGGCTGAGGAGTTGGGTCTGTTTAGTCTGCAGAAGAGAAGAGTGAGGGGGGCAGCCTTCAACTTCCTGAAGGGAGGTTCCAAAGAGGATGGAGAGAGGCTGTTCTCAGTAGTGACAGATGGCAGAACAAGGGGCAATGGTCTCAAGTTGTGGTGGGAGAGGTCCAGATTGGATATTAGGAAAAACTATTTCACTAGGAGGGTGGTGAAGCACTGGAATGGGTTACCTAGGGAAGTAGTGGAGTCTCCATCCCTGGAGGTGTTTAAGTCTCGGCTTGACAAAGCCCTGGCTGGGTTGATTTAGTTGGGATTGGTCCTGCCTACAGCAGGGAGCTGGACTTGATGACCTTCTGAGGTCTCTTCCAGCTCTATGGTTCTATGATTCTATGATTCTATGAAATAGTCAGTGATTAGGGAGTAGGAGAAAAAAATTAAAGCAAGAGAGCATGGTCTAGTGTTTAAAGCACTGGAATGAGAGTTAGGAGCTTTAGGTAAGACATTTCTCCTCTCTGCATCTCAGCTTCCCCATCTGTATGCAATGGGAATAAAGATCCATCTGAGAGTAGTGTTGTATTTAATTTGTTAATGTTTGTGCAGTGCCTTGCTGTAACCCTTAGCTACTGTTTGTCCATATTTTTTTCTTGAGCCCCTGTTGTTGTTGTTCAGGCAGCTGTTCAGCAATTCTGTTAGTTCTCAGGGGCCAGGATTCACTGTCGTGATGTCCTCCACGCGTCTCAGACTCCGTCGATGGGGTAGCGACAACCAGAAGGCTGCTTGTGTGTGTGCTCAATGATGTGTGCCGTGTAGACTTGTGCACTTAGTCTCCACAGCAGAGTCCAAGAGGGCCCCCAAAGACCACAAACCAGATAAGGATCGAAGGTGCCTGGCCAGGTTTACTGTTAAGCGAAGTACAGTCATAGTTGTCAGTATACTCTACTGAACCACTATGCATTTGTACCCCGTAACAATGGAATGGTTCAACACAATGAAACACTTCCATTGCCCCTGAGGCCATTCAAAGACTGTCCCAAGACACCACCTTATATACAGGTACAAACATATCACTGCTGACGTGTGAGGTTGCCATCCTCTGATGTTGCCAGGCTACCACCAATCACCTTGTGCCTCGTGATCTGATTAGACCATCTCCATCCAACATGTATCAACCTCGACCTTTTCCTGAACCAAAGTTAGTATCCGTGGGAGGAAACATCCATCAAGTTGTTATCTTAGACCCTTTTCCAGACCATGAGTTGGTATCTGTGGAAAGTGGGTACCATGGCCTTTCAATGAGCTGTGTGTTCACAACTCATGATAAGTCCCAATTACCAGTTATTCTCAGCCCTGGAACTATTATCAATTAGTTTCAGCCCTGCTCATGCCAAGGTCTGTGAGCAGGGTCTGCTTTTGCTCACAGCTTATCTTTGGTTTATGTTCACCATGTTTTGTTCATTGCCAGCTAGGCCTCAGACCTGTGATGCATTGGCTTATGTTTTAGGCCTTCATCTTACTATGCCTGTAACATGGATTATGCCAGCACTGTGGACCAGAGCAATCACAACAGATTATCTGTGTCCATAACATCATCCTTGAGTCCCATTTTTGCTTTCTGGTTCACATTTCTACAGCTAAACTCTTTTCTCCTTTATTTTCTTTCTTTTGTTGCTTGGGGGGTGTTGAAGAGCTTGTTACTCAGTTACTCTCCTGCTCCTCAGAGGACTAGCTTGTGTTCTATGAATAAGCAGCATCACATGTACAAGAGGGAGATTTCTTTTCTATGAAGTAAAATGCCTTCCCTTGCAGCCTCAGCATCATTGTAGCTTTTTGCCTCTGAATCAATGCCAAGCCTGCTGCAGGAAAAAATCCAACCCTTCCCTTTAATACAGTAACACACAGGCTTGCCCAGACATGGGTTATATGAGCAACTTTCCAGGAGCCCAGGGGGCTACATAATATGTAGCAAATCGCAGGCAGCTTCCCCAGTCTATAATAGAATATATGATCTTTGTAGACTACAGTTCCCAGCATGCAGTGCTCTATGTGGAGCTGAGTGGTGTGATGAAGCAGTCCACATGTGTGCAGACTACTCTGCATTATTAATTATGGGTACATCTACACAGCAGTTGAATATCCGCAGCTGGCCTGGGTCAGCTGAATTGGGTTTGTGGGGCTTGGGTGGCAGGGCTGTAAAATTGTTATGTTGATGTTTGGGCTTGGGCTGGAGCCTGAGCTCTGGAATGCTCTCTGCAGGCAGGGTCCCAGAGCCCAGACTCCAGCCAGAGCCCAAATATCTACACTGCATTTTTTAGCTCCACAGCCTGAGCCCCATGAGCTTGAGTCAGTTAACCTAGCCTAGCCATGCCCATTGCACAGGCCTTTTATTTCAGTGTAGGTGTCCCTTATTAGGGTGGCTATGTCCCACATTATAGAACATTATTCTCTGCATTTGTCCAGCAGGCTGGACTTTGGGTGCTTATGCCTTAACTTATTCTAGCTGATACCTGACTCATTTCTAGGGACTTGAATGGCACTGGAGACTGTGACAGTGACAAGAAGGTGTTTGTGGACACTGGAGGTGGTTAGGATTGGGAGTCCAGGAAGAAGTGAATCCTGTCCTGACTTGCCTTCCAACATCTGGAATCTGTCTCTGCTGCTTTCCGGCACCTTGCTGTTGGTTTTAACTCCTTTCCCTTTCCTCTGGACAGGAACCAGTAGTGGTCTAGGAAAAGGAAAGGAAAATCAAGAAGACAATTGAATTAAATAGTTATAACACATTGAAATACTGTCACCATTTCAGGGCTAGCTGCACCCTTGTACCATTTCTGCTCTCTGAGTGCCCCCTCAGGCCTTGTGCCTTTACCTGTCCTGCTGGGGGATTCCACAGTTCTCACTCTTAGGCCATTTTAGGTTGGAAAATCTAGTGTGGGGCTGTTGTCATGAAGTATGCAGGGCCAGTAATCTTCTGTTTCTATGCAGGCCATAAAGGATGGATTTGCAGCAGTTGAGATCCTGAACTGTGGTGGAGCAATAGATGGCATGCACATCCCTGTTTTGTCACCATTGCTCTTTGCCACCGAGTACAGCAACAGGAAGAGATATTTTTCTGATTATGCAAGTGTAATCAGGGGCCAGGGCCGGCTCTAGGCACCAGCAAAACAAGCAGGTGCTTGGGGCGGCACATTGCCAGGGGCAGCATTCTGGCCCGCAGGAGGAGCAGGGTGGTGGGGAGCCCCACGGAGGACGCCATGAGATGGGAGCTCCACGCCCGGCTGCTCGGAGCCTGCGCCTGGCCTCAGGGTGCTAGGAGGGCAGGGCGCCTGGCCCCGGTGCAGGGCGGCCACGGCTGGTGACGCTGAGCCCGGCGGGGCAGGCTGCGGCCATGGTGGCTGCTCCCGGCAGCCGGCTCACTGGAGCAGAGTTCAGGGGCTCGGCGGGCGCTGGGGCTCTGCCGCAGCGGGGCCCCATCCCCCGAGCGGGGAGCCCTGCGGAGGCCGCCCTGAGCTGGGAGCCCCGTGCCCGGCTGCTCAGAGCCTGCGCCTGGCCCCGGGGCACTGGGAGCTCTGCATGGGCAGCCCGAGGCACGGCCCCTGCTGGGAGGTGGCGTGGCGGCGGCCCGCGGCTGGTGAGGCTGAGCCCGGCGGCCTCTTCTTCGCCTTCGTGAGTGCACCCCCACCCGTGTGCCCCCCTCCCGGCCGGCCACCCCGCCTCCCGTGCACCCTCCCCACAACTCCCCTCCCCGTCCCCCTCCCCGCCTGTGTTCTCTCTCCTGCAACTCCTGACAGTGAACCCCCTTGCCCGGCTGTCCCCGGCCTGTATGCCCCTGCCCACTGTCCCCCCCACCTCCCCCTCTCGCCTCCCCAGCTCGGCCTCTGCCCAGCAACCCCACCTCCTGGCCCACTGCAACCCTGCTGGGACCCCATCTCCTCTTCTCCCCCGCCTCCCACCTGGATCGCCATCTCCTGTCTGGCTCTCTAAACAATTCCCCTCCCACTACACTCTTAGCCCTGAACCCTTCCCCCACACACACACACCTGCCCAGGAACCCAGCCCCTTGTTCTGTGTCCTGACAACCTCACACCTGCCTGGGACCCAGGTGATTCTCCCTCTCCCTTTGTCTGAGGAAGGGAACTCTGGTGTTCCCAGTGCCCGTGTCCCCAAGTCCCTTCCTGTCTGGGGCAGGAGAGCTTTATTAAAATTGGAATTGTGATCCCATTTAAATAGGCTTTGTTTTAAATAATATACCTTTAAAATTAAATTAAAAATTGTTATGGCCTAAATTTATCATAACCTATTTAAATAACTTATGAATTAAATTTAAAAATTAAATAGAACATGTCTCCTGTCAACTTTTAAAGAAATTCTACCAGTTCACTAGTGTAAGTACCCAGAACCGGTGTTTACATCAGCAGTAGCTTCTTCTGCAGTTGAAGAGAGAATGTTTTTATCACTTTGGTTTATTCAGCTAGTTCAGTTCAATGATTAGTTCATTCACCGTTGCAAAACCGAGAGTTGACGAACCAGAAGAACTTGTTTTCCTCTTCTCTCAGTAAAAAACTGGTTGAGAGCGTTCTAACATCTTGAAGAACATGATGACTAGATTCGATCTGTTAAATTCACTATGGATATTTCCTTTGTTTAATAAATGAATTTTAGATGCAAAATGTGTTTGGATACTTTTTTGTTATGTGTCCTTCACATTTAAGGTAGTTTTATTGCCTACAAAAATTAAATGCTGGTTTTGTTTATTTTAAATAGAATTTCTGTCCAGACAGAAGTAGATGCAAATCATATGTTTTAAAAAAAGTAGCCACCACTTAGCAAATAATAAATGGGGTAAAACCTGTCTCTTAAGTGTTCCTATTACACACCATTTTGTAATAGAATAAAAATGTAAAAATTAAGAATCTGATTACATTTAAGTTACACAATTATTTGGGCATTTATTTAGTTGGTAGCTGTACTGAGTGTACTCTCCTGGTTAGTAAATAGAAGCACTAAATTTGGCATAAAGGTTATATTTAGTTGTAAATCAACATGTTTTAAAGGTTGCTAATCAATAAGACTCAACCATCCTTTAGGAAAATATTTTAAAAGTATAATTTAAACGATTAATTGCTCATTTAAACCTAGGTTTTCTGCTTGCCAGTTTAAATCATGATTAAAATTAGAGATTTAAATCAAAGCTATTTAAATCAATCCACCCTGCTTCAGAGGCTGTTTGGTCCATCCCTGAAGGAGAAAGCACAGGTGCTGCGCTCATGGAATAGGTCCTAGGCTAGTGGGGTTTTGTTGTCTGGTGCCTGTCTTGTTCTGGACAGTTGAGCTGGGGAGTTGAAACAAAAGTTCTCTTAATCCCTTTGAACTGTTTCATTGTATAGTGAGGCTGATTCTTGTCCATGGACACCAAGAGTTGGACAGCTTATGTGTTGGGGTTGGAGTCTGAGTGATTATAAGGCTTCTAGTAATAAAATCCCTTTGCAGAGTGAGAGTGGGACCAGGACTCCAGCACTAGGTGATGTGAACAGCTGCATGCTTTGGAAGTCTTTAACTGGCTTGCTGTGGATGAACCTGCCCTCGCATTGTCCTCACGTGGGAGTCTCTGGCACGCTCTCTAGGAGATGAAAATGCCCCAGGGTTTGGGCTCCCCTGAAGCGTGCACCCCACCCCCAGGAAGCCGCACAAGCTGCATTTCCGCACGCACCCCAGCAAGCCGTGCAAGCTGCATTTGCGCACGGACCCTCCCGGACAAAAAGGGTGGGAGGGGCGGCCAAAAATTTTTTGCTTGGGGCGGCAAAAACCTAGAGCCGGCCCTGGCATGGGCTGAACTACTGCTTGCTATCAGCCAGCTAAAGGAGAGAGCTGCCCTGGGGTGGGTGTGCTCCAATTATCTGCAAGATAATTAACTTTTAACTGTTGATATGTAAATACAGCTCATGCTGGGATGGGAAGAAATCCGAGGTATGGTTATGTAAATCCAATTCAGCCAGGGCTGATGGAGGATCAGTTGTTAGAATGAAATGTGATATATTGTAACTAATTTGGGGCTGTTGTGGGGTCACAAACCCCTAAATGTAGAACTGTAAAATATGACACCAGTGCTTGCAGGAGAGACACCATCATTGTAAGAGGTCTCAGATGAGCAAGCCTCCCCTTCCAGAGTTGAGTGAACTGAGTTGGGAGGGGAAAGGGCTTGAGCCAGCCTGCTTCATGCCTGCCAGATGTGAGCTGTAAGACTGGTTCAACCTACTTTTTTTTCCCCCTTGTTTTAAGGATAGACCTTCCACTGCTAGTCCAGTGGAAGCTGGAATCTTTTGCCAGCCTAGGTGGTGGCTAAAGAGTTGAAATCACTAAGAGCTGAAGTCACTGGTTTGGCCTGGAGCCAGACCCATTGCAGCCAGCAAAATTGCTGGCGGGAGTGACCGCAGGCAACCAGGAGAGCGGCTGTTGGGAATGACTGGTGGGTGGCCGGTAGGAGCAGCGGCAGGTGGTGCCAGCAGACCACAGGAGCAGCACAAAGGTGGCATGGCCTCAGGCTCAATGAGTGGAGTCATCAGGGTGATGTGTCAGGGTCCGCACTGACTGGACAGAGCTGTAAGTGGGGCGTTTGAAGTGGGATATGGAGAGAAGTTTGGGTAAATGAATGGAACCCTTACATTGTTGGACTAGTGAGCCTGAGGGCAAAGGACATTGCTCAATCCATTTGAGCTGGGATGGTTACTCATGGGTTGGTTATGAACTCTGGTTGTGGTATTTTCCCAAGCTAATGCCATGTGACCTCTCTCTCTCTCTTTCATTAAAAGTTTCTTTTCTACACTCAGACTGTGTTTGCGAGTGGGGAAGCATTGCCTCTCAGAGCACCCGGGGGGGGGGTGAATTTCCCAGGCTACTGGGTGGGGGTTCAAGCCAATTGTGTGTGGGATGGATGAAAAGGGACCCCTAGATATTGAACCTGGCCCTGGCTGCTGCTGGCGCTACCTGGCAGAAGGGTTACATTAGCATTGATGGATCATGTGACGGAGCACCGCAGCTCCGGACTGAAACCCTGCCGATCTCCCAGCAACCGGGGAGGGGCAGGGACGTGCCGCAAGGGCCCGGCCGGGGAGAGCGCCGCAGCGGCAAGCACAGTGACGCCAGGTGATGACGTCACCCGGCGCACCCCGCAGAACGCAAGGGGGTGGGGCAGGAGCATTTGGGGGCATGGCGGCACCGGTCAGCGTTGTGCCGCCAACTTTAAAAGCTGGCCGGTTGGCAGAAGCGGGAGAGGTGCAGGATGGCCGGAGGCGGAGAACTGAGGGGCGAATGGAAAGGCGCAGGAGAGAGGGGCCTCACGCCCGCGCCAAGAGGACCGGCAGAGGGTAGGAAGTGGCCCAGGGCAGGGGATGGGAGCCCGTGGGTCGGTGTGTTCTGAGCGGTCACCCCGCCGACCATAAGGAGAGAGCACTGCCATTCTCTTCCCTTTAGGGCCCTGGGCCGGGACCCGGTTGTGAGGGTGGGCCCAGGTCCCCTACCCTCCAGCCCGGGAAGGCGGCGCTCAGAGAGGCGTTAACGGGCTCGTGCAGCTTGTACAACAAGAACTCTTGTGGGGACGGGGTGCACATATTAAAAGTGGTGTAACAGACAGTAGACTACGTACTGCCTCTTATTGAGAAAGGGGAATCGAGGGGCACGTGGGTATACACGCTTACAATCAATTCACCAGCAATGTTTTACTGACATCAGCGTTGGCTGGTCAGGGAAGATGCATGATGCTCACATCTTTAAGAACACAGGACTGTTCAGAAACCTGCAAGCAGGGACTTTCTTTCCCAACTGGTGGATTAGTATTGGTGATGCTGAAATGCCAATAGTGATTCTGGGGGACCCAGTCTCCACCTAGTTCCTCTGGGTCATGAAGCCATACTCTAGCCATCTCAACAGCACAAAGGAAAGATTCATCTATCAGTTCAGTGGGTGCAGAGTGAAAGTTGAATGTGTTTTTAGTAGATTGAAGGGACACCAGCATTGTTTACACACAAGATTGGATGTCAGTGGAAAACATCCCAATGGTTATAGCTGCCAGCTGTATGCTACATGAGCTCTGTGAAGCAAAAGGGGAAAAGTTGCTGCGAAGGTGGAAATGGAGTGGCTGTCTGCTGAGTTTGAACAGGCAGAAGAAGGGCTATTAGAATTGCTCAACAAAGAGCTGTGCAGCTCAGGAGGCTTTGTAAGGGCACTTGAACAGTGAGTCACAGAAATGCATTGCAGTGTGGCATGCTCTATCTAGTCTTGTTCTAGTGCCCCCGGTTGGACAGCTCCACTACATAGTTTACCTCATTTACCTGTCTGATGACCTTGAAGGGATTTTCATGAGCTGAGACCGAGGTCAAACTTGTTTACCACTTAGTAGTTTAGTTTCCCAGCTCAAGGCATGAGTGACCCTGAATGGGGTACACCTGATGAGGCTCCCGTCTCTGTTAGAGAAGAAACAGGCGACCCAGGAGCAGATGGGGTAAAAGGAACTGCTTTATTGCCTATGCACGTTTACCTCGGACATTCAACACACGTCAGAGTGGCCCCGAATTGGCAGTAGTCAGAACCTTTTATCTATTTTAGTATGTTAATTCACATAATTGAGTATGTTAATTCCTAAAACCTTATTTAGTAATGTTAACTCCCATAACATGAATATTTATAAGCAGGTGATGAATACAATTATTCCCACCCCTAATTACTATTTACAGAATTTCTAATTAAATCAACACATTCCTATGCTACAAACTAACAGGTTACAGAGATTACAAGGAATTTGACCCTGAAGATGTTATGCAGAGTCAATGAGGATAAGCAAGAGACATAACAAAATAGAGCAACTCCATACTTATCTGGTTTCCTAGGCTACAAAAACGAAGGGAAAGAGTATGTCCAGGGGTAATGCCTACTGTGACTGAATCCTTACCCCATCCTAGACCCCTATTCATTTTACATATCCCAACACTCCCCACTCTCTTTCAAAGAAGGGCCCAGGCGCCCCTCCTTCCCGCACACTGGCCGATAGGGTATCCAGGCTAGAGGCCCTGGCTCCAATTGCCCAGTACCTGGGTCCACCGGTCATGCTACGGGAGATGGGAAAGGCAGGTCACATATGAGGTTGGTTACTGGCCTACAGGTATGGTTTCCAGAGGAGCAGCCAGGGCAGTGCATAGCCTTAAACTTGTCATCAGCAAAATGAACAATACAATCTGTAGGAGCAAAGTTTCAACAGTATAAACAATTTTACTGAGGAGTGAATGAGTGTCCGTTAGGCCTGTCCCAAGGCACAGGCTATCAGTCCAAGCACAATCTGTAGGCAGTTCAGTTGCCAATTGGAATGCATTAGTCCCTTGGATGGCCTGGGCTTCCAGGACTTGAGCTTGACGTCAGTCAACCTGGAGCTGCTTTAACAGGTATGTCAAAGTGTCCCAATTTATCCAGGTGGGATCAGGTACCACTTTAGTCAAATTAGTTGGCACCATCAGGTGTCCAGTCAGGTTAAGTTGTTGCACAGCTGGTATAAAAATCCGGTAGGTGGAGTGTCCAAATTGCAGGAAAAATTACCCAAACCAGATCCACCCTCCAGATCCTGACCACTGAGCATTGCTGATCCCTCCCAACAAATTGTATTTCCTGTTCCACCCAGTGCTGAGGGGTTACCATATCTGCACACTGTAGGAGCGAGGGTTCTTGTGACCATCCCGCCCAGGTATTCCCAGGTTCTGCCCATATGAACCCCATGTGAGGATAGGCTACTTCTGACCCTACTACCGAGCATTGCTTTCCCAACCTGGACTTGCCATACTGGTTCTTGGGACCATTTCCATCTGCACCCACCCCCAAACCCAGACTGTAGGAGAGTGGCTGAGGTCCAGTCCCCTTAGCGATGCTCTAGATGCTGAGGATACATCGGGTTGGTGTGCATTCTCCCAGGTTGTGTGCCAGATGGCCCTAAAGGTGAGTACGCCTTCAATTGCCTCACACTGGCCGGAAGGGCTAATGCAGGCTGGACGGAGCCTGCACAGAGCCCTGGTCAATCGGGGGATGCTTGTGTGGAGGTAGGTGTGTGCCGTGGTGCCGTGACTCGGATCCACACATCCCGCTTTTCGCTCGGAAAAACCGCAGGCTGCTCCCTACCGAACTCCAAGCACCACAAACAAGGTGAGGGGCCTTTTAAATCCCTACTTGGAGAATCAGTAGAGGGCTTCCTGTTGGCTTTGGGTGCTTGGTGGAATTGCTGGATCCGAACCTTTAAACTCAGGTCAGTTCAAAACCAGTGTGCCGGCTAAGAAACAGTTCTGTCAGGAATTTGGAAATAAGAACGTTCTGGTGGGAGAGTCTGGTATATAAGTCCGGTTGTTAAATTATACATTTGTGTGTGTGAATGTATCTGACTGAGTGCATGATTCCTGAGAACTGAGCATTGAGTCTTGTTGCCTCCCTGGGACAGACTCCTGGGGCATCCGTCAGCCACCCTGGCTGTCCGCTGCGAAGGAGCAACCAGCTCTAGCAGTTAAAGTCTCGGATGGTATGAGTTCTCAGTGGTGACTGACCCCATTCTGTCTCTGGCTACATCCCGTTACTGGGGGGTCAGGATCACCTCGACGACAGAAATCGCGGGATGATGCCTGGGTAGTGACGGGTCAGGATCACCTTGGCAACAGAAATCGCGGGATGATGCCTGGACGGTGCAGACTTCCCCACTAGTGTACCTGTGTTTCCCTGTGTGGATGAGGTAATAGGTACTGGACAGTCAAAGGAGATCCCCGTTCCCCCTTAAGGGGACTCCAGCATACTATATGTATGTGCATTGCTCTCCTAAAACTTGCAAGTTTCTGGATAAATGGGATGTGTACACATAAAATGATTCATCTAGACAGTTTCTGGTGAAAGGTACTTTTAATATAGGTAAAATAGTACATTTGAAGGGTGCCTTGGAATCCAGAGGAGCTAAGATACCCCAGGTTCAGTGGGATGCCTTTTCAATTGGTATGAGGAGACGTCCAAAAGGAAAACTGAATCTCAAACTAGGAGTCTAAAAGACTCGCAAAGAAAAAAAAAACTTAAATTACATTTAAAACAAATCAAGAAAAATTGGCTACTCCTTGAAATCCAATCTGCAGTGGTATAAGAAAACGTCCAAGCGCTTAAATAAATCCCGGGTAAGGAGTCTAAAGGACTCCCCCAAAAAATTAAAAAGTCAATTGAAATCTTTTAAAACAATCAAATTTAAACATTTGGCTACAGATACTTTGTTACATCTACTAAAAAAAAGAGATAAGGAATTAACACTTAACTGGTTAACTGCATAAAAGAATGGAATTTACACATTGTAAATTTATAAAAGCTGCACCCTTAAAGGTTAAATTTGCTCTCTCAGAAAACAAATCATACACTTTTGGCTTGCTTTCA
>JAFJHL010000087.1:6266280-6721915 GCA_019425775.1 Rafetus swinhoei | reverse complement strand
GGCTGGCAGAGAGGGGCTGTTTGTGGGGACAGACTGGCAGTTAGTTAAGGAAATGGGGAGGGGATGACGGGGCTCTGTGGGGCACAGACTGGCAGTTAGTCTGGTACATGGGGGAGGGGCTGGCAGAGGGGCTGTGTCTGTGGGGCACAGACTGGCCGTGTTTCAGGTACATGGGGAGGTTGATGACTGATAATAGGAGACTAGCTGGTCTCGTGTGGGTGTCTGGGTGGGGAAGTTTCTAGGATGCGGGAGATGGGCAGTGGGATTGGACGGGGGGCACAGGCAGTGGTGGGCTGTGTGTGCACTGATGATCCAGGATGCAGAGTTAAGGGGTAGAAAATCTTCACACCTGGCAGCTAGAGCAGCCGATGTGGTTTCTGGTGCTTCCTTTGAGCATCCTCCGGGAGCAGGCAGGGGCTGTTGTATTCACTAGTCTGATGATGATGGTGATGATGATGGAAATGTTGCAGTTCAGCTGAATGTGAGCAACACACACGCCCAGGAGAAACCACGTCCTAGTTCCAGGGCCCCAGTGCCCCCTCACATCCCTCTTTAGCCTCTAGGCCTTGTGCTGCTGGGAACCTCTCCTGGGACCCCACTCTCTGCCCTGTTCAGAGTCATAGAATCACTGGGCTGGAAGGGACCTGAGGAGTCAGCTAGTCCTGGTGCTGCTCAGAGCAGGACCCAGCCCAACTCAGTCATCCCAGCCAGGCCTTTGTCGAGTCTGGCCTTAAAATCCTCTCGGGACAGAGATTCCCCCACTTCCCCAGGCCCCCCGTTCCAGTGTTTCCCCAGCCCCAGTGAAATCGTTTCCCTAATACCCACCACAGAGCCCCCAACTGCCACTCGAGACAGTCGCTCCTTGGGATTCCCTCTCTGGCCATGCAGAGACCCTCTTAGGCCCTCTGCCTTGCCTGCATCCTCTGCCTTACCCCACCCCCAGCACAACTGGCTGTGAGCCCCAGGCTGGACCTCCCTCCTCAGCCCTCGCTATGGTGGGCTCCATCCCAGTGAGGGGGCTCCGCTGGCACCGCTCTGTCCCCACAGGCCCTGGAGTGTGGCCTCCCCCTCGGCTGTCATGGGAAAAGTGTTTCAAGTCCTCAGGTTTGCAGGGAATGGCTGAGACCGACCTGAGCGTGCGCGCGTAAGGCCCAGAAAGCAAAGCTCATGAAATCAATGATCGGTTTATTTCTCTTTACTCTCTTTATCTTAAACCAGTCTCACGATGTTTTTACTTGGCTCCTGCTGTTGCTACACCTGAGGTGGGTGGAGATTTCGGCATCGAGGGAGCATCTCTCGGACACCACGAGTCACTTCTGCTCTTCCAGGCAATGCAGGAGGAGGCAGCAGGGACTCCAGAGTCAGCGGGAGGCTGGATACATCTGGGCTGGCCCCAGTGGCCGGCAGACACAGAGTTTTGGGCCTGGCTGAGCAGCAGGTTTCTTTACACACCCGTCTGTTCCCAGGCGTCTCTGGCCACTCCCTGCTGGGGCGGGGCTGCCGTGTGAGCCCTGCCTGGCCCTGGGCGTTCCTGGCCAGGCCCTCCCTTGCTCCTCCACTCCATCCAGGCAGATCTCTGAGTTGGGGAAACCTCCCTGAGAACCTACCGCCTCCTCCGTGGAAGTGGTGGAAAGGGGCTGCCAGGAACTCCTGGCCGTGGTGGCCCTCGGGGTCGTAGAGGAATCCCCTAGTGCAGCGTTTCTCCCCCTGGGGGTCCCTGCCCAGAAGGGGGCGGCAAGGCGAGGGCAGGAGGGTCGCTCACGGGGGCACCGGACGTTTGGGCTTTCCCAGCCGTGGCCTCGTGTTCAGTCCCCAGGTCCCCATCCCGGCGGAGTTTGGAAATAAGAAGAAATGTCCCTGATCTCTCCTGGCCTCCCAAGCTGGGCGGCTGGAGGGGCAGCTGCTCTCTGCCACCCAACCTGGCCAGCAGCGGCGCAGACGGAAGGGTGGCAACGGCATTGCTGCCTCCACTTCCTCCTGCGCTGCTGCTGCTGCTGGCACTGACTTCACAGCTGGGATCCCGCTCGCTCTGGCCACCCAGCTTGGAAGGAGCGATGCCACCAGCAGCGGTGCAGAGGGAAGGATGGCGATGGCAGGCCGCACCCCCTTCCTTCTGCGCTGCTGCTGGTAGCGGAGCTGCCCTCCGAGCTGGGCACCTCCCCTGTGGCCACTGCTCTGTGGTCCCCCAGCGGAGAAGGCAGCCCTGCCAGCAGCAGTGCGGAAGGAAAGGTGGCAACAACATGCCAGGCAACCCTGCCTTCTGCGCTGCTGCTGGGGGCGTTGACTTCTGAGCTGGGTGACCCGTCAGAGACCACCCCTCGCTCGCTGCTCAGTGGGGCCCCCTCCGAACTGGGCCCCACAACAGCAGCCACTGCTCTGCTGCTGCCCAGGTCCAAAGGCAGTGCCACCACCTGCAGCGGCACAGAAGGAAGGGCTGAGATACCAGACCAGGCCTCCCTTCCTCCTCAGCTGCTGCTGGCGGTGGCGCTGACTTTGCAGCTGGGCGTCCCGCCAGAATGGGCCACTCTCAGGCCACTCAGGGTGTGTCTAGACTACAGGGTTTTGTCGACAAAAGTCCACTATACTATACAAAGTTGAGAAAACTATACCTTCGTCTACACTGCCGCGGAACTCTGTCGACACAACGTCGACAGAACTCAGCAGTTTTGTCGAGGGCTGTAAACCTCATTCTACGAGGAATAACGAGAGTTCTGTCGACAGAAGGCGCTATTGCATCTACACTGTCCTTTGCCTCTACACTGTCATGTCGACAAAGCGGCTTGCTTTGTGTACAGATCTGGATGTAGTCTAGACGCTTGTCGACAGAAGCTTTGTCGACAGTATCTGTCGACAAACCTTCTGTCGACAAAAGCCTGTAGTCTAGACGCACTTTCAGTGTGGCAGGCAGGGCTGCCCCAGCAGTGGCACGGAAGGGAGGGCGCAGTCGCAGACCTTCTATGCTTCGGCTGGGGCAGGCGGCCTTGTGCACATGGTGCCTGCGCCTCTAGCTGTCCAGCTGAGAAGTGAGAGGCACGGCCAGCAGCGGCAGAGCAGGGAGGGTGGCGATACCAGACCAGCTCCTCCTCCCGCGCTGCTGCTGGCAGTGGTTGCCATCCAGGTTGGGCACCTGACCCCTTATAACTGCCCCCAGCCTCCACGTTAGTAGGCAGTGCCACTACCAGCAGCAGTGCAGAGGGAAGGGAGGCACCGCCACACCAGGCCACCCTCCCTTCTGCGCTGCTGGTGGTGCTGGCGCTCCCTACTCATGGGAAAAGGGGTGAAAAGGGGGTATTCCGAAGGAGCAGCGCCGCATGGAGCTCGGAGTTACCAGGGGTCTGAGTCCCCTGCTGACTCCAGGCTCCATGCAGGTGCTTCCACTCTGAAATGCAAAAGAGCCCTCAGGATCCTGTGCCTTTCAAAGCGGAAGGACCCTCGTAAAGCCTGGAGTCAGTGGGACTTCCTGCTGTCCCCGGCTGCACACGGAGTTCGATTTTGAAGTGCACAGGAGGCCCTGCTGGGGCCCTTGTACATTTCAAAGTGCAGAAAGTGCCCATCGACCAGTCGAGTAGCCAATGGAAATTCTATCGACTACTCGACTCTCCATGAATCGTTATTTAACATCCTGACCCAGCAGCAGCGGCGCAGAAGGCAGGGAGGCAAAGCTGCAGCAGCCCACCTGCCTTCTGCACTGTTACCGGAGACAGCACGGATTGTCCAGCTGCCCGGCGTGAGAGGCGGCGCCGTCGCCAGCGACGGCAGAGAAGGACGAGGGGAACACCGTCCAGGGCCGCCCTCCCTTTTTGCTAGGGATGTCAGACAGGGAGTCATTGAACAAACATGTCACTGCATCAAACTGTAGCAATTCCACGATTATTCGATAGTCCCTGGGGCCTGAGTCAGCAATGCGGGGCTGCACCGGCATCCCACACAGCAGCCTCTGTGCGACGAGAGCTTGTGCCAGCCCCGGACAGAGGCTGCTCTGCAGCAGCCTCCTCTGGAGTGTGAGAGGCAGGAGCAGGCAGCTCCGCAGAACTGGTGCTCACGGAGAACTAGATTTTAAGTCAGCTCCTCGAGCACGCCCCCCCCGCCACTGCCTCTATGTGAGACAGCAAGGGAGGAAAGGGGGCTCCATGAAGCTGGCATGTGCGGAGAGCCGGCTTAGAAGCTAGTTCCCATACATCTCATCTCATCTCTGCCCTGCGCCCACGCTGATCATGAGAGGCTGCAGCACGTGGTGGGGGCCAGGCAGTTCCATGGGATCTGGTGCTCATGGGGAGGCAGCTTAAAAACTGGATCCCCACAGACACCAGCTCCCACCTCCCCTGCCCCGCCCGCTGCCTCTGTTCCTGAGGCAGCCGGGGAGGGGTGTGTGGAGTCGACAGGATTAACCAATAAGCCCAGACGTATCGGTTAATCGTGTAGCCGACTACACACGTTGACATTCCTAGTTTGTGCTGCTGCTGGTATCGGGCGCTGCCCTCTCTGAAGCAGCCCTGGCCAGTGGCACCCACTCTGGTCACCCAGTTTGGGAGGCAGGGCTGACACCCGCCGCGGGGCCGAAGGAAGTGCTGCAATCCCGCCTCCTGCACTTCCTCCTGCACCGCCTTGGGAGCAGCACTGACTGCCGAGCGGGTGACCAGAGAGTCGTGGATGCTCCTGGGGCGCCCAGCTCGAAGACAGGGCCACCGCCAGCAGTGGTGCAGAAGTAGGAGTGACACACCACAGCCACCCTGCTTCTGTGCTGCTGCTGGCAGGACGCCGCTGCCTAAGCTGGGCCCCTGGCCAGCAGCCACTGCTCTTCAGCCACCCAGCTCAGAAGGCAGCCCCACACCCAGCAGCACTGCCTCCTTCCCTCTGTGCTGCGCGTGGTGGTGGCGCTGACTTCTGAGCTGGGTGACCTGCCAGGGGCCACTGCTCTGCAGCCACCCAGATCGAAAGGCAGCCCCACCGCCAGCAGCAGTGCAGAAGGAAGGGTGGCAATACTGTACCAGGCCTCCTTCCTCCTGTGCTGCTGCTGTTAATGGGGCTGCCCCAAACTGGATGGCCAGACAGTAGCCGCTGCTCTCCAGCCACTCAGCTGGGAAAGCCGAGAGAAATCCGACAGTTTTTAATATTTCCAAACATCTGCCCAGAGGAAGATTTGAGGGCCAAGACGAGGTCCTGGCTGGGAAAACCCAGGCGGCCAGTGACCCTGCTCGAGAGCCCCTACCCTGGCCCTGGGACCCCCTTTGGGTTGGGAGCCCCAGCTGGAGAAAGGCTGCACTAGGGGATTCCCAATGACCCTGAGGACCAACAGGGACAGGAGTTTCTGGCAGACCCTTTCCCACAACTTCCAGGGAATACGCCGAACTAGGGCCCCATCGCGCCCCCTGCAACCTCGCCCATTTCACAGCCAGAGCGTTTCCACGCTGCTCCTGGCACACTCCCGGGTTCCTGTGGGAAATTTCCCGGCTCTCTGCCCGGGCGGGTCCTGGCCCAAACTAGGATTGTGTGCGGTGGGGTGGGGACGTCCCCAAGAGTGCCAATTTCACTTCCCAGCAGCCCGTGGGGCAGGGCTAGAGCCGCTCCACCCTCACTTCTCCCTGCCCTCAGGGTGGCTCTGATCTGCCCTCCGAGAGTGCCCGTGTTGGGGCAGGACAACTCCTGTCCCATCCCGGTAGGGCCAGGCGAGCAGCTCGTGCCCCAGGCCCTCACCACGTGGGAGCTCAGACTCCCCTTCCCGCTGCACGCCTCCTGGCTGTGAAATGGGTGGACCCTAGTCAGGTTCCCAGGACCTTTACCCCACAGAGCAGGGGTGGGGAACCTTGCTGGGTCGGGGCTACTGACCCACAGAGAAATCCATGGGGCTGCACACAAGTGAGAAACAGCCCCCCTCCCCAGCGTGGGCCCCCAATGCAGGGGGGAGCCCCGACCTTCAGGGGCCGGATCCCCGCAAGCCGGGGCTGCATCCGGCCCCCGCGCCTCAGGTTCCCCACCCCTGCCGTAGGGATCTGCACTGGATGGGAGTCTCTCTGGGAAGGGCCTGGCCAGGCCACGAGAGCCCAGGGCAGGGCTGCGAGGCTCCGTGGTTTCTGTGGCTTCTCTGCCCAGCTTCCTGGCTGAAGGGAACCGGCAGCCTGAGCTCGGGTCTGGGGGAAGCGGCGCGACGGGGAGGCCCCTCGGTCTCTTCCAGCTTCAGCAGGCCCCCGCGGTGCAGCCTCCGTCTGGCCTCTCTGCCCTGGCCGGCCGGTTTTCTCCTTCGCTGCCCTGGTCCCATGTGCGATCTCGCCTGGTCCTGGCTGCTGGGCCGGTTGTTTAGTCTTCAGTCTGCGCTGTGACACGCCCCGTCTCTGGGCTGGAATCGCTCTCCGGGTCACTGGGTCCAGGCCACGCCTGGTTCCGAGGTGACGGCAGCTTCTCCCGCCACAAAGCCTGCGGGCTCCCAGCTTCCTCTGGAAGAGCTTGCCTTAGGCAGGGCGGCCTAGTGGCTGGAGTCTGTAACTGGGCCCTTTCTCAGGGCAGTTTGGCCCAATGGCCACTGTCAGTATATTGCCCCTTTTCTAAGGGCAGTGTGGCCCAATGGCCAGTATCAGTACCTTGCCCGTTTTCTAAGAGCAGTGTGGCCCAATGGCCAGTGTCAGTACCTTGCCCGTTTTCTAAGGGCAGTGTGGCCCAATGGCCAGTGTCAGTACCTTGCCCGTTTTCTAAGGGCAGTGTGGCCCAATGGCCAGTATCAGTACCTTGCCCGTTTTCTAAGGGCAGTGTGGCCCAATGGCCAGTATCAGTACCTTGCCCGTTTTCTAAGAGCAGTGTGGCCCAATGGCCAGTGTCAGTACCTTGCCCGTTTTCTAAGAGCAGTGTGGCCCAATGGCCAGTTTCAGTACCTTGCCCGCTTTCTAAGAGCAGTGTGGCCCAATGTTCTATGGGCAGATGGCCCAATGGCACAGCATAGCCGCACCTCTTGCCCGCTTTCAATGGGCTAGTGGCCCTTTCTAATGGCCAGTGTCAGTACACTAATTTTGCCCGCTTTCTATGGGCAGTATGGCCCAATGGCCAGTGTCAGTACCTTGCCCGTTTTCTAAGGGCAGTATGGCCCAATGGCCAGTGTCAGTACCTTGCCCGTTTTCTAAGAGCAGTGTGGCCCAATGGCCAGTGTCAGTACATTCCCGTTTTCTAAGGGCAGTATGGCCCAATGGCCAGTGTCAGTACATTGCCCGTTTCCTAAGGGCAGTATGGCCCAATGGCCAGTGTCGGTACCTTGCCCATTTTCTAAGGGCAGTATGGCCCAATGGCCAGTGTCAGTACATTGCCCCTTTTCTAAGGGCAGTGTGGCCCAATGGTCAGTGTCACTACATTGCCCCTTTTCTCTGGGCAGTATGGCCCAATGGCCATAGTCAGTACCTTGCCCCTTTAGCCAGGCAGTGCAGCCCAATGGCTACAGTCCATAAGCTGGCCCTGACCTGCAGGTCCCTGTCCACTGGGCTGTGCAGGAGATGGGGAGGAGGTTCCCTGCCCCGCGGGGGGGGGGGAGGCAGTTCCTCCTTCTCCCCTGGCGCCCGGCCCAGGGCCGGTCGTGTCCGTGGCTCCAATCCCGGCGTGAGCAGGAAAAGCTCCGACCAGCGCTCTGACTCCGGCTGGCGGCTCCCTCCCCGCAGGCGTCACCTGCCCTGGAGCAGCCCCTGCCGAGCTGCGGGCACCTGGAGCCAGGCTCGGGGGTGTGGCGCATCCCCATGGCCGGGCTCCTCCTGTCCCAAGAGAGCAAGGGCCTGTCAGACGTGGGGCCCCGGGAACCAGGGGGGTCAGTGGGAGCTTGGCCCTGGGCGGTGCCTCTCTAGGGCCCCCCAGGGCCAGACCCTCTGGCCTATCATTGCAGGAGCTGCTACGCCTCCTCCCCTCCCCATTCCAGCTGTTCCCCACAGCATCCGGCTGCCCCAGGGCCCTGGCTGGGGCTGGGTCCCAGTGGGCCGCATCCCTGCCCCACAGAAGAGCGGGCGCCTTGGTGCCTGGGGAGGGGCTGGTCCTACATGGAGCGGGCGGGAGGGGAGAGGCAGACTCACTCTCCCGTGGGGCCGGTCCCAGAGGCTTTGGCGTGTTGCCCTCCCATTCAGGTGTCCAGTGTTCGACCGACGGGCCGGTTTTAGCCCCTGCCCGGTAAGAACAGTCAGAACATACCGGCCATGAGCAATGTCGGTATTGTCGGGTTTTCCGGCTGGGCGCCCGACGGAAGCCTGGCGGGGGGAGGGGGAGTGGCCGGGAGGGGGCGCGATCGGCGCCGGGAGCCTCTGGCTGCGTGTGACGCCTTGGGGAGGAGGGGAAGCCCTGTCTGTGCTCCTGAGCGCTGGGCAAGCGCCTTGTGGAGCCGCAGCAGAACTCACTCGCGCTTCGCCAGGACCGTGCGCGGAACAGGCAGCGCCCTGGGATCTGCACATGCCCGGCTAAGTCCCACTCCCCGCCGGCCGATTCGCCTCCCCAACCCCTCCCGGCCAGCCGGTTCTCCCCCACTTCTCCTCCTGATCTTTCCCGGCCAGCCCCGCTGCCTCCCCCAGCCTTGCTTCCGGCGGCCAGTTCTCCTCCTCCCCCGATGTCACCCAGCCAGCCCCGCTGCACCTAACCCCTCCCACCCCCAGCCCTGCATCCCGCCGGTGGGTTCCCCACCCCATCTCCCCGGCCATCCCCGCTGCCCCGACCAGCCCCAGTCAGGCCTGCTTCCCACTGGCCGCACTGCCCCCGGCCAGCCCTGCCTCCCCGTCCCCTCCGTCCCCACCTCATGTGAGATCAAGCATGTCCGATATTTTTTTTTAAACTCACCTGGTAACCCAACTCCCATTGCCGGGTGGGAGCCTGGGCGGGGTCATTTCCACAGGGCCCCTGGCCTGGCATCTGCCGGTGTCTCTGCTCTAGGGGCCCGTTGCCCAGCGGGTTCCCTCACCTCCGGCACAGCAGCAGTGGGCAGAGGGTCAGGCCCTTCCCTGGCCGGCCGGTGTCCTGGGCTGGGCACCCGAGGGACAGTGCCAGCTGGGCCCCAAGCTCCCTAGTGGGGGCTGTGCTGAGCTGGGATGGAAGGGAGGAGACAGGGCCCCATCAGCGTCCTGCTCCCAGCTCCAACCCCTGGGCCAGGCGCCTCCTCCCACGTCCCTCTGCTGGAGCCACCGGGGAGAGGAGCTCACGAGACCCCCAGCTCCTGGGGCAAAGGGCGGTGGGCAGGGCCCTCCATGGGGACTTGCACCCCCAGCTGGTTTTGCAAGGTTTTGGACTGGACAGTACCAGCCAGGCAGTACGTAGCTACGCAGTAGAGAGCAGGGGGGCGGGTCCGGGGAGAGATGGAATCCTGGGGGCCGGACTCGCTCGTGCTTCGCCGGGACCGTGCGCGGGACAGGCAGCGCCCCGGGATCTGCATGCACCCAGGCCAGCCCCACTCCCCACTGGCCGCTCCCCCTTGGCCAGACCCGCTCCCCACAACTCCATCCCGGCTAGCCCCCTGCTTGCCGCCGGCTGGTCCCTTCCCTCCCCTCCTCCCCGCTCCCAGTTCTCCCCCCATCAGCCCTGCTCCTCCCGACCTCCTTCCAGCCAGCCCTGCTTCCCGCTGGCCGGCCCCCGCCCCGATATCCCCACGCCAGCCCGCTCCCAGCCCCATCCCAGCCAGCCTCACTCCTCCCAGCCGGTCCCCCCCTTCCCGTTCTGAGATCACGTGTGTCTGGGATGTTTTTCAAACCCATCTAGTAACCCTTCCAGGGGGACAAGGAGGGGCCCAGGGCCAGAAAGGAACCTGGAGTCTGGGCCGGAACATGGGTCCTTATCCTCCCCGGGTCTCCCCTGAGCCAGGAGAAGATGAACTGGGCCCAAGTCTGGCTCAGGCCCGGCTCTGACTCTGTCCTCCCCAGGGTCACTCCCAGCCTGCAGCCCTGCCGCTGTCAGCCCTGCGGCCCTGTGGAGCCGCCTGCTCACCCCGGGGTCAGGGGCCGGCTCAGAGGTCACTCACCTCCAATGCCGGGTGTGGGGGCAATTACAACCGGGCTCTGCTGCTCCCTGGGGCCTTGGCGCTCCCTTGGGATATTCTGGGCGCGATGCAGGAGCTGACGCGCCATGGGGAGAGAGGGTGGGGCAGGTCAATAGACCCAACCCAGCCTGTGCCAACGAGCCCCATCCCCATCCCAGGGCTGGGCCCTGGTGCTCAGGGGAGCGAGTCGGATCCATTGGGCACGGCTCTTAGGAAGGGCCTTGTCTCTCCAGACTAGGACAATGTGGATGGATCCCATGGTGGGGGGGAGGGAAGTTGTGGGGGTGGGAGGTGGGATTGGAGGTTCCTGTTCCCAGAGCCAGCCAGGGCCTGATTTCAACTCCCATCTCCCAACGCTGTCCCTGAAGGAGGAAGGGCCCAACACAGCCCTGCCCAAGGGTCCCCAGTCTCCCCTTTCCCGCCCCACCCCCAGCGCTGGAGGAAAACAGCCTCCCCCTACTCACCCATGCTCACCTCCCCGCTGTCTGAGCGCCGGTGTGGGGCTCTGCCCGCAGGTCTCCCCGCAGGGCCGGCCCGAGGCCAGACCCCGCCCGTGCGGAGCCTGCAAAGGAAGAGAAGCCGGGGTCACCGCTGGGAAACTGGGAAACCTCCTCCCTCTCCATAGCCCCCTGCTCAGCCAATCAGCAGTGAGACAGGGAGAGGGGGGTGGCCGAGAGGTCTCAGGGGACGCCCCAAGGGCTGGCCCAGGTCACCCCCCGAGGGGTTGGTCTCAGAGGGATTCCAGCCCCGCCTCTTTGGGGGGCTCCCCACACAGCCAGAAATGGCTGGGGGTGTTTCTGAGGCTACCCTGCCTTGCAGCTGATGTTAGGGAATCTCCATGAGCTCAGCCGCCCGCCCCAGCTGCTTCCCCCCACAGGCCTTTGTGGCATCACCGCCCCTGCCTCGCACGGCTGGTGTCCTGCCCCAGCCAGCACCTTGGGACACTTGGACAATCACAGCCCAGAGCTGTACAACCAGCCACAGCCCAACCACTGCTCATGGGCACCGCCAGCAAGTGTGTGAGCAGCCCTGCCCCTTAGAGAGACTCAGGAACTGCCCAGAGATTGGTACGGTAGAGAAACAGCTTGAGCACCCCCCTCTTCCCCGCCTGCCCTGCTGGGCTGGGTCTGATCCGTCTGGTCTGTGAATCACAGAACAGTAAAATGGGAAGGGACCTTGGGAAGCCACCGAGTCCAGTTCCCAGCCCTCGCGGCAGGACCCAGCACCGTCTAGATCAGTGGTCCCCGACGCGGAGCGCGCGGACGCCATGGCAGCCGCTGGGGCACTTATGTGCACCCGCCAGGTGCCGGCTCTAGGCACCAGCAAACCAAGCACATGCTTGGTGTGGCACATTGCCAGGGCCAGCATTCCGGGGGGGGGACGGACGGGAAGTGTGTGGACAGGCATGTGTGTGGAGGGGAATCAAGACGTAGGCTGGATTTGGCTGGAGGGCATGGTGGGAGTCAAAGAGCTGCAAGGTGAAAGGGGTGCTTTCACCCTCAGTGCCTATCGTGCAGTAGTGTGCAAGGTGGGGAGGGGGTGTGTGGACAAACATTTTTTTGCTTGGGATGGTAAAAAACCTAGAGCCGGTCCTGCTCGCAACGCACGCGTGGCCCCACCCCCAGACGTGCAATATACGCATGGCCCCGCTCCCGGATGCAGGGCCCCGCCCCCAGGCACCTGGAGCACGCGCAGCCCCACCCCCAGGCGCCCGGCAGCCCCAAAAGGTAGGGGACCACTGGTCTAGATCATCCCTGACTGGTGTCTGTGCAACCTGCTCTGAAATATCTCCCGTGATGGAGATTCCGTAACCTCCCCAGGCAATTTGTTCCAGTGTTTCACCACCCTGACAGAAAGTTTTTCTGACAGCCAGAAACATTTTCCTAATGTGCAACCTAAACCTCCTTGCTGCAGTTTAAGCCCATTGCTTCTTGTCCTGTCCTCAGAGGCCAAGGAAAACAGTTTGTCTCCTCCTCCTTGTGACACCCTTTAGGTACGTGAAAACCGCCTCATGTCCCCTCTCAGTCTTCTCCTTTCCGGACTAAACAAGCCCAGTTCTTTCATTCTCATGTTTTCTAAACTGTTCCACATTTTCGTTGCTCTCTCCAGGCCTTCTCCAATTTCTCCAATTCATTCCTGAAACATGGTGCCCAGAACTGGAGACAAGACTCCAAGTGAGGCCCAAGCAGCGCAGAGGAGAGCGGAAGAATGACTTCTCGTGTCTTGCTCACCACACTCCTGTTAGTGCCTCCCAGAATCATGGTTGCTTTTTTTTGCAAGTGTCACACTTTTGACTCCTATTTAGCTTGTGGTCCACTCTGAGCCCTAGATCCCTTTCTGCAGGACTCCTTCCTGGAGAGTCCTTCCCATTCTGTGTGTGAGAAGTGGATTGTCCCTTCAAGTGGAGCACTTTGCATTTGTCTTTATTAAACTTCATCCTATTTACCTCAGACCATTTTTCCAGTTTGTCCAGATCACTTTGAATTCTGACCCTTCCTCCAAAGCGCTTGCCACCCCTCCCAGCTTCGTATCATCTGCAAACTTAATAAGCGCCCTCTCTATGCCAATATCAAAATCACTGATGAAGATTGAACAGAACCATCCCAGAACAGACTCTGCAGAGCCCCACGTGTTAGGCCCTTCCAGCATGGCTGGGAACCATTAATAACGACTCACCCAGAACAGTTTTAAAGAGAACAAAAGGCCGCGAGTCTCCCCTGTCAGTAACCACCCACTCCACCAACCCGCAGCGAGACTGGGAACTCAGGCAGCGGGGGGAGAGGAGAGGGCTCAACAGATGTCCAAAAGGACGGGCCAGGTCACATCCGGCTCCCAGCGCTCTGCCAGCCCAGCTCTGAGTGAGGCCTCCGACCGCCCCGACCCCCCAACACCCACCCACCCTGCTTGGTGGGGCAGGGAAAGGGGGGAAGACGCAGAAGAAGGCGAGACAGAGGGAGGAGGGGCAAAGGGGGAACCAAACTGAGCAGGCTCCATACCTCTCGGAGGCTCCGACCGTCCTCACCGGGTCCGACACGACCGGCCGCAGGGAAGGAGAAAACGCTGACGAGGCTCCTCCCGCCCTCGCCCCTCGGTCCCACTTCTCCATCTGGTCCCCGCAGAGACCCTGGGAAGGGGCCGCCCTGCTGCCAAACCGCGGGAATCTCCGAGCTTGCCCCGCCCTTGTGCCTCTGTCCTGATTGGCTGTTGTCAGGGTCTGTCTGTGAGGTCATCCCTGTCCCCCAATAGGCTGAGGTCCTGCCACAGGCCTTTGTGATGTCAGTGCTACACCCACCCTCCCCTGCAAGGCTGGTGTCCTGGCCCTGGCCGGCCCTCTGCATGTTTGAGGGGTTCTGCAGCCCCACTGAATGACAGCTGGGTCTGGGGCTGCGGCTGGGCAGTAACGCCCCAGGGGCTGCTCCCTCGGCCCCACCCAGCTTGTCAGTCCTTAGCAGAGTGTAAGGCCAGACAAGCCCATTCGTGGGTCAATAAAAGTTGCCCCTCCACCAACACCTGAGACTTTAGGCCACTGTAACAAGGGGGCGGATTGTTAACAGGACTGGTCTAAGCCGTAGCGTGGACACTATAAAACACCCTTCTCTTCCTAGACTGTAATGTAGGTCGTGATCTGGAATCAGCTCCTGCTAGAAACTCTTCCGCACGGGCAGAACCGACTCCCTGGGAGTTTTTTCCTTCCCCCACATTAACGACAGTTGATACATTGGCAAAGTGCCTCTAGCTTCTCTCATCATCAGCGCTCAACCTACTGCCCAAAGGAGAGAAGGTTCATTATCCTCATTCTGCAGATGAGGAAACTGAGACACGGAAAGGGGCGGTGTCTTGCCCAAAGTCACCTCTCTGGAAAGTGGTAGACCCAGGTCTGTTGAGTCCCAATCCAGGGCTGCATACGGGACCATCGATCAGGAAGGGCCATATTAGTGACCCTCTAAGCATGGGCTCTTCAGGATCTAGAGGCTGGTGACTTCGAGTAAAGGGCCCTGGAGGAACTGGAAAACATTCAGAGCCAGGGGCCAGGGATAACAAAGACCATGCAATGGGACCATATGAGGAGCAACTAAAAGCATCAGGCTGCCCAGCTTAGAGACGAGGCAGCTACCAAGGTATCTGAGGGACGTCTATCAAAGGACGAAAGGTGCAGAAACACGTGGGGAGAGAAGTGGGACTGAGCTGTTCCCACAATACAAACCAACAGCACAGAGGGAGCCAGGGTGTCAGCTGATGAAACTTGTTCTGCTTATAAGAAGCACACGGGATCTTTTCCAGGGGTGCACTGTGTGTATTGAGAATACAGTAGAGCAGCAGTGAGCATCTGCTTTATAAAGACAGACACATGCACTCTGGCTACGTCTGCACTATGAGTTTTCTCTGCAAAAAAATATACTGACGAGGGACTCATTTCCATGAGCCACAATCTCATTTGCATATTTTCTGCCAATCTGTTTTTGCACTAGGGCAGTTTCTTAAACTGTGTTATGTGGCAGGAGAAATGTTCTTTCTCAACAACTTTCCCCCCATTTCAGTTGGGATTATTGTGGACGGGGTAGCCCAGGGCACCTGTGCTTTTTCCTGGAGGCCTCTTTTTTCAGAAAAACTCCCCCTTCCTTGTCCACACATGTCTTTTTCTGAAAAAGGCGTCTCCCTTGTAGAAAGAGGGTTACTGCTGTCAGAAAAACCCCTCCGTTCTTTCCACTTCCTGTCGCAAGAACGCAATTGCAGTGTGGACGTAAGTTTTTCCAGAAAAACCCTGCCATGTAGACGCACCCTGGGGCTGCTGGAATGGGGGAGATAGGTCGGGTTGTTACTTTCCCTTCTCTCTCCGAAGTTTCACAAAGTTTAAACCTAAAACTGTTCCCTCCAGCGCTGAGCTGGGTGTGTTGAAAGGGTGGGGCTGGGCCCTTGGACTGCAAAGTCCCAAAGCTGGCCTGCCCGTGAAAACGCCCTGACTCATGGGTTCTTGCTGACGGAGGGCTGCTGCCATTTCCAGGCCTCATCACCAGCTGCCTGTGACCTTAACCCAGGGCACCTCGTAGCCCAGCTGGTCCCAGGCAGGTGGTTAGAAACGCGTCGAGACACAGCCAAGCCGAGGCTCCTCTGCACACACAGTGTCACTGAAGGAACTCAAGGGGGTTTGTTCCCATCTGTTGTCTCCGTGCAAATCCTCGTGTGGCTGTGGACACCCTTGTGATGACGCGTTGGGGTCCCCTGACTCCTGCACCCCCGTAATGGCACGAACAGACTCCACCAGCCCGTAGAATGGAGGGAGTTTATTCCTTCTCCAGGATACAGCACAGCACAGCACAGCACCGATGTAATCTGGTTACAGGGCAGGCCTAGGATGCCTCAGCCCCCCTTGCGATGGGGGAAATTGGGCCCCTAAATCCCAGCCCCTGGCTTAGGCTGGTTCCTCCATGATCCCAGACAGAAACTAACCCACTCTCTTCCAGCCCTGCCCCCAGCCAGGGCAGCCTTTCCCCTTCCTTTGTCTCTCTCCTTGGGGGTAGCTGGTCAGACAGGTTGAGAGACCCTCTTGCATAATGACTCATCCTTCTGGGCTGTGGTACCGATGGCAGCCAGTGGGGTTACCACAGAGCCAGCATAGAAACCAGCCAGGTACCTCCACTACGTCACAGTTCTCTCCGAGAGCGAACTGAGCAGGGTCACTCCGCCGTGACCTAGGGAAGTTCGGGCCCTCGCCACGGATAGTGCGTCGGCGATGATGTTGGCGCTCCTTGACGTGGATCACTTCCATGTCGTAGTCCTGCAGGAGCAGGCTCCACCTCAGCAGCTTACGTTGGCCCCTTCATCTGGTGCAGCCAGGTCAGGGGCAGTGGTCGGTGTACACCGTGAAACGCCGCCAAACAGGTACGGCTGCAGCTTTTGCAGGGCCCACACCATCGCTAGGCATTCCTCTCTACGGTCGCAGAGCTCCGCTCCCGGGCAGCAGTTTCCTGCTCAGGTACACGATGGGGTGACGTTCCCCCTTCTCGTCCGCCTGCATCAGCACCGCCCCAGCCCGGTGTCCGAGGCGCCAGTAAACACGATAAAGGGCTTGTCAAAGTCCGGGTTTACTAACACTGGGGCCCTGACCAGGGCTTCCTTCAGTGCACAGAGAGCCCTCTGGCACTGCTCTGTCCAGACCACCCTGTCTGGCCTCCCTTCCTGCACAGCTCTGTGATCGGGGCAGCGATGGAGCTGAAGTTGGGCACAAACCTCCGGTAGTACCCCGCCATCCCAATGAAAGCCTGACCTGCTTCTGGTCTGGGGTACAGGCCAGTCTCTGATGGCCCCCACTTTGGCCGGCTCTGGCTTCAAGCAGCCGCCCCACCTTATGGCCCAGGTAGGACACTTCGCCATTCCAACCTTGCACTTCCCAGCCTTTACGGTCAGCCCAGCCTCCTTCAGCCGATCCAGTACCTGGCTGACCTGGGCCACGTGGTCCTCCCAGGACTGGCTGAAGATACAGATATCATCTATGTATGCTAGGGCATAGTTCTCCATTCCTCAGCAGCTGGTCCACCAGACGCTGGAAGGTGGCCGGCGCCCTTGAGGCCGAAGGGCAGGACCAGGAACTCAGAGCCCCAGCGGGTGATGAAAGCCGATTTCAGTCTGGCCTCCTGGTCTAGCGGCACCTGCCAGTAGCCCTTGGTGAGGTCCAGGGTGGTGAGGTAACGAGCTCCCCAGCTTGTCCAGGAGCTCGCCGGGCCTTGGCATCGGGTAGGCGCCAGACACCGAGATGGCGTTGAGCTTCCGGTAGTCCACGCAGAACCGGATCGACCCGCCCTTCTTGGGAACCAGCACCACGGAGAGGCCCAGGGGCTGGAGGACGGCTGGATCACCCCAGGGCCAACATGGCCTCGACCTCTCTCCAGGTCCTGGGCTGTTTTCCCGTGACCCTGAACGGGGAGCAGCGCACCGGGGGTGAGTGCCCTCCACCCGGTGGACAGCCAGGTTGGTGAGACCAGGCTTGTCGGAGAACAGCTGCTGGCGGAGCGCAGCACCTCTGGATCTCGGCCTGCTGGGCCGGTGAGCTGGTCCGAAAGAGAAATTGACTCCAGCGAAGAGTCCTCTCCGGTTCCCGGAACAGGCCCACCAGGATCCTCCTGCTCCTCCCAGGGCCTGCACACGGCCAGCACCAAGTTCTCCCTGTCCCAGCACGGCTTCATCATGTTAACGTGATACACCCGCTGGCCGCGTGTCCGCCCGGCCAGCTGCACCACGAGTTCACCTCGTTCAGCTGCTTAACAACTTTGAAGGGGCCCCCAGGCGGCTTGCAGCTTGTTCTTCCGCACGGGAATTAGACCATCACCTGGTCCCCGGTAGCGTAGGCGCGGCCCGTGCATTGCGGTCGTACCAGACCTTCTGCTTCCTCTGGGCCCTGCTCAGGTTCTCTCTGGCCAGGCCCATGAGCTCGGAAAGTCTTTCCCGAACGTCAGGACGTAGTCCACAACCGGCTCTCCGGGAGACCTTCCTCCCACTGTCTCTCAGTAAGTCCAGGGGCCCTCACTCGCCTCCCATATAACAGCTCGAACGGTGAGAACCCCGTGGACTCCTGGGGCACCTCCTGTATGCAAACAGCAGGTGGTGTAGGTACTTGTCCCAGTCCTGCGGGTGTTTGTGCATAAAGGTCCTTAGCATCTGCTTCAGAGTCCCATTGAACCTCTCCACCAACCCGCTGGTCTGGGGTGATACGCCGAGGCCCAGGTGTGCTGGACCCCACACTTCTCCCACAAGCACCGGAGCAGGGCCGACATGAAGTTGGATCCCTGGTCCGTGAGAACCTCCTGGGGGAACCCCACCCTGCTGAAAATGGTCAGCAGTGCGTCTGCCACCGTGTCTGCCTCAATAGAGGGTAGGGCCACGGCCTCGGGGTAGCGGGTGGCAAAGTCCACCACCACCAGGATGTATTTCTTCCCCGTCCGGGTCGCTCTGTTGAAGGGCCCCACAATATCCATCGCCACCTTCTGGAAAGGCTCCTCTATGATGGGTAGGGGCCTCAACGCAGCTTTCTTCCTATCTTGGGCCTTCCCCACCCGCTGTTAGGAGTCGCAGGACCGGCAGTACCGCTGCACGGCAGCAAATATCCCCGGCCAGTAGACGTTTTGGAGCAGCCTCAGCCGCGCGCCGGATCCCCTGGTGTCCCGAGAACGGGATGTCATGGGCCAGGTATAGCAGCTTGCGGCGATACCTTTGGGGGACCACCAGCTGCCGCTGGAGCCCCCACTCCCCTACCTTCCCGGGGAAGCCATTCCCGGTACAGAAATCCTCTCCCACTGGAACTTCTCCTGGCAATCTCCCCCTAGGGGCTGAGCTGCGCCCAGGTCGGCCCGGTCCCTCAGGGCCTGCAAGGAGGGATCCGCCCGCACCTCCGCCTGGAATTCAGCGGCTGGGGCTGGGACAGGGGCGTGTTTCCCCCCACGGCCTAGGTCCGACTCCATGTCTGCTGGGACAGGGCCCTGGGCCCCCGGTTGGGGAACCTCCTCGAGTTCCGGGCTGCCAGCCCCTCGCTGGCTCTGGCTACGGGTGGTGACCAGGGTCCTGTGGGGTCCGTCTGGCCACTCTCTAGGTCGCTCCCATCAGCACCTCGGTGGGCAAGTGCGGGTGCACCCCACTTCCTTGGGGCCCTCCTTGGCCTCCCATTTCAGATGCACCCTGGCTACTGGTACCTTAAATGGGGTGCCATCTATGCCCTCAGGGTCAGCTGAGTGTTGGGCAGCATACGGTCTGGGGCCACTACGTTGGGTCGGGCCAGCGTCACCTCCGCCCCCGTGTCCCAGAAACCTGTCACCTTCCTACCATCCACCTCCAGGGGTACGAGGCAGTCGCTCCGCAGAGGTCGCCCTGCCCCCACCCGGTACACGGAGGAATCCTCCTCCAGAGGGTTAGACCTCCCAGGGGAGGTGCACTGAGCATCCTTCCCCCCACTCTGAGCTGAGGTTTGCCTGCCAGCCCCTGCCTCTGGGGCAGCCTGCCCTTCCTCCAGCCCCAGCCAGTTAACCCTGGAAAGTCCCAGGTCATGGGACCTGTTCTTGTGCCAGGTGCACTGAGCCCTCTTGTGGCCTCGTTGCCCACAGCGATGGTGTTAGGTTCTGCGGGCCCTTTTGGGTCGGCTCCGCCCGGGCCCTGGCTGGTTTTCTGGGGCACCGATGAGTGGTCCTGGTCCCTGGGGCTCGCCTCAGAGGTGCCTCTCTCCGCCGCTCAGCCGAGAACCGGTCTCTGCGCGATTCCCTTTCCTCCGGGATTCCCGCTCACACCTGGACCGGCTCTCTGTGAACTCATCCGCCAGCCTCCCGCCTCCTGGGGTTCTCCGACTTCGGTCTTTGAGCCACAGCCTCAGGCTGGGTGTGCACGCTTTATAGAACTGCTCCATCATAATCAGCTTGAGCAGTTCCTCTGCGGTCTGGGCTCCAACTCCAGACACCCACTTGCGGCAGTATTGCGCCAGGCGGGAGGCCAGATCCACATAGGTCTCCCGTGGCTCCTCTCTGCACGCCCGGAACTTCTTCCTGTACATCTCGGGGGTCAGCCCAAACTTGTGCAGCAGGGCCTCCTTGACTCGGTTGTAATCCCCTGGCTGTAGGTCTTCCAGCTGATTGAGCACCCCGGTGGCCTCCTGGTTCAGTGCAGGGATGAGCTCCTGCAGCCAGTCAGCTGGGGGACCTGCAGTCCACAGGCCCTCTCAAAGGAGCTGAGGAACCCGCTCTATGTCGCCCATGTCCTTCAATTGGGCCACCACGAGCTTCTCCAAGCATCTGGCCGCCCGGGCCTTTGGGGCTCATCTGCACTCGGCGCAGTTGGGGCCCTGCCGCTTCTCCGCCGGCCATGGCCAGCTCATGCTGTCGCTGCTCTCACGGTCCTGGACTTCCACCTTCATCTGCAGCTGGATTTCTAGCTGCCGCAGCTCCGAGGGGTTGGACCCCTGGGTGGACTACGGCTTGCAGTGCTCCCTGGGAGGCAGTCCGGTCTCTTCGGGCGGCCTCCAGCGCTCCGCCTCTCCGAGCCTGACACGCTCCCAGTGGGGGTCTGGCTGTTCCCACGGGACAGGATCCCAGCCCTGTGGCTGGTCATTCTCTTCCAGCCGGGCAATCAGCTGGGCCTTGCTGCGCTCCGCACAGGCAAGCCCTCTCTGCACAGCTTCACCAGCTCTGCCTTCAGCAGTTGGGTATAGGCCATCTCCCGCTGGTCCTCGGTGCAGACTCACCAGTGCTGCTGCGCCCACGATTCTCAGGAACCGCCTGTTTCCAGCACGCCTGGTTCCATGGCTTGCTTCTACTGCGCCTAGTCGCCGCTGGATGCTCCATCCACGGGTGCAGTGCATCCCACTCCTGACACCAGTGTGATGACGCGCTGGGGTCCCCTGACTCCTGCACCCCGTAATGGCACGAACAGACTCCACCAGCCCGTAGAATGGAGGGAGTTTATTCCTTCTCCAGGATACAGCACACAGCACAGCACCGATGTAATCTGGTTACAGGGCAGGTCTAGGATGCCTCAGCCCCCTTGCGATGGGGAAATTGGGCCCCTAAATCCCAGCCCCTGGCTTAGGCTGGTTCCTCCATGATCCCAGACAGAAACTAACCCACTCTCTTCCAGCCCTGCCCCAGCCAGGGCAGCATTTCCCTTCCTTTGTCTCTCTCCTTGGGGGTAGCTGGTCAGACAGGTTGAGAGACCCTCTTGCATAATGACTCATCCTTCTGGGCTGTGGTACCGATGGCAGCCAGTGGGGGTTACCACAGAGCCAGCATAGAAACCAGCCAGGTACCTCCACTACGTCACAACCCTCACAGCGAATTAGTGTGAACTGCCAGTGGGAGTGGATGGCCACAAGGGCTGGCTTTCTGTGGCCACAGGCTAGGCCTGCCCCCGTCCCAGCAGCTCTGGGCAGGAGCCGGGTACAGGCCAGGGAAAGGGTGCTGCAGCAGATCTGGTTGTGGGCTGGGGAGGGAGGTACCTCAGTGACTGGGGGCAACGTGGTAGGTCTGGCAATACTGTCCGTGGCTGGGTTCAAAGTGGATAGGGGAGCCCCAGCCCTGGCAGGTCTAGTCCTGGGCTAGGTTCAGGTCAGGGAGAGGTGCCGTGGCTGCGGTTGGTCTGAGCCACAGCAGGACAGGGACCAGGGGTGGAGGATTGTGTCCACAGTTTGGGGGCCTCTGGAGGCCCCTGTCCCTGCCCCTCCCAATGCAGGATGATTTAGCCCACTCTAACATGTCACAGTGTAGGCCTGTTTCCCCCACCTGCACCCCTGAGAACTTTCTAGATCCCCCCTCCCTCCAGGAAACGTGGTTCCCAGTCTTGGGCTCAGTGCAGATTCTGCCATGTCCACCTGTGATGCCTGCAGGGAAGTTGTGACGCCTGTGCGGGTCTGTGTTCACTCTGTTTGCCTTGTGGTGCTGTATGTGATTCTACTGTCCTGTGCTGTTCTGTAAGAACGCTGTGTGTGTGTGCCTCAGTTTCCCTGGGCACTGCAACACTGCTTGGCTGAGGAAGGGGAAGGTTGGACATGACTCACTGTGGAGGTGAATGCGTCTCTCCTCTCCTGAGTTTGTGTCCTGAAGACCAAGGGGCGGCAGACAAGACCTTCGACCAGGAAGGGGAACAAAGGGGCAGGCGGGGCTGGCTCCAGGATGGTGACTATAGAATCATAGAATCATAGAATATTAGGACTGGAAGGGACCTTGAGAGGTCATCAAGTCCAGTCCCCTGCCCTCACGGCAGGACCAAATACTGTCTAGACCATCCCTGATAGACATTTATCTAACCTACTCTTGAATATCTCCACAGATGGAGATTCCACAACCTCCCTGGGCAATTTATTCCAGTGTTTGACTACCCTGACAGTTAGGAACTTTTTCCTAATGTCCAACCTAAACCTCCCTTGCTGCAGTTTAAGCCCATTGCTTCTTGTTCTATCCTCAGAGGCCAAGATAAACAAGTTTTCTCCCTCCTCCTTATGATACCCTTTTAGATATCTGAAAACTGCTATCATGTCCCCTCAATCTTCTCTTTCTAAACTAAACAAACCCATTTCCTGCAGCCTTCCCTCATAGGTCATGTTCTCTAGACCTTTAATCATTCTCGTTGCTCTTCTCTGACCCTCTCCAATTTCTCCCCATCGCTGTGCCCACAACTGGACACAATACTCCAATTGAGGCCTAACCAGTGCAGAGTAGAGGGGACGAATGACTTCTCGTGTCTTGCTCACAGCACATCCCAGAATCATGTTTGCTTTGCAACAGCATCACACTGCTGACTCATATTCAACTTGTGGTCCACTATAACCCCTAATCCCTTTCTGCCGGATTCCTTCCCAGACCGTCGCTTCCCATTCTGTATGTATGAAACTGATTGTTCCTTCCTAAGTGGAGCACTTTGCATTTGTCTTTATTAAACTTCATCCTATTTACCTCAGACCATTTCTCCAATTTGTCCAGGTCATTTTAAATTATGACCCTATCCTCCAGATTAGTCGCAACCCCTCCCAGCTTGGTATCATCTGCAGACTTAATAAGCGTACTTTCTATACTAATATCTAAATCGTTGATGAAGATATTGAACAGAGCCGGTCCCAAAACAGACCCCTGCTGAACCCCACTTGTTATGCCTTTCCAGCAGGATTGTGAACCATTAATAGCTACTCTCTGAGTAGGGGTAGCCAGCCAGTTATGCGCCCTCCTTGTAGTAGCCCCATTTAAGTTGTAGTTACCTAGTTTATTGATAAGAATATCATGCGAGACCGTATCAAACGTCTTACTAAAGTCTAGGTATACCACATCCACCGCTTCGCCCTTATCCACAAGACTCATTATCCTATTAAAGAAAGCTATCAGATTGGTTTGACATGATTTGTTCTTTACAAATCCATGCTGGCTGTTCCTATCACCTTGCCACTTTCCAAGTGTTTACAGATGATTTCCTTAATTACTTGCTCCATTATCTTCCCTGGCACAGAAGTTAAACTAACTGGTCTACAGTTTCCTGGACTGTTCTTATTTCCCTTTTTATAGATGGGTACTATATTTGCCCTTTTCCAGTCCTCTGGAATCTCTCCTGTCTCCCATGATTTTCCAAAGATGATAGCTAGAGGCTCAGATACCTCCTCTATCAGCTCCTTGAGTATTCTAGGATGCATTTTGTCAGGCCCTGGTGACTTGCAGGCATCTATCTAACTTTTCTAGGTGATTTTTAACTTCTTCTTTTTTATTTTACCTTCTAAAACTACCCTTCCCACTAGCATTCACTATGTTAGGCATTCCTACAGACTTCTCGGTGAAGACCAAACAAAGAAGTCATTGAGCATCTCTGCCATTTCCAAGTTTCCTGTTACTGTTTCTCCTCCTCACTGACCAGTGGGCCTACCCTCTCCTCGGTCTTCCTTTGCTTCTAATGTATTTCTAAAAGTCTTCTTGTTTCCCTTTATTCCGTAGCTAGTTTGAGCCCATTCTGTGCCTTTGCCTTTCTAATCTTGCCCCTGCATTCCTGTGCTGTTTGCCTATATCCATCCTTTGTAATTTGTCCTTCTTTCCATTTTTTATATGACTCCTTTTTTAGTTTTGCAAGATCTCGTGGTTAAGCCAAAGCGGTCTTTTGCCATATTTTCTATCTTTCCGACACATCGGAATAGCTTGCTTTGGGGCCCTTAACAATGACCCTTTGAAAAACTGCCAACTCTCCTCAGTTGTTTTTCCCCTCAGTCTCGATTCCCATGGCACCTTACCTATCAGCTCTCTGAGCTTACCAAAATCTGCTTTCCTGAAATCCATTGCTTCTATTTTGCTATTCTCCCTTCTACCCTTCCTTAGAATTGTGAACTCTATGATTTCATGATCACTTTCACCCAAGCTGCCTTCCACTTTCAAATTCTCAACCAGTTCCTCCTATTTGTTAGGATCAAATCTAAAACAGCTTCCCCTGGTCGCTTTTTTAACCTTCTGAAAGAAAAGTTGTCTCCAATGCAGTCCAAGGACTTATTGATAGTCTGTGCCTGCAGTGTTATTTTCCCAACATACATCTGGATAGTGGAAGTCCCCATCACCACCAAATCTTGGGCTGGATGATTTTGTTAGTTGTTTAAAAAGCCTCATCCACTTCTTCCACCTGGGTAGGTGGCCTGTAGTAGACTCCTAGCATGACATCACCTTTGTTTTTAATCCCTTTAGCCTAACCCAGAGACTCTCAACACTTCCGTCTCCTATGTCCATCTCCACCTCACTGCAAGTGTGTTCATTTTGAATGTATAAGGCAACACCTCCTCCCTTTTTTCCCTGTCTATCCTTCCTGAGCAAGCTGTACCCTTCCATACGAACATTCCAATCATGTGTATTATCCCACCAAGTTTCTGTGATGCCAACAATGTCATAATTGTACTTATTTAATAGCACTTCCAGTTCTTCCTACTTATTTCCCATACTTCTCGCATTTGTATATAGGCATCTAAGATCCTGAATTGACCTTGCCTCCCAGTTTTGCCCTGACCCTCCTTTCTTTCTGCCTTTGTAGCCCACGCTCCCTCCCATTTCCGACCCATCTCCCAGGTCTCCATGTTCTCCACTTACCTGTGGGCTTTGCTCACCTGTCCCCCTCAAACCTAGTTTAAAGCCCTCCTCACTAGGTTAGCCATTCTGTGTCCAAATAGGGTCTTCCCCCTCCTCGAAAGGTGGACGCCATCCCTGCTTAGCAGTCCTTCCTGGAATAGCATGCCATGGTCGAGGAAGCCAAAGCCCTCCTGGCGACACCATCTTCGCAGCCAGGCATTCACCTCCAGGATGCACCTGTCTCTGCCCGGGCCCCTACCTTGGACAGGAAGGATAGAAGAGAATAGCACCTGCGCTCCAAACTCCTTCACCCGATCCCAGAGCCCTGCAGTCACTCTGATCCGCTCAGTGTCACACTCGCAGTATCATTAGTGCCTACACGGATGAGTAGCATGGGGTAGTAGTCAGAGGGCCGGATAATCCTCGACAATGCCTCCGTAACATCTCGGATACAGGCCCCGCAGACAGCGCACTCTCCGAGATGAAATGTCAGGGTGACATATGGGCGCCTCCGTCCCCCTCAGAAGAGAGTCTCAGACCACCACTACCCTATGTGGTGGCGCTTTGGGGTTCCCCCATCTCCTGTACCCCCGTAGTGGCATGAACAGACTCTGCCTGCCAGAAAGATTGAGGGAGTTCATTGCTTCTCCAAGATACAGCACAGCACAGATGCAATCGTTACAGGAACTGGGGCTAGGAGGCCTCAGGGCTCCCCCGTTGAGATGGGGGGTGGCTGGGCCCTACCATCCCAGCCCCTTACTTAGGCTGCTTCCTCCATGATACCAGAAAGAAAACTGCCTCTCCTCCAGCCCTGTCCGGTTGCTGCACAGCTCCGGGGGGACTGGCACGGGCCCACCTTCGGTGGCTGTACCAGCCCTTCCACTGCCCTTGATCTCTGGCCAGGGTCTCTCTGGCCGGGCTCACGAGCTCAGCGAGCCTTTCCTGGAAAGCCAGGACGTCTTCCACCCCTCACGCTCCATCCAGGGAAGTCTTCCCCTCCTATAACTCTCTCAGGAAGCCCAGGGGGTCCTTCCCCCTTCTGCTCCCCGGCTCGGTCCGGGAAAGCCTGGCAGACCCTTGGGGTGCCTCCCCGTGCAGACAGCAGATGGGGCAGGTACTTGTCCCAGTCCTGCGGGTGCCGGAGCATAAAGGCCTCCAGCATCTGCTTCAGGGTCCCCATGAACCTCCCCACCAGTCCGATGGGCCGGGCGCCATACGTCGGGGTCCAGGTGAGCCGGGCCCCGTGCTTCTCCCATAAGCACCGGAGCAGGGCCGACATGAAGTGGGATCCCTGGTCCGTGAGGACCTCCTTGGGGAACCCCACCCTGCTGAAAAGGGCCAGCAGTGTGTCTGCCACCGTGTCTGCCTCGCTAGAGGGCAGAGCCACGGCCTCGGGGCAGTTGGTAGCCATATCCACACCTACCAGGATGTATTTCTTCCCCGTCCGGGTCGCCTGGCCGACAGGCCCCACTATCTCTAATGCTGCCTTGCAGAACCGCTCCTCTATATGGGGTAGGGATCCCCAAGCAGCTTTCCTCCCATCTTGGGCCTTGCCGCCTCTGGCAGGAGTCGCAGGACCGGCACACGCTGCACGGCCGCAAATATCCCAGGCCAGTAGAAGTGTTGGAGCAGCCTCAGCCGTGTGCGCCGATTCCCCCGGTGGCCCGCAAAGGGGACGTCGTGGGCCAAATACAGCAGCTTGAGGCGATACATTTTGGGACTACCAGCTGCCGCTGGACCCTCCATGCCCTCACCTTCCTGGGGTGAAGCCATTCCCGGAACAGGAATCCCCGCTCCCACAGGAATCTCTCCTGGCCACCTCCCCCCAGGGGCTGAGCTGCACGGAGGCCAGCCTGGTCCCTCAGCCTCTGCAAGGAGGGGTCTGCCTGCACCTCAGCCTGGAATTCAGCCGCTGGGGCAGGGATCGGGACCTGTTCCCCACCTTTGCCTAGGTCCGGAGTCCCAGCCTGGCTGGACCCCGTGTCCACTGGGATGGGACCCTGAGCCCCCTGCAGGGGGCCCTCCTCTGGGTCAAGGTCGCCAGCCCCTCGCTGGCTCTGGCTATGGGCAGTGACCAGGGTCCTGTGGGGTCCCTCTGGCCACTCCTCTAGGTCACCCCCCATCAGCACCTCCATGGGCAAGTGCCAGTGCACCCCCACTTCCTTGGGGCCCTCCTTGGCCCCCCATTTCAGATGCACCTGGGCTATGGGCACTTTAAACAGGGTCCTGTCTATGCCCCTCAGGGTCAGCTGAGTGTTAGGTACCATGTGGTCTGGGGCTACTACCTCGGCCGGGCCAGCGCCACCCTCCGCCCCGTGTCCCAGTAGCCCCTCACCTCCCTGCCATCCACCTGCAGGGGCACGAGGCACTGCCCGCAGGGGCCGTGCTGCCCCACCCAGTACACGGAGAAATCCGCCTCCCGAGGGTCGGACCCCCCAGGGGAGGTGCACTGAGCATCCTTCCACACACGCTGTGCTGAGGTTTGCCTGCTGGCCCCAGCCCCAGCCAGTTAACGCTGGGAAATCCCAGGTCTTGGTGCCTGGTGCACTGAGCCCTCTTGTGGCCTTTTTGCCCGCAGCGATGGCAAGTTAGGTCCTGCGGGCCCTTTTGGGCTGGCTCTGCCCTGGCCCTGGCTGGTTCTCTGGGGTGCAGATGACTGGTCCTTGTCTCTTGGGCTCGCCTCGTAGGTGACTCTCTCCATCGCTCAGCCGAGATCCGGTCCCTGCGCGATTCTTTCTCTCCGGGACTCCTGCTCACCCCGGACCGGCTCTCTGTGAACTCTTCCGCCAGCCTCCCAGCCTCCTGGGGTTCTCTGGTCATCGGTCTTTGAGCCACAGCCTCAGGGTGGGTGCGCATGCTTCACAGAACTGCTCCATCATGATCAGGTTGAGCAGGTCCTCTGTCGGTCTGGGCTCCGACACCAGACACCCACTTGCGGCAGTATTGCACCAGGCGGGAGGCCAGATCCACATAGGTCTCTTGTGGCCCCTTCTGCACCCCCCGGGACTTCTTCCTGTATGTCTCGGGGGTCAGCCCAAAGTTGTGCATCAGGGCCTCCTTGACTCGGTTGTAATCCCTTGGCTGTCGGCCCTCCAGCTGATTGAGCAGCCCGGCAGCCTCCTGGTTCAGGGCGGGGATGAGCTCCTGTAACCAGTCAGCTGGGGGGACCCGTTGCAGTCCACAGGCCCTCTCAAAGGAGCTGAGGAACCCATCTATGTCGCCCGTGTCCTTCAGTTGGGCCACCACGAGCTTCTCCAAGTGTGTGGCAGCCCCAGACCCTTGGGCCCTCCCCATTCAGAGCAGCCGGGCCCTAGCGCTTCTCCGCTCTGCCGTGGCCAACTCATGCTGTCGCTGCCTCTCTCGGTCCTGGCGGTCCCTTTCTCAATCTTGGCGCTCCTTCTCTCGGTCCTCTACTTCCAATTCCTTCATCCGCAGCTGGATCTCCAGCCGCCGCAGCTCTGCTGGGCTGGCCCCTGCCCTACACGGACTACGGCTTGCAGGGCTTCCTGGGAAGCTGTCCTGCCTCTCCGGCGGGCTCCAGTGCTCCGCCCCTCTCGGAGCCTGGCTCTAAGGCCCTTGCTTCTACTGCGCCTTGTCACTCGCTGCTGGAAGCTCCATCCACGGGGTACAGTGCATCCCGCGCCTGACAGCAGTGTGGCGGCGCGTTGGGGTTCCTCTCCATCTCCTGTACCCCCGTAGTGGCGTGAACAGACTCCGCCTGCCAGAAGCATTGAGGGAGTTTATTGCTTCTCCAAGATACAGCACAGCACAGATGCAATCTGGTTACAGGAACTGGGGCTAGGAGGCCTCAGGGCCCCTCCCTTGAGATGGGGGGTGGCTGGGCCCTACCATCCCAGCCCCTTGCTTAGGCTGCTTCCTCCATGATACCAGACAGAAAACTGCCTCTCCTCCAGCCCTGCCCCCCAGCCAGGTGTTGGTCTCCGCCCTCCTTCCTTTGTCTCCCTCCCTGGGAGGCTGAGCCTGGGTGTTTGGGTTAATTCACATTTTGGAGAGTCAGTGAGAATCTCCCATCACAGCGCAGGGGGACCCCGGGTCACAGAACAGACAGCACCCCCACTACGCCACAGCCTACGTTTCTTATTTGCAGTGGTGGCAACAGACCTCCCAGCCTTGGGGGTACGGGGCTTCTCCTCCTCCGGCGTAGGGGGTGATTGCTTATCTCCTGTATAAAGAAGAGCATAACGGTTTCCTAGTACCACGGAGGCAGGGTTCGGAGCAGGGGTGGAGCAGTGCCTGCTGCCAGAAGTAACCAGCTACCACTGTCCACCCTGAGCCGTCTCCTCCTCCACCAGTGGTGTGTCCACAATCCTGTGTACCGGGACAGCTACCTCAGCTGTCTCCTCAAGAACACGGTCCAGGAATTTCTCATGGATGCGGGTGCTCCTCAACCTAGCCACCTCCTCCTGTAGCTCTACCACCTGCTGCTTGAGAGATTCCACCAGCAGGCACCTTTCGCACTGGATGATCTCCCCTGCCTGGATATCAATAAGTGGGAATTGCAATCCACAGTCCCTGCAAAACCACACCAGGATCTGGGTAGAGGCATGTATGCGAGGTGCTCTGTCTGGCTTCAGGTGCAGTTGGAGGAGACAGAAGCAGTGCTGGCACAGGTGTTGCGGGTCTTCCTGACCATCGTAGGCCTCCCTCTGTCAACCTCCCTTTCAAACTGCCCTGTCTGCAGCTCCTGTCCGCTTTGCTCATTCATCAACAATA
Source organism: Rafetus swinhoei (assembly GCA_019425775.1). Classification (NCBI taxonomy): domain Eukaryota; kingdom Metazoa; phylum Chordata; order Testudines; family Trionychidae; genus Rafetus; species Rafetus swinhoei. Next base: position 6,692,659 of record JAFJHL010000087.1, on the reverse strand, counting down.
CACCCCCACACACATCGCTCCCTCCTTTCCAAATGCCCCAAGTCTTAAACTACTGGACACTACCTATTAGCTGCTAGTTGTATAGGAACTATGACACACACATGCAGTTCTAATGCCATCCAGCAGAGGGCAACAGAATGCATAGAAAAAGTTGTGTATGAAAACAAAATCTTATTGAAGTTTTTCTACAATATTTTACCAAAATTTTTAAAGCAAGGTCAGGCAGCAAGCCTTTGGCAGAGCCTGGAATGGAAACCAGAGAGGTGGCGCTACCAGATCCCGCTCCAATCAAACCCTGGCCCACCTGAGCTGGCTAAATGCAGGCACCTGTTCTCAACTGGTTGTCAGGTTTATTTACCTGTTCCATGTACCTCTTCCGTCGGGCGCAGAGAAAAGCAGAAAAACTCCCTTAATTGGAAAATACCGACACTTATACATCCAGTATTTTCTCTATTTGTTTACCAGACTCAAAGTCCAACTACCGGACTGTCCGGTTCAGTACCAGACACTGGCAACCCTACCCACGTCCGCGGAGCCAGCCCAGCCATTATACCTCTCAGGGACAGGGCCGGGGGATCTCGTATTGGCCCAGCTTGTGCAGGGAGAGAGCCAAGCTGGGAAAGGGCCCAGCCGCATGGCTAACCGCAGGGGCAGCAGACTGTGTGGCCGGAGCTAACCCAGCTTGCAAGGGCTCTGTGGGAGAAGTGGCCCATAAGGCCGGCAGGACAAAGGCAGGGCCCCTAGGCTGCAGGTTGCAGGAATAAGCCATAAACCTGGGAGGGTAGGAAGGCCGCAGGAGTTCTAGCATCTAGGGATGCTGGCGTCATGGCTTTTGGCCCTGTGACTGTTAACAGGCCATGTCCCCTCGGCTGGTTCCTGGCAATCTGGGCTAACGCTGGGGTAACCCGTCTGCATCGCCCTGGGTTTAGCTGTGGGGCTGGGAATCCATTTCCCAGCCTGCCGGAGAGCTCTGTGTCAGCGTGAAAGCTCGTCTCCCTCGCCCGCCCCGTCCGCCCGCCTGCCAGTGCTGACAAGTGAGAGTCACCACCCCAGCCACCTCGTTTCGCTGATCCCCTGGGGCCGACTGGGCGCCAACACACTGCCAATATCTATCTAGTTATCTGTCTGTCCCTGTGCACCCCATCTGCCTGTCTGTCTGTCTGTCTATCTATCTATCCCCATACACCTCACCTATCTATCTATCCCCATTACACCTCCTGTCACAGAATCATAGAATCCCAGGGCTAGAAGAGACCTCAGGAGTCATCGAGTCCAGCTCCCCTGCCCAAGGCAGGACCAATCCAAACTAAATGAACCCAGCCAGGGCTTTGTCAAGCAGAGACTTAAAAACCTCTAGGGAGTGAGGTTCCACCACCTCCCCCCCACCCTGTCTCCAAACAACCCCCCCTCTCTAACTACTCCTACAGGTGGAGCACACACGCAGGGACACAAACATAAACATCCCTGCAGAGACACGGAAAGATTCAGAGATGTTCACTCACATGCACATACAAGGACATGCACACACACACAGTGCACACACAGACGCACACACACATGCAAGGACACACAAAAATACAAACACAGTGTACACATACATACAGGGAAACACCAACATACACAAACACACACTCAGCCACACAAGCACACAAATATACACAGGAACACACTCAGAGACACGTGGACACACAGGGATGTGCACAAATGCACACACAGGGGCACAAGCATGCATTCACACACACGGAGATGCACGCACACAGCGTACACACAACACCTACACAAACACAGGGACGGACACACGCACTCCCCAGCCCTGTGAAGGCGCACGCACTCGCCAAGCACCCACAGCCAGAGCCCGGACGCCATGGGGGAGCCGTGGGGCGGGGGATGCTGTGCGGAGTCTGCGCCGGGGGGCTGAGGCAGAAGTGAAGCTGTCGTGTCAGTGGTGACCGGGACTCTTCTCCTTTCCGCACCCGGGGTGGGAGCAGCCTGGCCTGGCCTCCCCCCGCTCTCTGCTGTCACGCCCTGGCCGGCGGGGGAGGGTGTGAAACCCCCAGTTCCTCCTGTGCCCCACTCCTGCCCTCCCCCCGCACTGCTGCCCTCCGTCAGGCCAGGCTGCGTTCTGGGACTCCCGGCATGGGCAGGGTCGGCAGGGAAGGGGAATCACCTCTGTGCGGGGCGTGAGTGAGCCTAGTCGTGGCCCAGCTCGGGCGTCCGCACTGCCACGGGCATAGCAGGGAGGGGCCAGAGAGGGGTACAAGAAGCACTCTGGGGCTAGGAACCTGCTGGGCAGGTGGAGGCTGAAGGAGCTCTGTGGACTCAGTGTCTCTGCCCAGAGGAGCCCTGATTGGGTACCTACCCGGGGAGCAGATTGCAGAGAGTCAGGGGCCAGTGTGCCCTGTAAGCTGTGCGCATGGGCAGCCACTCAGGCGAGATTCAGGTGCCACTCAGCTGATCAGCAGAGCACCCACAGGAGGCAGCATGTGTTACTGGTGGTGCACATCCGCACATGCCTTGGTGCACAGAACAAAAATGATTATGTACGTGGATGGGAAAATGAGAGAGAACGTTGTCGGGGCTCCGTGCACTCCTGGAAAAAGGCAGAGCTGGACCCGCTGGCTGGAGCTGACACCGGAAAGATGCAGGCTGGGAAGAAGGACAGATGTTTGGGGAACACAGAACATCTGGTCTAAGGATACCGGGGGATTTCCATCTCGGGCAGTCTGCACAGCACCATCCGCTCTAGTGGGGCCAGGAAAGAGGGGCTGGGGCCAGGGCACACTGTGGGGCTCTCAGGCCTGGGCACTCGAGTGGGCCAGACAGGAGGGACTCGGGGGTCCCTGCAGGCCTTGGCATTGATGACTCTGAGCTCCATGGGGCCAGCCATCCCCTTGCAAACACAGATTGAAGGACACTGAAACTTGAGGCAAACAACCCCTCTGCCCCACCCCAGATGCAGCTGCATCACGGCACTGGAGAGGCAATCCCTGTAGACACAGCTGAGTGTGGAGAGTCCCCTCTGGCCTGGGGCACCTTTGTGTGACGCTGTGACGGGGCGGTCCAGCCCCACACTGACCAAGGGAGGAGCAAACTGGATTGCTCGACCGCAACGCCGACTACAGTGGGCAGCCCGCCCAGCCGCTGTTGATGCCCCTGTCGCTGCTGCTCCAGACGTCGGGCCTTCCAACGTCATTGCCGCCGCCAGCCCAGCGCCTGCGGCGGGATCTCCGCCACAGGGCTGGGGTAGGAAGCGACCTGGGGCAGGAAAAGCCCTGGCGGGCTCTGCGCCTTCCGGGGAGAACTCCCCGCCGAGCCAGTGGCGGGAACCACCCTCCACTGATAGGGCCCTGGGCTGGGGCCCGGTGGACAGGGAGGGCCCGGGCCCCCCTACCCCATCCTCCCAGAGCCTGGACTAGGCCTCAGGGCCGAACTGTACGGGGCTGGGCGCTCCACCGCAGACCCTTGTGAGGCCGTTACTTCTGAGACCCCTCCCGCTGCTGTGGGGTACTGCCTCCACATCCTGCAGCTTGTCTCTCCATGGGAACCTGAGCAGCCCCCAACTAGAGCCCCTCCCCCAGCCAAACCAGTGACCCTGGAACACACAGCCCTGATCCACCACCCCCCGCACACACAGCCTGGGCCAGTGACCCTAATCCCCCAGGCCCCAGCCGCAGCCCCCTCCCCCAATGAGCTTGAGCCAGTGAATGAAGCCAGAGCAGGAATGGGGCACATGGGTCCTGCATGGAGTCCATGGGACAGGTCCGAACTCCCCTCTCCCAGACACGCTCCTGGCCCCCCCACATCCATCCCCCACAGTGACACGCAGGCAAAAACGGAAACACACAGTGACGCATGTAGAGACAGACACACACACACACACATACGCATGTAGAGACAGATACACACATTGACACGCAGGCAAAGATGGACACACACAGTGACATGCACAAAGAGACAGACACACACAGTGATATGCATGCAAAGACAGACACACAGTGACATGCACGCAGAGAAGGACACATACATAGTGACACCCAAAGTGATACACACTGTGACAGACACTCAGTAACATAATAAACATGGGCAGTGACAGACACACGCACACTGTGATACACACAGTGACAGACTCGCCTCCGAGGACACAAGGACAAGAAGCAAGGGGCTTAAACTGCAGCAAGGGAGGTTTAGGTTGGACATTAGGAAAAAGTTCCTACCTGTCAGGGCAGTTTAACACTGGACTAAGTTGCCGAGGGGGGTTGTGGAATCTCCATCCCTGGGGATATTTAAGAGCAGGTTGGACAGAGCTGTCAGGAAGGGCTAGAAGTGCTTGGCCCTGCCATGGGGTCCCTTTCCGTTCTAGGATTCGATGATACTATGATATCCCGTAACAGACACACATGCAGTGAGACACGGGCAGTAGCAGACACACATGTGCCCCGTGATTTACACACAGGAAGAGCACAGAGCTACGCTCGCGTGTGTGTGGTTACTGAAAACTGCATTCCATTTGCGGTTGTTGCAGTGTATTTGCGGGTTTTTTCCTGGTCCTGCTGGCCGGCAGGGGGCTCTGCAGGGAAGCCTGGATCTGGCTGTGGTAGAGCAAGCCGCAGCCTTGTGGCTGTGAGGGTGCAGCAGGAGTTTGCGTTGGAGTGTGTGAGGGGCTCAGGGCAGGGAGGTTGGGAGTTTGATGGGCTCGGGACACAGATTTGTGGTGTGTGGATGGTGCAGGAGTGTTGTGGCAAAATACTGAGGACGGATGCAGAACAAGGAGCAATGGTCTCAAGTTGCGGCGGGAGAGGTCCAGGTTGGATGTTAGGAAAAACTATTTCCCTAGGAGGGTGGGGAAGCACTGGGATGGGTTCCCTAGGGAAGTAGTGGAGTCTCCATCCCTAGAGGTGTTTAAGTCTCGGTTTGACAAAGCCCTGGCTGGGTTGATTTAGTTGGGATTGGTCCTGCCTTGGGCAGGGGGCTGGACTCGATGCCCTTCTAAGGTCCCTTCCAGCTCTATGGTTCTGTGATTCTATGTGGGGGTGCAGGAGTTTGGGGATGTGAGAGGCTCAGGTCAGGGGGTTCCACTGTATGATAGGCTCAGGTTTTGGGTGGGGAGGGTGCAGGAGTGTTATGATGCTGCAGCCACATGGGGACTTGGCCCTAGTTGGCCAGGCTTCATTTCTCAATAAAATATTCTGTCAAACAAAATGTTTCAGCCTTGTCTGTGTTTGTGAGAGGGGCGGGGAAGCTGTTTTGAGTCAGGGGCAGGGGCCACAGAAACATCAGTCAGGGCCACACAAGTGAGATGCAAAAAAAATCCCTCCAACCCCCCCAAGCCTCACTAATGTGGCCCCAACTGAGACATCTCACTCCCCTGGCACTCCATCCCCAGGCCAGATTAACTCTTCTGGGTTCCAGGGTTAGTGGCATTTGCGGGTCCCTCTACAATCTGAGGGGGCCACAAATGAGGGATCCCCGAACCTCAGTCCTCCCTGTCCCTTCCCCTCACCCCAGTGGGGCTGGAGCGCCAGAGGAGTGAGGTGTCTCAGTTGGGGGCCACCTCAGTGAGGCATGGGGATTTTGGAAGAGGCGTTTTTGTATTTCTCTTTTCTCATGTGTGGTCCCCAACTGATTTTTCTGGGGGTCAGTGGCCCTGGAGACAAAACGGTTCCTCATCCCTGCCTTAAATAAAGAAAACTTTGAACCCCCCTTTGTGTTAGACAGAAATTCATATTTTCCGTTATTTAAAATGAAGTTTGATAAACTCACATGAGAAAGTTAAAGCGCCAAATCTGTTTAATCATTCACATTAAACCAGTCACCCGAGCTCCAGCACTAGCAAAATGGCGCAGGCGTGATGACGCAATGAACGGTGCGTTTCCACTAGCAACTGGTGCTCTGCGCAAAGGTTTACGTTGAGCCAGGTGGTTCGCGGGCCAAAAAGCTTGAGAGCCGCTGCTCTGGGATGTGCCCTGCAGCCCCAGGGGAAGGGGAGGTCGCCTCCTCTGAAGTTGGGTTGGGGGGAGAGCAAAGAGGTTTCTGCTGTAGGGCTCCTAAAGCTTGCCCTGGCCTCTGTCATGTGGTGGGGTGTGTCTCTGTGTTTCCAATGTGACTTGAGGTTTTGCCCCTTCCTGAACCCAAAAGTGGAGAGCTGGAAAAAAAACATTAAAGATTCTCTGAGGAGCAGGGTTATGTGAGTGTGGGGAGACCCCAGACACCTGGGGACAGAAAGGGCAGCTCCCTGGGCTCCCTGACTGGGCTCTCATTCGCCCAGCCATCATCACCACTGCCCTACTTCTGTCCTGCTCCTCATCCCCCCCCGCTGTTCCCATCCCCTGTTCTCCTCCATCTCCTCCCCCTTCCATTCTCCTTCCCCTCCCCATTTCTACCTGCCCTGCCCTCTGCCCATCCCCATCCTCTCCCTCCTCCCCGTCTGTCCCCCTCTTATGTGAGGGCTTTGCTGGAAATGTCCCCCGTCCCCGCCAGCGAGGGAGATCTCCCCTCCGGGAACAATTCAGCCCCCCCCATCTCGCTCCCCTCCACTCCACATTATTTCCTCCATTCCCCACAGTTGAAAATTGAGCTCCCCCGTCCCCTCAGGTGACAGTTGGGCTCCCCATACTGCCTCGGTAGCGCCTCCCAGCCAGAGCCTGCCCCTGGCACCCACATCCCCTCCCCGACTCCCTGTCCCAGGCGACCACCTGAACCTGCATCCCCCTTTCCCTCAGGTCACAGCTCCCTCCCTGCCCTGCACCCCCTCCGACACCCTTCCCCCAGGCCAGAATCCTCTCTGGCACCCGTACCCCCCCCCCCCCCCCTCCCTCAGGCCAGACTCCTCTCCTGCACCCATGCCCCCTCCTGGACCCTGCACCCCTATCCACTGCCCAGATCAGACCCCCTCCCTGCACCCAGGCTCCTACCTAAGCTCCCTTCTGCACCCAACCACCCCGTCCCAGACCCCAAACCCCTTGGTAAAAATGTGGCTCTTGACCACTTGCCAAAATGCCCCCCCCCATTAAAAATTATTGCCCAAGCCTGATCCAAATGTTTTTCAAATGTTGTTTAATCAGAATTTAAATACAATTCTATACAATTCGGAGGGTTGGGGGAGGACAGCTGCTGGCTCCTCAGCTCCTGGTGCGCTCACTGGCTGCCTTCCTGCTGCAAGGGAAGCAGAATCCGTCAGAGATTCCTCCCGGGGACTCAGGGTACTGGGATCCCCAGCATTTCCACCCTTCTCCCGATCCCTGCCCCAGCGGCTGAATTCCAGGCTGAGGTGCAGGCAGACCCCTCCTTGCAGAGGCTGAGGACCAGGCTGGCCTCCGTGCAGCTCAGCCCCTGGGAGGTGGCCAGGAGAGATTCCTGTGGGAGCGGGGATTCCTGTTCAGGAATGGCTTCCCCCAGGAAGGTGAGGGCATGGAGGGTCCAGCGGCAGCTGGTAGTCCCAAAAGTATCGCCTCAAGCTGCTGTATTTGGCCCGGCGTCCCCTTTGCCGGCCACCGGGGGATCCGGCGCACACGGCTGAGGCTGCTCCAACACTTCTACTGGCCGGGGATATTTGCGGCCGTGCAGCGATATTGCCGGTCCTGCGACTCCTGCCAGAGGGGCGGCAAGGCCCAAAATGGGAGGAAAGCTGCTTGGGGCCTCTACCCCATATAGAGGCGGTTCTGCAAGGCAGCATTAGAGATAGTGGGGCCTGTCGGCCAGGCGACCCGGACGGGGAAGAAATACACTCTGGTAGGCGTGGATATGGCTACCAACTGCCCCGAGGCCGTGGCTCTGCCCTCTAGCGATTCAGACACGGTGGCAGACACACTGCTGGCCCTTTTCAGCAGGGTGGGGTTCCCCAAGGAGGTCCTCACAGACCAGGGATCCCACTTCATGTCGGCCCTGCTCTGGTGCTTATGGGAGAAGCACGGGGCCCGGCTCACCTGGACCCCGACGTATGGCGCCCGGCCCAGCGGGCTGGTGGGGAGGTTCATGGGGACCCTGAAGCAGATGCTGGAGGCCTTTATGCTCCGGCACCCGCAGGACTGGGACAAGTACCTGCCCCATCTGCTGTCTGCACGGGGAGGCACCCCGAGGGTCTGCGAGGCTCTCCCGGACCGAGCCAGGGTGCAGAAGGGGGAAGGACCCCCTGGGCTTGCTGAGAGAGTTATAGGAGGGGAAGACCTCCCGGATGGAGCGTCAGGGGTGGAAGACGTCCTGGCTTTCCGGGAAAGGCTCGCTGAGCTCGTGAGCCCGGCCAGAGAGACCCTGGCCAGAGATCAAGGGCAGTGGAAGGGCTGGTACAGCCACCGAAGGCGGACCCGTGCCGGTCCCCCCGGACCTGTGCAGCAACCGGACAGGGGGGAGCCGGCTCCTGCAGGGCATCACCGCAGCCGGTCCAAGTCAAGGAGAGCCAATGTCACCGCTGCGCTTTCCCGGGCAGGGGACCCGTACTTCCCTAGGTCACAAGCGGAGTTACCCTACTCAGTTCGCTCTCGGAGGGGGGACAGCTGTGGCATAGTGGGGGTGCTGTCTGTTCTGTGATCCGGGGTTCCCCTGCACTGTGATGGGAGATTCTCACTGACTCTCCCAAATGTGTATTAACCCAGACACCCAGGCTCAGCCTCCCAGGGAGGGAGACAAAGGAAGGAGGGCGGAGACCAACACCTGGCTGGGGGGCAGGGCTGGAGGAGAGGCAGTTTTCTGTCTGGTATCATGGAGGAAGCAGCCTAAGTAAGGGACTGGGATGGTAGGGCCCAGCCACCCCCCATCTCAAGGGGGGAGCCCTGAGGCCTCCTAGCCCCAGTTCCTGTAACCAGATTGCATCTGTGCTGTGCTGTATCTTGGAGAAGCAATAAACTCCCTCAATGCTTCTGGCAGGCAGAGTCTGTTCATGCCACTACGGGGGTACAGGAGATGGGGGAACCCCAACGCCCCACCACATAGGGTAGTGGTGGTCGGAGACTGTCTTCTGAGGGGGACGGAGGCGCCCATCTGTCGCCCTGACATTTCATCTCGGGAGGTACGCTGTCTGCCGGGGCCGTATCCGAGATATTCACGGAGGCATTGTCGAGGATTATCCGGCCCTCTGACTACTACCCCATGCTACTCATCCGTGTAGGCACTAATGATACTGCGAGGTGTGACACTGAGCGGATCAAGAGTGACTGCAGGGCTCTGGGAGTGCGGGTGAAGGAGTCTGGAGCGCAGGTTCTATTCTCTTCGATCCTTCCTGTCCAAGGTAGGGGCCCGGGCAGAGACAGGTGCATCCTGGAGGTGAATGCCTGGCTGCGAAGATGGTGTCGCCAGGAGGGCTTTGGCTTCCTCGACCATGGCATGCTATTCCAGGAAGGACTGCTAAGCAGGGATGGCGTCCACCTTTCGAGGAGGGGGAAGACCCTTTTGGACACAGAATGGCTAACGTAGTGAGGAGGGCTTTAAACTAGGTTTGAGGGGACAGGTGAGCAAAGCCCACAGGTAAGTGGAGAACATGGAGACCTGGGAGATGGGTCGGAAATGGGAGGGAGCGTGGGCTACAATGGCAGAAAGAAAGGAGGGTCAGGGCAAAACTGGGAGGCAAGGTCAATTCAGGATCTTAGATGCATATATACAAATGCGAGAAGTATGGGAAATAAGCAGGAAGAACTGGAAGTGCTATTAAATAAGTACAATTATGACATTGTTGGCATCACAGAAACTTGGTGGGATAATACACATGATTGGAATGTTTGTATGGAAGGGTACAGCTTGCTCAGGAAGGATAGACAGGGAAAAAAGGGAGGAGGTGTTGCCTTATACGTTCAAAATGAACACACTTGCAGTGAGGTGGAGATGGACATAGGGAGGCGGAAGTGTTGAGAGTCTCTGGGTTAGGCTAAAAGGGATTAAAAACAAAGGTGATGTCATGCTAGGAGTCTACTACAGGCCACCTACCCAGGTGGAAGAAGTGGATGAGGCTTTTTTAAACAACTAACAAAATCATCCAAAGCCCAAGGTTTGGTGGTGATGGGGACTCCAACTCTCCAGATATATGTTGGGAAAATAACACTGCAGGCACAGACTATCCAATAAGTCCTTGGACTGCATTGGAGACAACTTTTAGTTCAGAAGGTTGAAAAAGCTACCAGGGGGGAAGCTGTTCTAGATTTGATCCTAACAAATAGGGAGGAACTGGTTGAGAATTTGAAAGTGGAAGGCAGCTTGGGTGAAAGTGATCATGAAATCATAGAGTTCACAATTCTAAGGAAGGGTAGAAGGGAGAACAGCAAAATAGAGACCATGGATTTCAGGAAGGCAGATTTTGGTAAGCTCAGAGAGCTGATAGGTAAGATCCCATGGGAATCGAGACTGAGGAAAAACAACTGAGGAGAGTTGGCAGTTTTCAAAGGGACATTGTTAAGGGCCCAAAGCAAGCTATTCCGATGTGTCGGAAAGATAGAAAATATGGCAAAAGACAGCCTTGGCTTAACCACGAGATCTTGCATGATCTAAAACTAAAAAGGAGTCATATAAAAATGGAAAGTAGGACAAATTACAAAGGATGGATATAGGCAAACAGCACAGGAATGCAGGGGCAAGATTAGAAAGGCAAAGGCACAGAATGAGCTCAAACTAGCTACGGGAAAAAGGAAACAAGAAGACTTTTAGAAATACATTAGAAGCAAAGGAAGACCAAGGAGAGGTAGGTAGGCCCACTGGTCAGTGAGGAGGGAGAAACAGTAACAGGAAACTTGGAAATGGCAGAGATGCTCAATGACTTCTTTGTTTGGTCTTCACCGAGAAGTCTGTAGGAATGCCTAACATAGTGAATGCTAGTGGGAAGGGGTAGTTTTAGAAGGTAAAATAAAAAAAGAACAAGTTAAAAATCACCTAGAAAAGTTAGATGCCTGCATGTCACCAGGGCCTGATGAAATATATCCTAGAATACTCAAGGAGCTGATAGAGGAGGTATCTGAGCCTCTAGCTATCATCTTTGGAAAATCGTGGGAGACAGGAGAGATTCCAGAGGACTGGAAAAGGGCAAATATAGTACCCATCTATAAAAAGGGAAATAAGAACAGTCCAGGAAACTACCGACCACTCAGTTTAACTTCTGTGCCAGGGAAGATAATGGAGCAAGTAATTAAGGAAATCATCTGTAAACACTTGGAAAGTGGCAAGGTGATAGGAACAGCCAGCATGGATTTGTAAAGAACAAATCATGTCAAACCAATCTGATAGCTTTCTATGGGTATGTCTACACTAGTCTTGTGGATAAGGGAGGCTAATGTAGGCATACCTAGGTATATAAATGAAGCGATTTAAATATCGGACTTCATTGCATCTTAGGCGCCTCAATTTTAAATCCTAGTAACTCCGTGGGGCTACTACAGGAGGCGCATAACTGGTACCTACTGCATTACTCACGAGAGTAGCTAATTGGTGCTAATCCGTGGCATGTAGCACAACAGGACTAAGGTTTAAAAAGGCATAACTGGGGTTCTATTTTTCAGGACGGCTCACTGTTCAATATCTTCATCAGATTTTAGTCTATTGATGATGTTTCTTATCAATAAACTAGGTAACTACAACTTAGATGGGGCTACTATAAGGTGGGTGCAAAACTGGCTGGATACCCATACTCAGAGAGTAGTTATTAATGGTTCACAATCCTGCTGGAAAGGCATAACAAGTGGGGTTCCGCAGGGGTCTGTTTTGGGACCGGCTCTGTTCAATATCTTCATCAACGATTTAGATATTAGTATAGAAAGTACGCTTATTAAGTCTGCAGATGATTCTGGGATGCATGTGTTGTGAGCGAGACACGAGAATTCATTCTTCTGCTCTACTCTGTGCTGGTTAGGCCTCAATTGGAGTATTGTGTTCATTTCTGGGCCCCGCATTTCAAGAAAGATGTGGAGAAAGGAGAGGGTCAGAGAAGAGCACCGAGAATGATTAAAGGTCTAGAGGACATGACCTATGAGGGAAGGCTGAAGGAAATTGGGTTTGTTTAGTTTAGAAGAGAGAAGATTGAGGGGATAGGATATCAGTTTTCAGATATCTAAAAGGGTATCATAAGGAGGAGGGAGAAAATGTGTTCATCTTGGCCTCTGAGGATAGAACAAGAAGCAATGGGCTTAAACTGCAGCAAGGGAGGTTTAGGTTGGACATTAGGAAAAAGTTCCTAACTGTCAGGGTAGTCAAACACTGGACTAAATTGCCCAGGGAGGTTGTGGAATCTCCATCTGTGGAGATATTCAAGAGTAGGTTAGATAAATGTCTATCAGGGATGGTCTAGACAGTATTTGGTCCTGCCATGAGGGCAGGGGACTGGACTCAATGACCTCTCGAGGTCCCTTCCAGTCCTAGTATTCTATGATTCTATAGTCACCATCCTGGAGCCAGCCCTGCCTGCCCCTTTGTTCTCCTTCCTGGTCGAAGGTCTTGTCTGCGGCCCCTTGGTCCTCAGGACACGAGACTCAGGAGAGGAGAGACGCATTCACCTCCACAGTGAGTCATGTCCAACCTTCCCCTTCCTCAGCCAAGCAGTGTTGCAGTGCCCAGGGAAACTGAGGCACACACACACAGAGTTATTACAGAACAGCACAGGACAAGTAGAATCACATACAGCACCACAAGGCAAACAGAGTGAACACAGACCCCGCACAGACGTCACAACTTCCCTGCAGGCATCACAGGTGGACATGGCAAGAATCTGCACTGAGCCCAAGACTGGGAACCACGTTTCCTGGAGGGAGGGGGGATCTAGAAAGTTCTCAGGGGTGCAGGTGGGGGAAACAGGCCTACACTGTGAAATGTTAGAATGGGCTAAATCATCCTGCATTGGGAGGGGCAGGGACAGGGGCCTCCAGAGGCCCCCAAACAGTGGACACAAACCTCCACCCCTGGTCCCTGTCCTGCTGTGGCTCAGACCAACTGCAGCCACGGCACCTCTCCTGACCTGAACCTAGCCCAGGACTAGACCTGCCAGGGCTGCGGCTCCCCTATCCACTTTGAACCCAGCCACGGACAGTATTGCCAGACCTACCACATTCCCCCGTCACTGAGGTACCTCCCTCCCCAGCCCACAACCAGATCTGCTGCAGCACCCTTTCCCTGGCCTGTACCCGGCTCCTGCCCAGAGCTGCTGGGACGGGGGCAGGCCTAACCTGTGGCCACAGTAAGCCAGCCCTTGTGGCCATCCACTCCCACTGGCAGTTCACACTAATTCGCGGTGAGGGTGTCCACAGCCACACGAGGATTTGCACGGAGACAACAGATGGGAACAAACCCCTTGAGTTCCTTCAGTGACACTGTGTGTGCAGAGGAGCCTCGGCTTGGCTGTGTCTCGACACGTTTCTAACCACCTGCCTGGGACCAGCTGGGCTACACAGGCGCCCTGGGTTAAGGTCACGGGCAGCTGGTGATGAGGCCTGGAAATGGCAGCAGCCCCTCAGTCAGCAAGAACCCATGAGCGGCAGGGCGTTTTCACGGGCAGGCCAGCTTTGGGACTTTGCAGTCAAGGGCCCAGCCCACCCTTTCAACACACCCAGCTCAGCGCTGGAGGGAACATTTTAGGTTTTAAACTTTGTAAAACTTTAGAGACAGAAGGGAAAGAAACAACCCGACCCATCCCCCCCGCATTCCAGCAGCCCCAGGGTGCGTCTACATTTTTCTGGAAAAACTTACGTCCACACTGCAATTGCGTTCTTGAGACAGAAAGTGGAAAGAACGGAGGGGTTTTTCCGACAGCAGTAAACCTCTTTCTACAAGGAAGACGCCTTTTTCAGAAAAAGACGTGTGTGGACAAGGAAGGGGGAGTTTTTTTGAAAGAAGAGGCCTCCAGGCCACAGTAATCACAACTGAAATGGGGGGAAAGTTATTGAGAAAGAAAATTTCTCCTGCCATATAACACAGTTTAAGAAACTACCCTAGTGCAAAAACAGATTGGCAGAAAATATGCAAATGAGATTGTGGCTCATGGAAATGAGTCCCTCGTCAGTATATTTTTTGCAGAGAAAACTCATAGTGCAGATGTAGCCAGAGTGCATGTGTCTGTCTTTATAAAGCAGATGCTCACTGCTTCTCTACTGTATTCTCAATACACACAGGCTGCGTCTAGACTGGCAGGATTTTGCGGACGTACTTTTAACCGAAAAGTTTAGACAGCTGGCTTTTGCGCAAAATCTTGCCAGTCTGAGTGCACCCCTGGAAAAGATCCGTGTGCTTCTTATAAGCAGAACAAGTTTCATCAGCTGACACCCTGGCTCCTCTGTGCTGTTGGTTTGTATTGTGGGAACAGCTCAGTCCCTTCTCTCCCCACGTGTTTCTGCACCTTTCGTCCTTTGATAGGCGTCCTCAGATACCTTGGTAGCTGCCTCGTCTCTAAGCTGGGCAGCCTGATGCTTTTAGTTGCTCCTCATATGGACCCATTGCATGGTCTTTGTTATCCCTGGCCCCTGGCTCTGAATGTTTTCCAGTTCCTCCAGGGCCCTTTACTCTAAGTCACCAGCCTCTAGATCCTGAAGAGCCCATGCTCAGGGTCACTAATATGGCCCTTCCTGATCGAGGGTCACGTATCCAGCCCTGGATTGGAACTCAACAGACCTGGGTCTACCACTTTCCAGAGAGGTGACTTTGGGCAAGACACCGCCCCTTTCCGTGTCTCAGTTTCCCCATCTGCAGAATGAGGATAATGAACCTTCTCTCCTTTGGACAGTAGGTTGAGCGCTGATGATGAGACAAGCTAGAGGCACTTTGCCAATGTATCAACTGTCGTTAATGTGGGGGAAGGAAAAGACTCCCAGGGAGTCGGTCCTACCCATGAGGAAGAGTTTCTAGCAGGAGCTGATTCCAGATCACGACCTACATTACAGTCTAGGAAGAGAAGGGTGCTTTATAGTGTCCACGCTAGGGCTTAGACCAGTCCTGTTAACAATCCGCCCCCTTGTTACAGTGGCCTAAAGTCTCAGGTGTTGGTGGAGGGGCAACTTTTATTAATCCACGAATGGGCTTGTCTGGCCTTACACTCTGCTAAGGACTGACAAGCTGGGTGAACCGAGGAGCAGCCCTGGGGCGTTACTGCCCAGCCGCGGCCCCAGACCCAGCTGCCATTCAGTGGGGCTCAGGAACCCCTCAAACATGCAGAGGGGCCGGCCAGGGCCAGGACACCAGCCTTGCAGGGGAGGGGTGGGTGTAGCACTGACATCACAAAGGCCTGTGGCAGGACCTCAGCCTATTGGGGGACAGGGATGACCTCACAGACAGACCCTGACAACAGCCAATCAGGACAGAGGCACAAGGGCGGGGCAAGCTCGGAGATTCCCGCGGTTTGGCAGCAGGGCGGCCCCTTCCCAGGGTCTCTGCGGGGACCAGATGGAGAATTGGGACCGAGGGGCGAGGGCGGGAGGAGCCTCGTCAGCGTTTTCTCCTTCCCTGCGGCCGGTCGTGTCGGACCCGGTGAGACGGTCGGAGCCTCCGAGGGTATGGAGCCTGCTCAGTTTGGTTCCCCTTTGCCCCTCCCCTCCCTCTGTCTCGCCTTCTTCTGCGTCTTCCCCCCTTTCCCTGCCCCACCAAGCAGGGTGGGTGGGTGTTGGGGGGTGGGGGCGGTCGGAGGCCTCACTCAGAGCTGGGCTGGCAGAGCGCTGGGAGCCGGATGTGACCTGGCCCGTCCTTTGGACATCTGTTGAGCCCTCTCCTCTCCCCCCGCTGCCTGAGTTCCCAGTCTCGCTGCGGATTGGTGGAGTGGGTGGTTACTGACAGGGGAGACTCGCGGCCTTTTGTTCTCTTTAAAACTGTTCTGGGTGAGTCGTTATTAATGGTTCCCAGCCATGCTGGAAGGGCCTAACACGTGGGGCTCTGCAGGGTCTGTTCTGGGACGGTTCTGTTCAATCTTCATCAGTGATTTCGATATTGGCATAGAGAGGGCGCTTATTAAGTTTGCAGATGATACCAAGCTGGGAGGGGTGGCAAGCGCTTTGGAGGAAGGGTCAGAATTCAAAGTGATCTGGACAAACTGGAAAAATGGTCTGAGGTAAATAGGATGAAGTTTAATAAAGACAAATGCAAAGTGCTCCACTTTGGAAGGGACAATCCACTTCTCACACACAGAATGGGAAGGGACTCTCCAGGAAGGAGTCCTGCAGAAAGGGATCTAGGGCTCAGAGTGGACCACAAGCTAAATAGGAGTCAAAAGTGTGACACTTGCAAAAAAAAGCAACCATGATTCTGGGAGGCACTAACAGGAGTGTGGTGAGCAAGACACGAGAAGTCATTCTTCCGCTCTCCTCTGCGCTGCTTGGGCCTCACTTGGAGTCTTGTCTCCAGTTCTGGGCACCATGTTTCAGGAATGAATTGGAGAAATTGGAGAAGGCCTGGAGAAGAGCAACGAAAATGTGGAACAGTTTAGAAAACATGAGAATGAAAGAACTGGGCTTGTTTAGTCCGGAAAGGAGAAGACTGAGAGGGGACATGAGAGCGGTTTTCACGTACCTAAAAGGGTGTCACAAGGAGGAGGGAGACAAACTGTTTTCCTTGGCCTCTGAGGACAGGACAAGAAGCAATGGGCTTAAACTGCAGCAAGGGAGGTTTAGGTTGCACATTAGGAAAATGTTTCTGGCTGTCAGAAAAACTTTCTGTCAGGGTGGTGAAACACTGGAACAAATTGCCTGGGGAGGTTACGGAATCTCCATCACGGAGATATTTCAGAGCAGGTTGCACAGACACCAGTCAGGGATGATCTAGACCAGTGGTCCCCTACCTTTTGGGGCTGCCGGGCGCCTGGGGGTGGGGCTGCGCGTGCTCCAGGTGCCTGGGGCGGGCCCTGCATCCGGGAGCGGGGCCATGCGTATATTGCACGCCTGGGGTGGGGCCACGCGTGCGCTTGCAGCAGGGCCGGCTCTAGGTTTTACCATCCCAAGCAAAAATGTTTGTCCACACACCGCCCCCTCCCCACCTTGCACACTACTGCACGATAGGCACTGAGGGTGAAAGCACCCTTTCACCTTGCAGCTCTTTGACTCCCACCTTGCCCTCCAGCCAAATCCAGCCTACGTCTTGATTCCTCCACACACATGCCTGTCCACACACTTCCCGTCCGTCCCCCGGAATGCTGGCCCTGGCAATGTGCCACACCAAGCATGTGCTTGGTTTGCTGGTGCCTAGAGCCGGTACCTGGCGGGTGCACATAAGTGCCCCAGCGGCTGCCATGCTGGGTCCTGCCGCGAGGGCTGGGAACTGGACTCGGTGGCTTCCCAAGGTCCCTTCCCATTCTACTGTTCTGTGATTCACAGACCAGACGGATCAGACCCAGCCCAGCAGGGCAGGCGGGGAAGAGGGGGGTGCTCAAGCTGTTTCTCTACCGTACCAATCTCTGGGCAGTTCCTGAGTCTCTCTAAGGGGCAGGGCTGCTCACACACTTGCTGGCGGTGCCCATGAGCAGTGGTTGGGCTGTGGCTGGTTGTACAGCTCTGGGCTGTGATTGTCCAAGTGTCCCAAGGTGCTGGCTGGGGGCAGGACACCAGCCGTGCGGGGGCAGGGGACGGTGATGCCACAAAGGCCTGTGGGGGGAAGCAGCTGGGGCGGGCGGCTGAGCTCATGGAGATTCCCTAACATCAGCTGCAAGGCAGGGTAGCCTCAGAAACACCCCCAGCCATTTCTGGCTGTGTGGGGAGCCCCCCAAAGAGGCGGGGCTGGAATCCCTCTGAGACCAACCCCTCGGGGGGTGACCTGGGCCAGCCCTTGGGGCGTCCCCTGAGACCTCTCGGCCACCCCCCTCTCCCTGTCTCACTGCTGATTGGCTGAGCAGGGGGCTATGGAGAGGGAGGAGGTTTCCCAGTTTCCCAGCGGTGACCCCGGCTTCTCTTCCTTTGCAGGCTCCGCACGGGCGGGGTCTGGCCTCGGGCCGGCCCTGCGGGGAGACCTGCGGGCAGAGCCCCACACCGGCGCTCAGACAGCGGGGAGGTGAGCATGGGTGAGTAGGGGGAGGCTGTTTTCCTCCAGCGCTGGGGGTGGGGGCGGGAAAGGGGAGACTGGGGACCCTTGGGCAGGGCTGTGTTGGGCCCTTCCTCCTTCAGGGACAGGGTTGGGAGATGGGAGTTGAAATCAGGCCCTGGCTGGCTCTGGGAACAGGAACCTCCAATCCCACCCCCAACCCCCACAACTTCCCTCTCCCCCACCATGGGATCCATCCACATTGTCCTAGTCTGGAGAGACAAGGCCCTTCCTAAGAGCCGTGCCCAATGGATCCGACTCGCTCCCCTGAGCACCAGGGCCCAGCCCTGGGATGGGGATGGGGGCTCGTTGGCACAGGCTGGGTACGGGTCTATTGACCTGCCCCACCTCTCTCCCCCACAGCGCGTCAGCTCCTGCATCGCGCCCAGAGTGTCCCAAGGGAGCGCCAAGGCCCCAGGGAGCATCAGAGCCCGGTTGTAATTGCCCCCCCCCCGCACCCGGCATTGGAGGTGAGTGACCTCTGAGCCGGCCCGCTGACCCCGGGGTGAGCAGGCGGCTCCCACAGGCCGCAGGGCCGGCAGCAGGGCTGCAGGCTGGGAGTGACCCTGGGGAGGACAGAGTCAGAGCCGGGCCTGAGCCAGACTTGGGCCCAGTTCATCTTCTCCTGGCTCAGGGGAGACCCGGGGAGGATAAGGACCCATGTTCCGGCCCAGACTCCAGGTTCCTTTCTGGCCCTGGGCCCCTCCTTGTCCCCCTGGAAGGGGTTGCAGATGGGTTTGAAAAACATCCCAGACACACATGATCTCAGAAGCGAGCAGGGGACCGGCTGGGAGGAGTGAGGCTGGCTGGGATGGGGCTGGGAAGCGGAGCTGGCGTGGGGATATCGGGGCGGGAGACCGGCCAGCGGGAAGCAGGGCTGGCTGGAAGGAGGTCGGGAGGAGCAGGGCTGATGGGAGAACTGGGAGGCGGGAGGAGGAGGGGAGGGACCAGCCGGCGGCAAGCAGGGGCTAGCCGGGATGGAGTTGTGGGAGCGGGTCTGGCCAAGGGGAGCGGCCAGTGGGGAGTGGGGCTGGCCTGGGTGCATGCAGATCCCGGGCGCTGCCTGTCCGCGCCACGGTCCCGGCGAAGCACGGCGAGTCCGGCCCCAGGATTCCATCTCTCCCGGACCCGCCCCCTGCTCTCTACTGCGTAGCTACGTGCTGCCTGGCTGGTACTGTCCAGTCCAAAACCTTGCAAAACCAGCTGGGGTGCAAGTCCCCATGGAGGGCCCTGCCCACGCCCTTTGCCCCAGGAGCTGGGGTCTCGTGAGCTCCTCTCCCGGTGGCTCCAGCAGAGGGCGTGGGGAGGGCGCCTGGCCCAGGGGTTGGGAGCTGGGAGCAGGACGCTGATGGGGCCCTGTCTCCTCCCTTCCATCCCAGCTCAGCACAGCCCCCACTAGGGAGCCTGGGGCCCAGCTGGCACTGTCCCTCGGGTGCCCAGCCCAGGACACCGGCCGGCCGGCCAGGAAGGGGCCTGACCCCTCTGCCCACTGCTGCTGTGCCGGAGGTGAGGAACCCCGCTGGGCAACGGGCCCCTAGAGCAGAGACACCGGCAGATGCCAGGCCAGGGGCCCTGTGGAAATGACCCCGCCCAGGCTCCCACCCGGCAATGGGAGTTGGGTTACCAGGTGAGTTTAAAAAAAAATATCGGACATGCTTGATCTCACATGAGGGTGGGGGGACGGGAGGGGAGGGAGGCAGGGCTGGCCGGGGGCAGTGCGGCCAGTGGGAAGCAGGCCTGACTGGGGGCTGGTCGGGGGCAGCGGGGATGGCCGGGAGATGGGGTGGGGAACCCGCCGGCGGGATGCAGGGCTGGGGGGTGGGAGGGTTAGGTGCAGCGGGGCTGGCTGGGGGACATCGGGAGAAGGAGGGGAGAACTGGCCGCCGGAAGCAAGGCTGGTGGAGGCAGCGGGGCTGGCTGGGAAAGATCAGGAGGAGAAGTGGGGGAGAACCGGCTGGCCGGGAGGGGGTTGTGGGGAGCGAATCGGCCGGCGGGGAGTGGGACTTAGCCGGGCATGTGCAGATCCCAGGGCGCTGCCTGTTCGCGCCACGGTCCTGGCGGCCCGAGTGAGTTCTGCTGCGGCTCCACAGGCGCTTGCCCAGCGCTCAGGAGCACAGACAGGGCTTCCCCTCCTCCCCAAGGCGTCACACGCAACCAGGGCTCCCGGCGCCCATCGCGCCCCCCTCCCGGCCACTCCCCTTCCCCCGCCAGGCTTCCGTCGGGCGCCCAGCCGGAAAACCCGACAATACCGACATTGCTCATGGCCGGTATGTTCTGACTGTTCTTACCGGGCAGAGGCCCCAAAACCGGCCCGTCCGGTCGAACACTGGACACCTGGCAACCCTGAATGGGAGCCCGGTCGCAACACGCCAAAGCCTCTGGGACCGGCCCCACGGGAGAGTGAGTCTGCCTCTCCCTCCCGCCCCGCTCCATGTAGGACCAGCCCCTCCCCAGGCACCAAGGCGCCCGCTCTTCTGTGGGGCAGGGATGCGGCCCACTGGGACCCAGCCCCAGCCAGGGCCCTGGGGCAGCCGGATGCTGTGGGGAACAGCTGGAATGGGGAGGGGAGGGAGGCGGTAGCATCTCCTGCAATGATAGGCCAGAGGGTCTGGCCTGGGGGCCTAGAGAGGCGCCGCCCAGGGCCAAGCTCCCATTGACCCCTGGTTCCCGGGGCCCGCGTCTGACAGGCCCTTGCTCTCTTGGGACAGGAGGAGCCCGGCCACGGGGATGCGCCACCTTCCCCCAACCCCGAGCCTGGCTCCAGGTGCGCGCAGCTCGGCAGGGGCTGCTCCAGGGCAGGTGACGCCTGCGGGGAGGGAGCCGCCAGCCGGAGTCAGAGCGCTGGTCGGAGATTTTCTTGCTCACGCCGAGACTGGAGCCACGGACACGACCCGGCCCTGGGCGAGCGCCAGGGAGAAGGAGGAGCTGTCCCTCCCACGGGGCAGGGAACCACCCTTCCCCCATCTCCTGTCCCTGGACAGGGACCTGCACAGTGAGTCAGGGCCAGCTTATGGACTGTAGCCATTGGGCTGCACTGCCCTGGCTAAAGGGGCAAGGTACTGACTATGGCCATTGGGCCATACTGCCCAGAGAAAAGGGGCAATGTACTGACACTGGCCATTGGGCCACACAGCCCTTAGAAAGGGTACAGGTACTGACACTGGCCATTGGGCCACACTGCCCATAGAAAGGGGCAAGGTACTGACACTGGCCATTGGGCCACACTGCCCTTAGAAAGGGTACAGGTACTGACACTGGCCATTGGGCCACACTGCCCTTAGAAAGGGTCACGGTACTGACACTGGCCATTGGGCCACACTGCCCTTAGAAAGGGGCAATGTACTGACACTGGCCATTGGGCCATACTGCCCTTAGAAAACGGGCAAGGTACTGACACTGGCCATTGGGCCATACTGCCCTTAGAAAACGGGCAAGGTACTGACACTGGCCATTGGGCCATACTGCCCTTAGGAAACGGGCAATGTACTGACACTGGCCATTGGGCCACACTGCTCTTAGAAAACGGGCAAGGTACTGACACTGGCCATTGGGCCATACTGCCCTTAGAAAACGGGCAAGGTACTGACACTGGCCATTGGGCCATACTGCCCTTAGAAAACGGGCAATGTACTGACACTGGCCATTGGGCCACACTGCTCTTAGAAAACGGGCAAGGTACTGACACTGGCCATTGGGCCACACTGCTCTTAGAAAACGGGCAAGGTACTGATACTGGCCATTGGGCCACACTGCCCCCTTAGAAAGCGGGCAAGGTACTGATACTGGCCATTGGGCCACACTGCCCTTAGAAAAGCGGGCAAGGTACTGATACTGGCCATTGGGCTGACAGTGGCCATTGGGCCAAACTGCCCTGAGAAAGGGCCCAGTTACAGACTCCAGCCACTAGGCCGCCCTGCCCTAAGGCAAGCTCTTCCAGAGGAAGCTGGGAGCCCGCAGGCTTTGTGGCGGGAGAAGCTGCCGTCACCTCGGAACCAGGCGTGGCCTGGACCCAGTGACCGACGGAGGCGATTCCAGCCCAGAGGCGGGCGTGTCACAGCGCAGACTGAAGACTAAACAACCGGCCCAGCAGCCAGGACCAGGCGAGATCACACATGGGACCAGGGCAGCGAAAGAGGAAACCGGCCGGCCAGGGCAGAGAAGCCAGACGGAGGCTGCACCGCGGGGCCTGCTGAAGCTGGAAGAGACCGAGGGGCCTCCCCGTCGCGCCGCTTCCCCCAGACCCGAGCTCAGGCTGCCGGTTCCCTTCAGCCAGGAAGCTGGGCAGAGAAGCCACAGAAACCACGGAGCCTCGCAGCCCTGCCCTGGGCTCTCGTGGCCTGGCCCTTCCCAGAGAGACTCCCATCCAGTGCAGATCCCTACGGCAGGGGTGGGGAACCTGAGGCGCGGGGCCGGATGCAGCCCGGCTTGCGGGGATCCGGCCCCTGAAGGTCGGGCTCCCCTGCATTGGGGGCCCACGCTGGGGAGGAGGGGGCTGTTTCTCACTTGTGTGCAGCCCCATGGATTTCTCTGTGGGTCAGTAGCCCCGACCCAGCAAGGTTCCCCACCCCTGCTCTGTGGGGGTAAAGGTCCCTGGGAACCTGACTAGGGCCCCACCCATTTCACAGCCAGGAGGACGTGCAGCGGGAAGGGGGAGTCTGAGCTCCCACGTGGTGAGGGGCCTGGGGCACCAGCTGCTCGCCTGGCCCTACCGGGATGGGACAGGAGTTGTCCTGCCCCAACACGGGCACTCTCGGAGGGCAGATCAGAGCCACCCTGAGGGGCAGGGAGAAGTGAGGTGGAGCGGCTCTAGCCCTGCCCCACAGGCTGCTGGGAAGTGAAATTGGCACTCTTGGGACGTCCCCACCCCCACCGCACA
Source organism: Rafetus swinhoei (assembly GCA_019425775.1). Lineage (NCBI taxonomy): Eukaryota > Metazoa > Chordata > Testudines > Trionychidae > Rafetus > Rafetus swinhoei. The sequence goes on along the minus strand of JAFJHL010000087.1, from coordinate 6,669,834 downwards.
CAATCCTAGTTTGGGCCAGGACCCGCCGGGCAGAGCAGGAAATTTCCCAGGAACCCCGGAGTGTGCCAGGAGCAGCGTGGAAACGCTCTGGCTGTGAAATGGGCGAGGTTGCAGGGGGCGCGATGGGGCCCTAGTTCCGGCGTATTCCCTGGAAGTTGTGGGAAAGGGTCTGCCAGAAACTCCTGGCCCTGTTGGTCCTCAGGGTCATTGGGGAATCCCCTAGTGCAGCCTTTCTCCAGCTGGGGCTCCCCACCCAAAGGGGGTCCCAGGGCCAGGGTAGGGGGCTCTCGAGCAGGGTCACTGGCCGCCTGGGTTTTCCCAGCCAGGACCTCGTCTTTGGCCCTCAAATCTTCCTCTGGGCAGATGTTTGGAAATATTAAAAACTGTCGGATTTCTCCCGGCTTTCCCAGCTGAGTGGCTGGAGAGCAGCGGCTACTGTCTGGCCATCCAGTTTGGGGGCAGCCCCATTAACAGCAGCAGCACAGGAGGAAGGGAGGCCTGGTACAGTATTGCCACCCTTCCTTCTGCACTGCTGCTGGCGGTGGGGCTGCCTTTCGATCTGGGTGGCTGCAGAGCAGTGGCCCCTGGCAGGTCACCCAGCTCAGAAGTCAGCGCCACCACCACGCGCAGCACAGAGGGAAGGAGGCAGTGCTGCTGGGTGTGGGGCTGCCTTCTGAGCTGGGTGGCTGGAGAGCAGTGGCTGCTGGCCAGGGGCCCAGCAGGCACAGCGTCCTGCCAGCAGCAGCACAGAAGCAGGGTGGCTCCGTGTGGTGTGTCACTCCTACTTCTGCACCACTGCTGGCGGTGGCCCTGTCTTCGAGCTGGGCGCCCCAGGAGCATCCACGACTCTCTGGTCACCCGCTCGGCAGTCAGTGCTGCTCCCAAGAGCGGTGCAGGAGGAAGTGCAGGAGGCGGGATTGCAGCACTTCCTTCGGCCCGCGGCGGTGTCAGCCCTGCCTCCCAAACTGGGTGACCAGAGAGTGGGTGCCACTGGCCAGGGCTACTTCAGAGGGCAGCGCCCGATACCAGCAGCAGCACAAACTAGGGATGTCAACGTGTGTAGTCGGCTACACGATTAACCGATACGTCTGGGCTTATTGGTTAATCCTGTCGACTCCACACACCCCTCCCCCGGCTGCCTCAGGAACAGAGGCAGCAAGGGAGGGGCGGAAGGTGGGAGCTGGTGTCTGTGGGGATCCAGCTTTTAAGCTGCCTCCCCATGAGCACCAGATCCCATGGAGCTGCCTGGCCCCCACCACGTGCTGCAGCCTCTCATAGAGATGCAGCAACATGGAGGGAGGGGGCAGGTGGGAGCTGGTGCACACGGGAAGCAGCTTTTAAGACAGCTCCCCACGTGTATCAGCTCCTATGGAACCACGTCTCACCCATCCCCCTCCACTGCTGCCTCTCTATCAGCGTGGGCGCAGGGCAGAGATGAGATGAGATGTACGGGGAACTAGCTTCTAAACCGGCTCTCCGCACATGCCAGCTCCATGGAGCCCCCTTTCCTCCCTTGCTGTCTCACATAGAGGCAGTGGGTGGGGCGGGTGCTCGAGGGGAGCTGACTTAAAATCTAGTTCTCCGTGAGCACCAGTTCTGCGGAGCTGCCTGCTCCTGCCTCTCACACTCCAGAGGAGGCTGCTGCAGAGCAGCCTCTGTCCAGGGCTGGCACAAGCTCTCGTCGCACAGAGGCTGCTGTGTGGGATGCCGGTGCAGCCTCTGTCTGCTGTGTGGGATGCCGGTGCAGCCCGCATTGCTGACTCAGGCCCCAGGGACTATCGAATAATCGTGGAATTGCTACAGTTTGATGCAGTGACATGATTGTTCAATGACTCCTGTCTGACATCCCTAGCAAAAGGGAGGCGGCCCTGGGCGGTGCTCCTCGTCCTTCTCTGCCGTCGCTGGCGACGGCGCCGCCTCTCACGCCGGGCAGCTGGACAATCCGTGCTGTCTCCGGTAACAGTGCAGAAGGCAGGTGGGCTGCTGCAGCTTTGCCTCCTGCCTTCTGCGCCGCTGCTGCTGGGTCAGGATGTTAAATAACGATTCATGGAGGAGTCGAGTAGTCGATAGAATTTCCATTGGCTACTCGACTAGTCGATGGGCACTTTCTGCACTTTGAAATGTACAAGGGCCCCAGCAGGGCCTCCTGTGCACTTCAAAATCGGAACTCCGTGTGCAGCCCGGGGACAGCAGGAAGTCCCACTGACTCCGGGCTTTACGAGGGTCCTTCCGCTTTGAAAGGCACAGGATCCTGAGGGCTCTTTTGCATTTCAGAGTGGAAGCACCTGCATGGAGCCTGGAGTCAGCAGGGGACTCAGACCCCTGGTAACTCCGAGCTCCATGCGGCGCTGCTCCTTCGGAATACCCCCTTTTCACCCCTTTTCCCATGAGTAGGCAGCGCCAGCACCACCAGCAGCGCAGAAGGGAGGGTGGCCTGGTGTGGCGGTGCCTCCCTTCCCTCTGCACTGCTGCTGGTAGTGGCACTGCCTACTAACGGGAGGCTGGGGGCAGTTATAAGGGGTCAGGTGCCCAACCTGGATGACAACCCCACTGCCAGCAGCAGCGCAGGAGGGAGGAGCTGGTCGTATCGCCACCCTCCCTGCTGTGCCGCTGCTGGCCGTGCCTCTCACTTCTCAGCTGGACAGCTAGAGAGCGCAGGCACCATGTGCACAAGGCCGCCTGCCCCCAGCCGAAGCACAGAAGGTCTGCGACTGCCGCCCTCCCTTCCGTGCCACTGCTGGGGCAGCCCTGCCTGCCACACTGAGGTGCGTCTAGACTACAGGCTTTTGTACAGAAGGTTTGTCGACAGATACTGTCGACAAAGCTTCTGTCGACAAGGCGTCTAGACTACATCCAGATCTGTAGACAAAGCAAGCCGCTTTGTCGACATGACAGTGTAGAGGCAAAGGACAGTGTAGATGCAATAGCGCCTTCTGTCGACAGAGCTCTCTCGACAAAAGGCGTTATTCCTCGTAGAATGAGGTTTACAGCCCTCGACAAAACTGCTGAGTTCTGTCGACGTTGTGTCGACAGAGTTCCGCGGCAGTGTAGACGAAGGTATAGTTTTCTCAACTTTGTATAGTATAGTGGACTTTTGTCGACAAAACCCTGTAGTCTAGACACACCCTGAGTGGCCTGAGAGTGGCCCATTCTGGCAGGACGCCCAGCTGCAAAGTCAGCGCCACCGCCAGCAGCAGCTGAGGAGGAAGGGAGGCCTGGTCTGGTATCTCAGCCCTTCCTTCTGTGCCGCTGCAGGTGGTGGCACTGCCTTTGGACCTGGGCAGCAGCAGAGCAGTGGCTGCTGTTGTGGGGCCCAGTTCGGAGGGCCCCACTGAGCAGCGAGTGAGGGGTGGTCTCTGACGGGTCACCCAGCTCAGAAGTCAACGCCCCCAGCAGCAGCGCAGAAGGCAGGGTTGCCTGGCATGTTGTTGCCACCTTTCCTTCCGCACTGCTGCTGGCAGGGCTGCCTTCTCCGCTGGGGGACCACAGAGCAGTGGCCACAGGAGGTGCCCAGCTCGGAGGGCAGCTCCGCTACCAGCAACAGCGCAGAAGGAAGGGTGCGGCCTGCCATCGCCATCCTTCCCTCTGCACCGCTGCTGGTGGCATCGCTCCCTTCCAAGCTGGGTGGCCAGGCGGCGGGATCCCAGCTGTGAAGTCAGTGCCAGCAGCAGCAGCAGCGCGGGAGGAAGTGGAGGCAGCAATGCGTTGCCACCCTTCCGTCTGCGCGCTGCTGGCCAGGTTGGCGGCAGAGAGCAGCTGCCCCTCCAGCCGTCCAGCTTGGGAGGCCAGGAGAGATCAGGGACATTTCTTCTTATTTCCAAACTCCGCCGGGATGGGGACCTGGGGACTGAACACGAGGCCACGGCTGGGAAAGCCCAAACGTCCGGTGCCCCGTGGCGACCCTCCTGCCCTCGCCTTGCCGCCCCCTTCTGGGCAGGGACCCCCAGGGAGAAACGCTGCACTAGGGATTCCTCTCGACCCGAGGGCCACCACGGCCAGGAGTTCCTGGCAGCCCCTTTCCCACCACTTCCACGGAGGAGGCGGTAGGTTCTCAGGGGAGGTTTCCCCAACTCAGAGATCTGCCTGGATGGAGAGTGGAGGAGCAAAGGGAAGGCCTGGCCAGGAACGCCCAGGGCCAGGGCAGGGCTCACACGGCAGCCCCGCCCCCAGCAGGGAGTGGCCAGAGACGCCTGGGAACAGACGGGTGTGTAAAGAAACCTGCTGCTCAGCCAGGCCCAAAACTCTGTGTCTGCCGGCCACTGGGGCCAGCCCAGATGTACCCAGCCTCCCGCTGACTCTGGAGTCCCTGCTGCCTCCTCCTGCATTGCCTGGAAGAGCAGAAGTGACTCGTGGTGTCGAGAGATGCTCCTCGATGCCTAAATCTCCACCCACCTTAGGTGTAGCAACAGCAGGAGCCAAGTAAAAACATTGTGAGACTGGTTTAAGATAAAGAGAGTAAAGAGAAATAAACCGATCATTGATTTCACGAGCTTTGCTTTCTGGGCCTTACGCGCACGCTCGGGTCGGTCTCAGCCATTCCCTGCAAACCTGAGGACTTGAAACACTTTTCCCATGACAGCCGAGGGGGAGGCCACACTCCAGGGCCTGTGGGGACAGAGCGGTGCCAGCGGAGCCCCCTCACTGGGATGGAGCCCACCATAGCGAGGGCTGAGGAGGGAGGTCCAGCCTGGGGCTCACAGCCAGTTGTGCTGGGGGTGGGGTAAGGCAGAGGATGCAGGCAAGGCAGAGGGCCTAAGAGGGTCTCTGCATGGCCAGAGAGGGAATCCCAAGGAGCGACTGTCTCGAGTGGCAGTTGGGGGCTCTGTGGTGGGTATTAGGAAACGATTTCACTGGGGCTGGGAAACACTGGAGCAGGGGCCTGGGGAAGTGGGGGAATCTCTGTCGAGAGGATTTTAAGGCCAGACTCGACAAAGGCCTGGCTGGGATGACTGAGTTGGGCTGGGTCCTGCTCTGAGCAGCACCAGGACTAGCTGACTCCTCAGGTCCCTTCCAGCCCAGTGATTCTATGACTCTGAACAGGGCAGAGAGTGGGGTCCCAGGAGAGGTTCCCAGCAGCACAAGGCCTAGAGGCTAAAGAGGGATGTGAGGGGGCACTGGGGCCCTGGAACTAGGACGTGGTTTCTCCTGGGCGTGTGTGTTGCTCACATTCAGCTGAACTGCAACATTTCCATCATCATCACCATCATCATCAGACTAGTAGAATACAACAGCCCCTGCCTGCTCCCGGAGAGATGCTCAAAGGAAGCACCAGAAACCACATCGGCTGCTCTGGCTGCCAGGTGTGAAGATTTTCTACCCCTTAACTCTGCATCCTGGATCATCAGTGCACACACAGCCCACCACTGCCTGTGCCCCCGTCCAATCCACTGCCCATCTCGCATCCTAGAAACTTCCCCACCCAGACACCCACACGAGACCAGCTAGTCTCCTATTATCAGTCATCAACCTCCCCATGTACCTGAAACACGGCCAGTCTGTGCCCCACAGACACAGCCCCTCTGCCAGCCCCTCCCCCATGTACCAGACTAACTGCCAGTCTGTGCCCCACAGAGCCCCCCCGTCATCCCCTCCCCCATTTCCTTAACTAACTGCCAGTCTGTCCCCACAAACAGCCCCTCTCTGCCAGCCTCTGCCCTACGTCCCTGACTAACTGCCCGTCATTTCCCACAGAGCCCCCCTCTAAACATCCCTCCCCGATGAACCTGACTAACGGCCAGTCTCTGCCCCACAGACAGAGCCCCCCTCTGCCAGCCAATTTCCAAATACCGGATAACTGCCAGTCTGCGCCCCAAAAGAGAGAACCCCCCCGCCAGCCCCTCCCCAAATATCTGAATACCAGCCCCCCACTGGCCCACGTCCCAAACTAACTACCCGTCAGTTTCCACAGAGCCCCCTCTGCCAGCCCCTCCCCATGTATCTTGAATACCAGCCCCCACTGCCCCCCTAACTAACTACCAGTCAGTTTCCACAGAGCCCCCCAGCCCCTCCCCATGTATCTTAATACCAGCCCCACACTGCCCACGTCCTAACTAACTACCAGTCAGTTTCCACAGAGCCCCCTCTGCCAGCACCTCCCCATGTATCTTGAATACCAGCCCCCACTGCCCCATCCCTTAACTAACTACCAGTCAGTTTCCACAGAGCCCCTCTGCCAGCCCCTCCCCAAGTATCTGAATACCAGCCCCCCACTGCCCCACGTCCCTATCTAACTGACAGTCAGTTTCCCTCCCTCTGCCAGACCAGGTGGAACAGGGTCTCACGGGGCTTATGGTCAATTTTCCCTCCCCTGGCTTCTCTCCATGGCTGGTGAGGCTCCCCCTGCACCCTCCACATCAGGCCCAGCTCCCAGGGCCAGGCTGCGACGGGAGACAGGGTCACCGGCTCCCTGCTGTGTCCTGTCCAGCCGCAGGCCGAGGGGCCGCGCACCCGGCTGGAGTCCTCTCCGCCCTGAGCCGGAGCTGAGCCGGGGTGTCAGACGCTCCTGCAGCACCCAGAGCCCAGGAGAGCGTGGAGGGTAAGTGGTGTCGGGGGCCACGGTTGTGAGGAGCTGCCGCCTCAGGAGCTGGGAATTCCAGGGACCTCGGCCCCCAGCGAAATCTCCCCCGACATTCCCAAGGGAGCGGGCAGGGAGAAATCTCTGCTGTCCTGCTTATGGGCATGGAAACCTCAGCCCTGCCCCCCACACACAGTGGGAACCCAGAAATCATCTCTTACCTCCCCTCTCAATGCTCAGTCCCTTCTCCCCCAGCCTGAGTTCCTGTCTCCCCTCCTCTGCCAGGCTGTTTGCTGCCTCTTTTTGTCTCTGCAAAATATACAGTGAGGCAGAGACTTTTTGTGGGGTTTTCCTTGACCCACTCAGACCGGGCAGGCAGGATCACGTGAGTGGAACCAGCGCTGCCTAGGTGATTCTACCACATCCCCAGTCTGCTTCTGTGCCTGAGTTTCTCCCTCTGCCCCATGGGCTAACAACAAGGCACTTTAGAAACACTCTCGGTGTCATTGGCATTGTATGAAGGGAATCTGAGGCATGGAGCGGCATCTGATTTATACAGCTCAACCCAGTCCCTGCCCCGCTGTCTGCAGGAAAAGAAGCCACGTGCTCTTGTTACTTGGCCCCACTACGCCTCCATTCCCCTGCTTCCACCTGATGTCAAGTACACTCAACATGCACTACTTCCTTCCTGCGCTGAAGCCAAGCAGATCAGGATGGGGAGCGACATGAGGAGCACCCAGGCTCTTGCTCTCTCTCTCTCACCCACCCACGTATTACTTTAGAAAATGCCAGGCGTGAGCTGAGGAGAATCCCCCTTAACTGTTAGCACTACGGGGCATATGATACATACATAAATCCATAGAATCATAAAATACTAGGACTGGAAGGGACCCTCATAGGTAATGTTCTCTAGACCTTTAATCATTCCTGTTGCTGTTCTCTGGACCCTCTCCAATTTCTCACATCTTTCTGGAAATCACGGTGCCCAGAACTGAACACAATACTCCAATTGAGGCCTAACCAGCGCAGACCCCTGTGGAACCCCTCTTGTTATGCCTTTCCAGCAGGATTGTGAACCATTCATAACTAGTCTCTGAGTATGGGTATCCAGCCAGTTATGCACCCACCTTATAGTAGCCCCATCTAAGTTGTATTTACCTAGCTTATTGATAAGAATATCATGCGAGACGGTATCAAACGCCTTACTAAAGTCTAGGTATACCACATCCGCTTCTCCCTTATCCACAAGATTCGTTATCCTATCAAAGCTATCAGATTGGTTTGACATGATTTGTTCTTTACAAATCCATGCTGGCTGTTCCCTATCACCTTGCATTTTCCAAGTGTTTACAGATGATTTCCTTAATTACTTGCTCCATTTCTCCTGTCTCCATGATTTTCCAAAGATGATAGCTAGAGGCTCAGATACCTCCTCTATCAGCTCCTTGAGTATTGAACTAACAGATTCTCTCCTCCCAGTATTCACTAATTTGTTGGACAAAAGTCAACATGGTTTCTGTAAAGGGAAATCATGTCTTACTAATCTATTAGGGTATGTCTACACTACAAAGTTAATTCGAACTAACAGCCATTAGTTCGAATTAACTTTAATAGGGGCTACACATACAAACCGCTAGTTCGAACTTAATTCAAACTAGCAGAGCGCTTAATTCTAACTAGGCAAACCTCATTCTACGAGGACCAACGCCTAGTTCAAATTAAGTAGTTCGAATTCAGGGCTGTGTAGCCACTTAATTCAAACTAGTTGGAGGCTAGCCCATCCCAGGTTGCCCTGGTGGCCGCTCTGGGCCAAACCAGGGAAACTCTTCTCCCCCCCTCCCGGCCCCGGAGCCCTTAAAGGGGCACGGTCTTGCTACAGTGCTTGTGCCACTTGCAAGCCTGCCAGCACCCAGCCAGCAGACCCTGCACCTGGCACGGCATGAGCCAGCCACCCGCTGCCACCCAGCCCTCCGCCTCTTGCCAGGACCAGGCTGGCGGCTCCCAGGAGCCTGCCCAGGGCAGCAAGAGGCGGGCGCATGCCTGATCTAGTTCGGAGATCGTGGACCTCATCAAGGTCTGGGGGGAGGCCTCCAACGTTCACGACCTCCGCACTAGGCAAAGGAACGCAGCCGTTTACAGCCGCATGGCTGCCAGCCTGGCCACCAGAGGCCACATTTGGACCCAGGAGCAGGTTTGCATGAAAATCAAGTTGGTCCAGTGAGACCCCCAACCCTGAGCCCTGAGCTTAGAACATAAGAACATAAGAATGGCCGTACTGGGTCAGAGCAAAGGTCCATCTAGCCCAGTAGCCTGTCTGCCGACAGCGGCCAGCACCGGGTACCCGGAGGGGATGGACCGAAGACAATGACCAAGCGATTTGTCTCGTGCCATCCATCTCCAGCCTTCCACAAACAGAGGCCAGGGACACCGTTCCTACCCTCTGGCTAATAGCACTCCATGGACCCAACCTCCATGAATTTATCTAACTTCTCTTTAAACTCTGTTATAGTTCTAGCCTTCACAGCCTCCTGTGGCAAGGAGTTCCACAGGTTGACTATGTGCTGTGTGAAGAAGAACTTTCGCTTATTAGTTTTAAACCTGCTGTCCATTCATTTCATTTGGTGTCCTCTAGTCCTTCTATTATGGGAACTAATGAAGAACTTTTCTTTATTCACCCTCTCCACACCACTCATGCTTTTATAGACCTCTATCATATCCCCCCTCAGTCTCCTCCTTTCTAAGCTGAAAAGTCCCAGTCTCTTTAGCCTCTCTTCATATGAGACCTGTTCCAAACCCCTAATCATTGTAGTTGCCCTTTTCTGAACCCTTTCCAAGGCCAAAATATCTTTTTTGAGGTGAGTAGACCACATCTGTACACAGTACTGAAGATACGGCGTACCATAGTTTGATACTTCCCTTCCTCCTTCTTCCCCCTTCCAGCTCCCTCCTCCCAGGTTTCCACCTCCCCTCTCCCACCCTCTCTCTTCCCCTCTCCCACCTCCTTTTCCCAGTCTCCCCAGAGGTTCATCCCCTCCCCCCCCAGTTTTGTTAAATAAAGAGAGTTTCTAGATTTGAACACACGTGTCCTTTATTTTTTACATCAGGAAGTGGGGCTAGGGAAGGGTAATTGGAAGGAGGTGAGGGAGGAATGGGGCACGAGTCCCCAATGAGGAGGACTGGGGTGACTCTGCGGGCTTCTCGGGGTGGCAGCTCTCCTGCAGGGCCTCCTGAATCCTGACAGCCCCCCGATTGACCCCCCCGGATGGCCGCCCGCGGCAAGTGCAGCCGGGCTGATGGCCGAGTGCTGTGATGTGCCGAGTGTGGGCACTCAGGACTTCACTAATGTGGCCCCAACTGAGACATCTCACTCCCCTGGCACTCCATCCCCAGGCCAGATTAACTCTTCTGGGTTCCAGGGTTAGTGGCATTGGCGGGTCCCCTCTACCATCTGAGGAGGGGGCCACAAATGAGGGATCCCCGAACCTCAGTCTCTTCCCCTCACCCCAGTGGGGCTGGAGCACCAGAGGAGTGAGGTGTCTCAGTTGGGGGCCACCTCAGTGAGGCATGGGGATTTTGAAAGAGGGGTTTTTGTATTTTGCTTTTCTCATGTGCGGTCCCCAACTGATTTTTCTGGGGGTCACTGGCCCTGGAGACAAAAAAGGTTCCTCATCCCTGCCTTAAATAACGAACGAAAACTTTGAACCCCTTTGTGGTAGACAGAAATTAATATTTTACGTTATTTAAAATGAAGTTTGATAAACTCACGAGAAAGTTAAAGCGCCGAATCTGTTTAATCATTCAAATTAAACCAGTCACCCGAGCTCCAGCACTAGCAAAATGGCTCAGGCTCCACATTAATTCCTCCATTCCCCACAGTTGAAAATTGAGCTCCCCCATCCCCTCAGGTGACAGTTGGGCTCCCCGATACGCAGCTGCCTAGGTAAGCGCCTCCCAGCCAGAGCCTGCCCCTGGCACCCACATCCCCTCCCCAACTGCCTGTCCCAGGCGACCACCTGAACCTGCGTCCCCCTTTCCCCCAGGTCACAGCTCCCTCCCTGACCCTGCACCCCCTCCGACACCCCTCCCCCAGGCCAGAATCCTCTCTGGCACCCGTACCCCCTTCCCCAAACCCTCTGCTCCCCCTTCACCCAGCTCACACCTCCCTCCCAGACCCTGCACCCCCCAGAGCCCCTCCCTCAGGCCAGAGTCCTCTCCTGCACCCATGCCCCCTCCTGGACCCTGCACCCCTATCCACTGCCCCAGATCAGACCCCCGCACCCAGGCTCCTACCCTAAGCTCCCTTCTGCACCCAACCACCCCGTCCCAGACCCCAAACCCCTCGGTAGAAATGTGGCTCTTGACCACTTGCCAAAATGCCCCCATTACAAATTATTGCCCAGGCCTGATCCAAATGTTTTTTCAAATGTTGTTTAATCAGAATTTAAATACAATTCTATACAATTCGGAGGGTTGGGGGAAGGGGGACGCAGCTGCTGGCTCCTCAGCTCCTGGTGCGCTCACTGGCTGTCTTCCTGCTGCAAGGGAAGCAGGATCCGTCAGAGATTCATCCCCGGGGACTCAGGGGTGCTGGGCCCCCCCAGCATTTCCACCCTCCTCCCCCCAGCCTGAGACTTGTTCTGCTCTCTGGTCACCCCCCTGTCAGGCCCGTAGGGTGAGCTTCTGACCCCCCAGGGCTCCTGACACCTCTGCCCCCTCCCACCTCCCAGGACAAGGGGCAGGGGGGACTCCCTGAGGGGATGGGAAGGAGACCCTGGCCCTGCCCCACTCTCCTGCATCTGCTCCGGCTGCTCACCATGTAGCCTAGGAGCTGCTGGGCCTGCCCCAGCAGGGCGTGGGCCAGGACCAGCCCGGCCTGGCTGGGGCGCTGCAGGGGGGAGCGGGCGGCGAGCAGCGCCCTCTCCAAAAAGGAGTTTTCCTGCTCCGGGGAGAAGAGCTGCCCAAAGACCTGAAACCAAGAGGACAGGAGGTTTCAGCTGACGGCCCAGAGCCCGGCCCCAACTCCTGGGATACCCGAACCCTAACCCTTCCCCAAACTCCCTTCCAGACCCTGCACCTGGACGCTCTCCTCACCCTGCACCCCAAACTCCTGCCCCAGGTCACATCTTCCTCCTGCCCCCAAGACCCTCCCAGACCTCACCCCCCTCCACAGAACAGAGCAGCCCTAGGGCACTGGCCAACATCTTGGAGCGGCCTCCATCAAAAAGTGTTGCCCCCCCTCCCGCCCTAGTTCCCCTTCTGCAGGAGATCCGGGGCTCCGTGCGCCGCTGCCCCTCCGAAGCGCTGCCCCTTTGAAATGCCACAAGCATCATAAAGGGGCAGCGCTGCCCTGTCCACGGGTCGAATAGTCGAGGGAAAATGCATCGACCATTCGATCAGTGACTTATCACCGCTCCCCACCCCGCATCCTACCCGCACGAGGGCCCCAGCCAGCCCCACCCCCGAGCCGTGCCCTGCCCTGGCAGCGTGTCCTTCCCTCTCCCACCCTCACGGTGTTGCTGTGAGCCAGGACCCATCTCTCCTTATAGTAGTGCCTGCACCACAGGTCCTCTGCCTGGTGGATGTTGAGATCTGGAAGAGACACAACAGGGTCATTCTGCTGGCAGGTCTGAGCCCTTCCCCTCCCACAGGTCCCTGCAGGCATCCCTAGGCAAATGGAAGGGCAAAGGGGGCAGAAGGACGGGAACACAGAGGGACGCATCCCCCCTTGGGCCAGTCTGGGGGAAAAGGGCTGGGTCCCGTCCCCCCGCCGCCGGCACCCTCAGGGTGTCCCTGGGGCCCAGTTCCCGGCTGGGTTCCTTACCCCTGTGGTGCAGGACGAGTTGGTACAGGCTGTGCACCCCCTCCCGGGCCAGCCGGCTGACGTCCTCAAATGGGTCCGAAATGAAAAGGTCCAGCTGGGCCATGTGGTGACCCACCGTGGGCCAGTAGGCTGAGTTTTGATGGGAGAGAAGAGGGGGGTCCCTCAGCATCCTGTCCCATGCAAAGGGCCCCGAGGCGGTTTTAAGCTCGGGGGACGGACAGAGACACCTCCTGGGGCGGGGGCGGGGCCGGTCTTTCGAGGAGACACCCCTGAGCAATGGCCCCAACTGAAGGGTCACTCCGGGGGTGGAACAAGGGGATCCACTAACGGCCACTCCCCAGTGCCCAGGCCCAGGTGCAGTCACACAAGAGCTCCCCTGAAAGGCCCAGGGTCGCCTCACCCCAGGGAAAGGAGAACGTGGCTCAGTCCCGGCCCATTCCCGGCTCTGCCTCTGCCTCCCCGGGGGACACTCCCAGCCCCGCGCCCTGCAGCACCAGAGCCCACGGCTCCGAGGTCACTTACGTCAAACCCCGGGAGGGTGGTGGCGACTCGCAGCAGGGCCGTGGTGCTGCCAAGGGCCCTGGCTTGCTCCTGGGGCAGGCGGGAATCCAGCCACGTGCTCAGGGGCTGTGGGGGAAAGAGGCAGGTCAGGACCCGTAGGCAGGCGCCGGTTCTGGGCAGAGCCTGTGGCTCCTCTCAGACTGTGTCCCCCCCATCCCCAGCCACTGACACACCTCCTCTCTCTGCCCCCTGAGGAAGCAGGGACAATGGCCCCCGTCCCTCCCCACGGGGCTCACCTCCATAATGAGCTGGAGCCTGGCGGTGTCTGGGGATTCAGCGAGGAGGCTCGCCAGTAGGATGTGGAGGATGTCGGGAAGGGCCCGGCTGAGCTCCTGCAAGACAAGGGGGACCTGGGTCAGAGGGAGGGTTGGGGTTGGGGAATCCAGGCCACCAGCTAGCTCTGGGGTCCTTCCCTGAGTAGGGTCTGAGCCACCTTCAACACAACAGAGCAGGGAAGAGCCCAGGCTGGGCATGGAAGGGACGGGCCCCCCGGGAGAGCAACGGGAACCCTGGAGGGAAGGATCCAAACCTGCAGCTTCTTCCCTCCCTCTGCCCCCCCCCCATTTGTCAGGGGATCTGCTCTTGGGGGGGAGAAGGGTCGGCCGGGGAGGGGCGGGGAAGGTACCTGAGGCTGCTGGCGGCACTGAGGCAGTTGGCCAAGACCAGCGGCGGTGGGGAGTCCTCCATGATCTCCTGTGAGACCCCAAGGAGACAAAGGGGCGTGTGAGACTTGGGTCCCCGGCACGTCCCCAAGAGATGCTCAAACGGCCAGCACCCCCCAGCCAGCAGGATCCAATGCCACTGCCTCCCGCTGCCCTGTAGCCCCCCTGCCCGGCACAGGGCCCCTCCCAGCACCCCCCTTCCCAAACCGGGACCAGCTCAATCCTTGTCCCCAGGCCGTCTCCTGCCCCTCACTACCTTGGTGACCAGCCTCTGAATCTCCTCATGTCTGCTCCCCTAGGCGCATCCCCACAGCCAGCTCTGCTGCCTTCCAGCCCCCCCATGGCCCGGGGAGACCCCTCCCTGTCCCAAACCCCCCTTCCTGTCCAGCCCCCCAGACCTGCCCCATTTCTGTGTCTCTCCCTCCTCCAACATCCCCACCTCCTCTCCCCATCCACCTGCCCCTCCAGCACTCCTGGCCCCCACCCCATCCCATTTCCAGCACCCCCACCCGCAGCCATGGCCCAGGCAGACCCCTGCCCACCCCACGTATCCCATCCCCTCCTCCCGGCCGCCGCGACTCGCTCACCACGATCCTGGCCACCACAGTGTCCTTGGTGCAGCGCGGCGCCAGGGTGCCCTCGCCCCTTTGGAGGGCGGCGAGGCAGGCGGTGGGGATGGCCAAGAGGAATCGCTGCAGGGCGGCTGGGCTCTGCCCCCCAGCGAGAGTCTGTGAGCCTGGGACCTGCCTGCCCCACCCTGGACAGCTGCAGGGCTCAGGCCTCACAGGAGAGGAGGTGGGAGCTGCCGGTTGTCCAAGCACCCACACTCCCCCCCCAAACTGCTGCCCCAGGCTTGTGGGGGGCCCAGCTGGTGCATGACAAGAGCCCCCAGCTTGAGGGGCCCTGGTCATGCAGGAGAAGGAGCCCCAGGGGGATCCCCAGGGACAAGCCCCTCGCGGGAGAGGGGGACGTGCTGGGAAGGGGCCGGACACACTCTGGTCCCCCCCGTGTGGAGAAGGTTCGTACCGTGTCCCGGGTGTGGAGCTGCTCTTCAATATCGTAAATGGCGACTTCCTCCACCCGGGAGTCCACCCGCTCCCGGCAGCGCTGCGGTGAGGCCCAGGGGGACTCTGTGCGGGAGGGAAGGGAACAGGGTGACTCCAGTGGCCAGCAGGGGTCACGCGCCCCCCATGTCAGGGACCCAGGGAGTTTAGGTTGGGCCCCACACGCCCCTCGCAGGGATCCATCCCCCTTCCACCCTCACATCTTCCAACGCCCTCAGCAAAGCCCCCACCAGGAACAAGAGAGAGCCAAGTAGCAGCAGCCCCCCGCCCCCATCCATTGCCCTGGCTGCAGGGCAGCTGTGTGAGGCTGCAGGAGTCAGGCCAGACACTGGGGCTGCCCCTCCCCGCCCCCTCCTGGGTACTGGGTGAGCCCCTGGGCCCAGGGTGCTCACGGCCCCTCACCTGGATCTGAGCGGCTGCAGGAGGTGGCCCAGCTGCAGCTGGAGGCCCAGGCGCTGCTGCTGACCGACCTGGACCCACAGCTGCAGGGGCTGGCGCGGGGAGCGATGGGCTGCGGGCTCCCGGAGCCTGGCAGGTCCCCAGGGGCCGGGCAGGGCGATGCCCCCTGGTGGTAATGGGGGCTGGGCTCCTGGGGCAGGTGTTTCTCTCCACAGAGGAAGAGACCCCAGAGCCACCCTACCCGGCTCCCCCGCTGGGCTGGGTCCCGCCTTCCCAGCCGCCCCTGGTGCCAGGTCCGGGGGGGCCTGGCTGGTGGGCGTGTCGCCCCGAGCTGGTGGGATTCAGCTTCCCCGCCCGCGGGGATGGAGGAGCTGCTTCCCGCCGGCCCTGGGGCCATCTGCAGGGCCTTCTGGAGAAACAGCCTGACGCGTCGGGCCATTCTGCAAATGAGGGGAGCAAAGGGGAGCTGGGGGTGCAGCTTGAAGAGCGAAATCCAGGGGTTCCAACTCCCCAAAGCGACTGCCCCCAGCCCCCAAATGGCGTCCAAACAGGAGAAAGCCCCAGTGGCGCTAAGGACGCAGCCCAGGTGGGGAATCACCTTCTGGCCCTTGACCAGGGGCTGGCCCTGCCTGGAACCCAGCCCCGGGCGGGATCCAAACCCCTGGGGGCTCTTACCTTCCTCCCAACGCTGTCGGGATCTGGATCTCGCAGTGCGCAAAGGAACTGTGAGGAGGAGACGCACCAGAGCTAAACAAAGTCCCCTGGGCCCGTGCCCCCTTTTATCAGCCTGAGATCTGGGTCCCTCTGTGAGGTCACCACCTCCCCTCCTGCCCTTTGCCTTATATGCTGAGGGCTGCCCAAAGCCACCGTGATGTCACTGCCCCCCCACCCTTTTGCGTTATATGCTGAGGGTTGCCTAAAGCTGCTGTGAGGTCACTGCCCCCCCACCTCACCCCTGCCAGGCAAATGTCCTGCCTCTGGCCACCCCCCTGAGAAGTTTGAGCCATTCCTAGGGGTCCCCCCCACTCCCTGACTGGGTATCCTTCAGCCAGCAGCTCCAGTAGCCCCATAGGCTGTTCCCTGCCCTATACTGCAGGCTTCTTGCACAAGAACTGTTTCATGCAGGAGTTCTTGCGCAAAAGGTCTCGTGCAAGAGCGCCTCCACCCTGCCATGTGCTTTTTGCACAAGAGCGTCCATGGCAGTGTGAATGCTCTCTTGCGCAAGAAAGCTTTTAGCCATAAGAGTGTCTTGCTCACGAAGCCCTTGGTGCCCGTCCACACTGCCTTCTTGCACAACAGCTCTTGCACAAAGGGGGCTTATTCCTCGTGGGGAGAGGAATAACTTGTGCAAGAAGCCCTCTTTTCTGATGCTTTACTGCAAATTTACTTGCGCAAGAATTCACGTACAGTGTAGACACGCCACAAGTTTTTGCGCAAGAAGACGCAAAAACAAGCCATGTGGACGTTTTCTTTTTGGGCAAAAGCCCCTTTTTGCACAAGATCGGTAGACCTTTTGGGGGGCATAAGGATCTTGTGGGAAAAGGGGGTTTTGCACAAAAAGTAAACATCCACACGGCTTGGTTTTGCGCACAAACCCCGAGCGCAAAAACGGATCGGCAGAAAATATGCAAATGACATTGCAACTCTTGCAAACGATTCCCTCATTAGCATATTTTTGGCCAAAAAACCTCGTAGTGTAGACGTAGCCTAGAAGAGAAGTGATCTCAGACACAAAGCCCTTCAGTAAGACGGCATAGCCCTGGGGCGTGGTATGAGACGTACATCAGCCATGGGAGGTCACTGTCCTAGCTATTCGGCGCACAGGAGGCCTCAGCTGGAGCGCTGTGTCCAGATCTCGGGGCCGTGCTTTAGGAGAGTCAGTCCAGAGGGGAACTACGAAAAGGGATTAGGGACGTTAGATATTAGTTAACTGAGTAGTCGATTAACCTCATGATTTATCGGTTACTTGACTTTTCGATAGTCCCCAGGGGCCAGCTGTCTCAGTCCTGGCTCGCGCTGGGTCCGGGACCTACCCCCTCTGCGGCTCTGCATTTACAGTGTGTTAAGGAGCCTGGCGGGCAGGCAGCCCGGCTCAGTTCCAGCTCGCGCCAGGTCCAGAAGCTCAGACCCGGCCCCCAGGCAGGGGCTTCTGCCATCCTGCGCTGCTGCCTCTGATACAGAGGCAGCAGCACAGAGTGCCAGGAGGGAGCTGGTCCGTGAGGGAAGCCCATCTAAAAACCAGCTCCCCTTGCGACCTGGCTGCCTGTCACCCCATGCTGCTGCCTCCATTTTTGGCAGGAGAGAGCCGCCTGTCTTGAGACACCGTTGGGGAGTCGGATTTTCAAAAGGCAGGTCTCTGTCCTTTTTGAGCTTTCCAAGGTTCTTCGGGGGGAAGGGCGGGAAGACACTCAGGAATTGTAGCACCCAAATCCACAGAGTGTTTTGCCAGCACCTCGTCCAATGGGGCCCGGTCCCTGACAGGCTTTTAGGCACGATGGATCATTTGAAAAAATGACAGACACGGGGTTTTCCGCCACCGCTGTCCCTTTCTTTTATTTCCCTGGGCTAACTGGCTTGTTCGTCTTTGGCTAACGATGGAAGAGAGGAGCCAGCAGGGGTAGAACGGATTGTGCACCAAGTCCTGGAAACAAGAGCATCACCTCCAGATCGCCCATCCGCACATGAACGGTTCAAAAGCTTGGATGAGCGAGACCAGCTTCTTAAATTCACTCTATAGTGGCTGCCTATAAAGACACCTAAACCCGGCTTCGTTTAGCCCAGCGAACGCTAAGCCAGGCACCGACGGGATGGTTTTCCTTCCCTGTGGTCGGACACGAGGGGTACACAAGGATGTGAGAACCAGGAAGGCTGATCTGTGAATTCACCCCCTAACCGTCCCAGTACAAGACAGACGCCTGCGCCAACCAGCAGGGGTCACTGCTCCTTGGGTTTGGCTTGGACAAAGGCGCCCATTTGTTTGGTGTTCGCGTCTCGGAGCTGCGCCAGCTGCCTCTGGCCACGGCGGAGCAGATACTCGATGTGCATCACGTCGGCCCGGGGGATGCTGGCGTTCTTCCGGAACTCAGCCTGGATGCGAGGCACGAATCCCGGCTTCTCCCGGCCGGCACGCAGGAACTGCCTGTACAGGCTCAGGACGTGCTTCTGCAGCTTGCTATGCCGGGCCATGGTGCGCCTGGAGGGCCCGGCCAGGTCACGGGGGGGCCAGCGCCACAAGGCAGGGGCTGGAAGTGAACAGAGGCGGAGATGTTAGAGCAGCATCTCATTCCCAGACGCGCCTGTGCGGGCATTTCCGTGCACTTTTCACCCCCGCCTGCTAGGGTTACCAGATGGTTTAATAAAAATACCAGACACACAATCGCAGATGGGGGTGGGGGGAGCGGGGCTGGCTGGAGGAGATGGGGAACCGGCCGCCGGGAAGCAGGGCTGGCTGGGAGGGGCTGGAGGAGCGGGGCTGGCCGGGGGAACCAGCCGCCGGGGAGCGGGGCTGTTGGGGGGGGCGGGGGAGGAGCAGGAGGTGGGGGAACCGGCCGGCAGCGAGATGTACCGGAGCCCGGGCCAGATTCATCTTTGGTGGTCTCTGGCTCCTAGACCATAGCCACACTCCCCGCCCCTCCCTGCTTGGCCTCTCCCCCCTGGAGGCCCTAGGGAAAATGGCACCCCTCGCCCTGTGGACATGGTGCCCTCTATTTCCCTTGGCCCCCGTGGGCTCCCCAACCCTGCACCCCCTTTTCCACTAAGCTCCACTCCTGCCCCCTAACTCCTACACTGTGCCCGACTGATTTCTCTGTGGCTCTCGACTCAAAAAAGGATCCCCAACCCTGCGTTAGGGGATTCGGAGGGAGTCTGGCTAGGACGTAAGTGCAAATAACTCTTCTCTTAGCAGCTCTGAACCGATGGGCTCTGCCCTGTGCCCCACCCAAGAAACCTGAGTTACCAAACCACATGGCAGTGCCCATTAAAAACCCACCAGGACTTACCCAGTGTTTATATGCAAAGGGCCTGCACCAGCAGCAGTCTGCACTGGACAGGAAACCATCCGCACAGCACACGCGGGAAATCACACGAACCCAGCCTGGACGGTCCGACACCCCAGCCCTGAGAGAAGAAAATCAAGGTGTGCTTGAAATGCCACGCCCACCATTCCTTGGTCCTCTGGGGCATTCGGCACATCCTGCTGGGTGAATGGGCCTGTCACAGCTCCAGGGTCTGTCACACTTCAGGGCTTTTGCCAGCTCCTATTCACTGGGGTCAGGCAGAGAATCGTCCCGAGCTTTTCCAGCACTTTTCAGCAGCAGCTCTCAAAGGGGGGCAGCATGACCCCCATGGGAGCAGGGGAATGTAAAAGAAGGAATGGGGCAGGGCAGGCAGCCAACGGCTTCTCCTAATGTTAGCAGTGGGGAAACGAAGTTCGGAAGTGAATGGTTAACCAGTAAGCCGGTTATGGTTAACCAGTGGGGGCTGGAGCAGCCCTCCACCAGCCACAGGTAGAGGGCACTCCGGCACACCATGGGTAGGGTTGCTCAGCACAGTCACAGCAGTGTGCCACGGGGGTAGGTGTGGGGACTGCTCCAAGCCCATCTTTAACATGCAGGGGGACCACTCTCCCTACATGTCCCATTTAATCGGTTAACTAGTTAAACGTATTGTTTAACCGGTTAGCTAATTAAATGAGATTTTACATCCCTGGCACCAAGGTAGCTAAAAGTAGGGTTGAATTGGGACTAGAAATTCCAGGGTTTTGGCTTTTTTTTTCTAATCACACACAGTTCTGCAAATAAATTCACGTTTTATTTAGATTTTGACTTTTTAAAAATGTATTACGGTGGATTACAGAAGATAAACTTTAAAGAGACCAAACAAAGAGTCATTTCTGGAATGGAAAACTACATTTTAACGTTCTGAAATGGTGGCGTTTTCCCCTTCCAAACAAAAGGTCACTAAAATCAGCGTTTTCCAATGGAAATACATCCCCTCTGAAAATTTCCTCCCAGCTCTAGTTAAAACAGCCTTATGTTTGAAGTGTATAATCAACCTGTGGAACTCACTGCCAAAGGATATTACTGATGGTGAAAAAAAGGGGAGAGAGATCCTCTGTGTCCAGCCTGTCTGATCCCTTCTGGGGAAGCATGGGTGGGAAGAAAGAATTAGACAGGGCTAGACAAACCCGTAGGTCTTGGTTGACTTAGTCCTGCCTCAGGGCAGGGCGTTAGACTTGGGGACTCCTCTAGTCAGCCCAACATTTCAATCAATCTTGTCAAGAAACAGAAAAAACAACAACAACCCAAAACAGGGAGAAACACATTCCCTGGATTGTAAATACAGACAGAGAACAGCTCCTGCCCTTAAGGGGGTGGGAATAAAGAAAATACTCCCCTCGCCCCCTCCCCTTCCTATCTGGTCCTAAAGGATCAACATTTTTGCAGGCTGAGGGGGCAGGACTGATACTCAGGGAACGGGGAGCATTGGGGAGAAGGGGGCAGCTTGCTTACAATCCAGGAGCAACCCGGTGCCTCGGGGCTGGCCCAGCAAAGGCGGGATTTCTGCAGCGCAGGGGGGAACACGAGGTGAAACAAGCAGCGACTCGGCCCTCCTGGGGTTTGTTATTGTAGGGTCGCATTGAAGCAGACACTGGCACTGGCACTGGCACCAGAGCGAGGCGAGCGTGCGGCCTGATAACCCCAGACGGGCCCGGACCCCCCCTGCACTGCGGGGCCAGAGGTCACTGCCCCCTACCCATACCCCTACCCCGCCCCCTACCTGCTCGGAGCCCCCGGGCCCGCGGCGGCAGCTGTTCCAGCCGGCTCCGAACGTTGCAACACCAGCAACCTTAGCCCTCGCTTCCCATTGGCTGGAGGGCCCCAGGGGCGGGCGCAGGGAAAGGGAAGCTCCGCCCTTCCCAGCACGTGGGCCGGCAGTGGAAGTTGCAAGTTGCTAGTCAGCTGGAGGAGAAAGGGGCCAGGCCCGGCCTGCGCACATGGCATTCGCCGCAGGGCTCAGCTGCCCTCACGGCCCAGGCTGCTGCTTTCCCCTCTCTTCCTTGCTCAGCCCAACCCTCACCCCTTTTTAAACTTGTTCCTAATAACCCCCGATCAGTTCCTGGGAAATTCCAAACAACTCTTATCAGTTTTGCCTGTTACATACCAGCTCGGTTTTCCCTCTGATATTTATCCACTGCCTCCTTTTTTCCCCCTCCATTCATTTTGGTTCTGGACATGCAACACTCCAGTCATCTGGTCTGTCTACACTGGCATGATTTTGCGCAAGAACTCTTTTGCGGAAGAGTTCTTGTGCAAAAACTCTTCCAGAAGAGAGCGTCTACACTGGCATGTGCCTTTGCACAAGAGATGTGCTTTTGCGCAAGAGCATCCGTGCCAGTGTAGACGCTCTCTTGCGCAAGAAAGCTCTGATGGCCATTTTAACCATAGGGCTTTCTTGCGCAAGAAATTCATGTTGCCTGTCTACACTGGCCTCTTGCGCAAGAACAGTTGCGCAAGAGGGCTTATTCCTGAGCGGGAGCATCATAGTTCTTGCGCAAGAAGCACTGATTTCACACATTAGAACGTCAGTGTTCTTGCACAAGAACTCGCGGCCAGTGTAGACAGGCAGCAAGTTTGGTGCAAAAGCGGCTGCTTTTGCGCAAGATCACACCAATGTAGACACAGCCCTGAAGAGGTGGGCTATGCCCACGAAAGCTCATGATACCATCTACGTGGTTTGTTAATCTTTAAGGTGCTACCAGACTACATGTTGTGTTTTAAATTTTTCCTGTTACAGACTAACTCGGCTACCCCTCTGAAACTCAGGGGCTACGTCTACACTGCAGGCTTCTTGCGCAAGAACTGTTTTGCAGAAGAGTTCTTGTGCAAAAGGTCTTCCACAAGAGCGCGTCCACACTGCCATGTGCTTTTGTGGAAGAGATGTGCTTTTGCGGAAGAGCATCCATGGCAGTGTGGATGCTCTCTTGCACAAGAAAGCTCTGATGGTCATTTTAGCCATAGGGGTTTTTTGCCCAAGAAATTCATGTTGCCTGTCTACACTGCCACCTTCTGGAAGAGCTCTTGCGCAAGAGGGTTTATTCCTCATGGGGAGAGGAATAACTCTTCCAGCAGAAGCCCTGTTTTCTGACGCTGTACTGTAAATTTACTTGTGCAAGAACATGCGTGCAGTGTAGACGCTCTGCAAGTTTTTGCGCAAGAACGGCTGTTCTTGTGCAAAAAGCCTGCAGTGTAGACATAGCCTTAGAGGGGCAACCCCAATAGTCAGTACTAACGAGGAGTCCTGTGGCACCTTGAAGATTTATTTGGGCATCAGCTTTTGCAGAGAAAAAGCAGGTGCAAGTGTTTTTTACCCCTGGAAGCTGATGCCCAAATACATGTGTTAGTCTTTAAGGTGCCCCAGGATGCCTCTGTTTAAACAAGTGAAAGAGAAGGTCCTGTGTGCACTTCATAGGATGCCAGACTAGACTGAAGATCACAATGGCCCTCTCCGGCCTGGAAGTCAATGAATGGTTGCATCTGGCCAGGCTGCCTCTCTTTATGCTTGCATTAACTAAATGGGTTATTTGCAGGTGTTGTACTCAGTCCAGCTGTGTAGGAGCTCCTGCTATTGGAGAACACAAAAGTTCTGTTACCTGGGTTGTAAGTCTGGAGCCTCCTCTACTGCATGAGGTAAAAGCCACCTGGCTCTCTGCTCAAGTTGCAGAGCCGAGTCATTGTCTCTGGAAGTGGTCTCCGTGCCACTGGCTGGGACAGTACAACCCACCCAGTAGGCATGTGGGTTACATGAGCGCTGTCCTTTGGCCTAGATTCATAAAGCTGCTTGCAGGTGAGTTTTATGTAGCTTTATGAATCTTGGCCAAAGGACGGGGGGCATGATTGCGAAAGGTACAAAGCGAGGTGCTCAGTTCCCATGGAACGTCAATGGGAGTTAGGTAGGTATCCGCCACTGAAGCGCTCATTGGAGTTCTCACCATGACAAGGCCCTGCTGTAGATGCAAGAGTCTCGTCTGCATGGTGTCCCCATCTCAGGGCAAACGAGGCAGCCAATTGCATAGGGCTGCATCAGTCTTTCGCTGTTTTAGATGGAGCTGCCCATACGAGACTAGGGTTTGTCTGTTACGCCTCTGTATTGCCAGCAGCAGCCCTGGGGTTGGAGCAAGCATGAGCCTATCTTGGGGTAGCACCTAGGAACGCCAGTTGTGGAGCAGGCGTGCGAGGCGCTGTACATTTTTTACTATTAGGTGTACTACCGTAGCACCAAGGAGCCTCAGCCATGGCACCACACCCCATTGTGCCAGGTGCTGTACATTTTTATTACTATTAGATGTACTACGGTAGCACCTGGGAGACCAAGTCAACCTGTATAGACAAAGAACAAAGCCACAATCGGTCAGAGCTCAGGAACGCCTGGGGCCGGAGGGCTCTCTTGAAATGTACCTGCTTACAACAGGCTGGGTAAAGCAGGATGGTTCCTGGGTTAGAGCACCAACTTGGGACGAGTGAGAGTCCCTGCTCCACTCCATACTCCCTGTATGGTGTTTGCGGGCATGTGCCTCAGTTTCCCCATCTGTACAAGGACGCTAACAGCACTGCCTCCCAGGCACATGAAAGATGGTGCTCAACTACTCGGTGAAAGGGGCCAGATAGGTACCTTAAGGGAGAACCTGCTCCCTTCTTCATTTACATCACAGCAGCCCTACGTAAAGGTCCTCAAACAAATCTAATACATTGGCCCAGGAGCATCACTCCTGGCTGCACACTCCAGAAACTGCACAGTGGACTTTTAGCAGTGCCAGAGACTCAGTGAGCTTCTCCCGTTGCCATAGTTACTGCCTCTGGGGGAGGCGGACCGACTATGCCAACAGGCGAAGCTGGCAGCTGGCTGAGTAGGAGTACACCCCTGCAGCTCCAGTGATGCAGTTTTAAGTGCAGACCGCCTCTGACTGTGGGCTGGATTGCAGGGAGGATGTGAGGTGAGACTGGGGCCAGAGGACCACACTAAATCATGCCAGACAGGGTGGAGTTCTGAAACAAA
Organism: Rafetus swinhoei; assembly: GCA_019425775.1. Lineage (NCBI taxonomy): Eukaryota > Metazoa > Chordata > Testudines > Trionychidae > Rafetus > Rafetus swinhoei. The sequence goes on along the minus strand of JAFJHL010000087.1, from coordinate 6,645,759 downwards.
CTCCCCATTTCCCATTATACAGAGACACAGCCTTTCGCAGCTGGTGCTGCTGTCAGCCAAGCCGCTGGCCCTGGAGAAGGGCCCAGCTGCATCAGCCAAACTGCCCAGCCTGAATTCAGCTGCTGAAGCCAAGTTCCGATGTAACCATGGGAAAAGCCCATTGAGGGTTTTGAAGGACCAAACCAACCCTAGGCTGAGGCTGGAGTCAGGATGTGTCCCGGGTAAGCTTTTTCACATGCATGTAGGTTCTCATATTATTTTTAATGCTTTCGCCTTAAGGATGAATCTGTGTGCTTAGGAAGGATTGTGTGGTAACTTGTAACTGCTGGCAATTACACTGTTTGTAATGTCTGGAGAGAAAGCAAAGCACAAATGCTGCTGTGTCTGCAGTCTAACTTGATGGGGATAGACTGGGAACGGTGCAGCCGGGGGGAAAAACCTGGCAGAAGGGAGACACATTGGTGGATCAGAGAGAGAGGAGACAGGTGCAGTTGCCAGCAGAATGTAGATCCCACAATCAGACACTTACTAGTGAGGCGAGAGGGCCAATAGTGCCCTCGATAATTAAGCACAAAAGCCAGACCACTCTTGTTTTGGATTTTTTTAATATGTTCATTATGAGCGCGTAACATCAGCTACCACTACGTTGTTCTTCATACAGAGGAAACAGGCCCCGCCCAGACAACAGAATCCGTGGTGGTTTAGGGTTTCAAACCAAAGGAGCTAAGTGACCACATTTCAAAAGAAACATTTACACATTGGGAAGATCCCAAGCAGTGAGAACAATTGGTCCTTGGTAAAAGGCATTTCCCTGCCCACCTACACAGCACAATATTTATAGTCCTAGAAATCCCAGCAAGCAGCCAAACAAACATGAACATGGGGCATGTGTAACTGCCCTGGGGCACTTCTAAGGAACTGTTTAATCCAGGAAAGTGACAGAAGGCAGGAATGTCCCAACATTAGTGGAGAGAAAGAGGGAATTGCGAGATCAGAGCAGTAGAGTAACTTGCCAAGGACCAATCGAGTCTCCTTCCCCCACTCGGTGAAAGCTCTAACCTGGATTTTGATTGGAGACGGGGCCAGGTGGGGTGTATAGTGAACAGACAGACTCCCATTTCCTGCCCAGCTGTAGGTCTGTATCACAGTGTTATGCCAGCAGGTTGCGCATATAGTCCTGCTGGGTCACTTCATAGCTTCCCACGGAACGTTAACAGGGGGGTTAATCAAGGGGTTAGTCTGGTTTCAGGCGATCGTCTACGTAAGCTCAGCTAATCCTGTCACCGATCCAGCGGGGGAAAGCATTTCTCCCTGTTCAGGGTCAATACAACTCACCAAATCAGATACAGCGTTTCCCAGCTGGATCCAAAGTCACATGAGGAGACCCATGAAAAGAGCGGGCCAAGTTACGTTTCATGGTGCAGGAATAACCCAGACCCGCAAAAGCTCCCATGGAGCCGCTTGTGACTCCTGTGTCAGCCGCACAAGACATGCGGGAGCCTTGGGGAGCGTGTTTACAAGCGATGCAGGAGCTGCCAGCACGGCAGCTGAACCCATCCCTGGCTGCTAGGGTCTGTGTCAGTGGCAGTATTAGCAGAGCAAAGCAAGGTTCTGGCTGTGCTTTTCCAGAAGCAACTAGCGTGGGGGCAGGGGCAGGGGCAGAGCACAACAACAGTACTGTGGTTTGCAAAGGACTCCAAAGGGCACCAGGTGTTTGCAGCAGGTTTTGACTAGCTGTGAGCTGGAGGCACAGAACAAGCCTTCCTTAGTTCCCCTTTGTTGCTACCAGCAGCAAGTCACTGGCTCCACGAAGCCACCATCGCCTCACGTTAAGACTTGTCAGGCATGACAAGCACTTGGGGGTGTCTGAAGTGAGAGCCTGATTTTCCAGACAGCTGGTGCTCTGCGCTTCCCAAAGATCAGACCCCTTTAACAGGGCTCAGCTTGGGCCACTGAAAAAATCAAAGCCGCCCCATAAAAAACCCACTCACAGCTGGCAGCCCCACTGGGTGTGCAGTTTAACTACCCTCTGTGCAGAGCGGGAAGGCTTGGGAAGAGACGCCCAGCACGGAGAAGGAACAGGATGAGCCCCACATTACAGCACAGTTGTTAAAAATTGACATCTCAGCCAGTGGAGATTGACCCCCAAGGCAGAGCCACCCTTGTCCGGTGCAACACACAGCTGAAAACACGGATTCTGAACAGGCGGCCTGCCAAGTTCTCGCCCTCACTTGCTTTCCATATACACCCCACGCTGCCCGCCTGTGAAACTGACCCAGGGCTGCTCTGCTACAAGAGCCGCTGCTGCGAGCAGCTCCCAGTCTGCCCATGCAACGACTATATGGCCACCGAGGGCCGGTTCTGAGGGCTCACAACCAACTCTTCTCTACATTTCCAGAAGGTTTTAGCTTTTCGAAAGGTACAAGGCCGGTGTGGATTAGATCTGGACCACGCACCGTCGGACTGCAGCTGCCCGAGCCATTCTTTGTAACTCTGGAGTTCGCACGACTCGCAGGGAGGCCCAGACCTCACAGGACGGTGACACAAGGACAGAACAATCGGGGAAAGAGGAGGAGGAAGCTAGCAATCACACCATATGCAGACTGGACGTTTGCTAGTTACCATGTCTCACAAGCCAGAGGCAGAGGCCATGGATCACACCCCACAGCCAGTGTTGGACCAAGTTAAGGTGCGAGACTTGAATCCCTAGACCTACTTGTATCCCACGGTTTTCCTTCCTCTCAGGAACCACTAATGTGACTCTGCTCTGCTTAAAACAAAGCAAAGGAAGCTCTTCTCTGTGCCAGGGGATGCTGCGAAGGCCAAGACTAAAACTGGGTTCAAAAAAGAAGCAACTAAGCTCCTGGAGGGTGGGTCCCTCCATGGTTGCTTGCCAGGATGATCGGGGACACGCCCCCCACACTCTGGGTACTCCTGGCCCAACTGCCAGAAGCTGGGAATGGAGGACAGGGCAGGGATCACTTGAGAGTCGCCCTGGTCTGTTCATTCCCTCTGAACCACCTGGCACTGGCCACTGTCAGAAGACAGGACGCTGGGCTAGGACTGGACACTGGGAGGTCTAGGCTGGATATGAGGACAAACTATTTCCCTAGGAGGGTGGGGAAACACTGGGTTGGGTTCCCTAGGGAGGGGGTGGAATCTCCATCCCTATAGGTGTCTAAGTCCCGGCTGGACAAAGCCCTGGCTGGGATGGGTCCTGCCTTGGGCAGGAGGTCTCTTCCAGCCCTAGGATTCTGTGAGTCTATGACCATTGGTCTGATCCCATATGGCTGATCCAGGTCTCCCTCCAGTGGTGGCTGGGCAATATAGCGGTTGACTAGTCTGTTAGCCAAGGCTGCTGCAGATGGAACTGGCTCTTTTAGCTGAGGCAGTGGAGGGGAGACACCTAGATCGAGTAACAGCTGTCCCAGGTTTGATCTATGCCCAGAGCGCTCAGTGGAACTGGAGGGGAGAAGCCCTGCAGGGGTGTGAGGAGCTTCTACAGGAAACAGCCTTCAGCCCTCTCCATTCCCAACAAGGGAGCGGGGTTCTCCAGGCGGTTGTGGGGAAGTCTGATGTGGCTCTTGGGGGACTTGCCTTTCCGATCTGCTCTGGGGGAAGGTGCTGCCTGGACCCCCACCCAATCAGTCCTGCACCGTAAATCGCCGCATCAGCCGGCTCCGTGCTGGAGGACTCACCCTGCTCATCACAGTCACGCCCCTCGTGACGCAGCTGGTGCACTGGGGAAAGCAGCTGCTGGCCAAGCTCTCGGCAACGCCCTTCCCCGGAAGCGCTGCCTCTGCTCCAACAGGCCAGCGCAATGGGGACGGGACAGCCCACGGCAGCCAGTGGGGCTGTGTTGCAGGAGAGCCCCGAATGGGCCTCGCGGTGGGCAGGGATACAAGCTGCAGGGAGGCGTCCCTTGCCGTGCCGTGAGCGCTCCGCAGAGGGGGCTGGACGTGGAACACGACAGGCGCCAGACAAGAGGCAGGGAAGGTTTATGCTGCCCAGCCACATGCCGGTGGGGTGCAGCTGCAAAGCATCCAGAAGCACTTTCAGCCACAGCAGTGAGAGGGGGCTCAATCACCTGCCATTAGACTATTATTTTGGGGAGCAGCCCGTCCCCTTAATTACACCATCTGCAATTACAGTCAGGCCCCCAGGAAAGGGAGAACTATGCACAGACTATTACGTAGCACATCAGGGGCACAGCGAGGAGTGCTGAAAACCTGACAACGCGCCGTATGCCTGCTCTGGTCACTGCAGCCGCTGGAGCGCACGGGTGACAGGAAACGGCCAAGAATTCAGGGCTGTCTCATCTGGCCAAGACACCGCGCAGAAGAGGTTTACTGCAGCTTGAAACAGTCAGCCAGCAGTGAACAGTGTAAACCGCAGCATCCTTACCTAGCGCTCGTACCATGGATTTATACTCCTGTCGGCCTAAGAATTAAGACCCATTCATGTTTATAATGCTGCCCATCACCCTAGCATCTGGGCACCTTCCATGTTTTAAAAACACAACACAATCAATAGCTGGGTCCTTAATGGACTTCAGGGAGGCTCTGGCACGTCTCCCTTTACAGGGCCAGGACTCTGCTTGGAGTGGAGGGGGGATCGGACAATACAGGGGTGTTCAAATGGAGACACAGCAGACGTGTTAGTTGGGGTAACAACCTTCAACTAAGCAAAGCTGAAGGACAAAGGCATGTGAATTAACCCAAACGTCGCAGGCTGCATGAGGGGTTTGCAACCTGCATGTGGCGTTTGGGATTTAGGACACTTGGCTAGAGAGCGAGGAAGCTAAACACGCGTGCTCAGTTACGCTACTCACACACACACCCCGCTCTATTTCTCAGCACCCCGCTTTTTAACCCCTTCGCCCAGCCCACATCCTCCCATGGGTTTAAATTGGAGCACCTCTACGTTGCGGGTTCCTGGCGCCCTCATTCCAACCACCGCCCGGCGGCTCCGCAAAGCCCTGGGCTGGATCTCAGCACACAAGACCCTCCAGACCCAAGGAGCACGGCTAAGCTGCACAGCCAGTTCCTCCCAGGCAGTTTTATTAGTGTCACTGCATGAAGCAGGTGCGTATGGAGGGGAGGGAGAAAACACAAAGGGACGTGGCACCTTTCACAGAACAGACAGATACATTCAGAAGAACTAAAAGACAGCTGCTTGTCACATCCGCTCCCCTCACCTAGAGGCCCTCTGGCAGGATCTGCGCCCTGCAGCCCACAGACGCCGCAGCGCGTCGACGGCCACGTGGACTCCCGTCTCCCCGTCACATTTCGTCGTCCAGTCCATAGCTCTCCTCGGGGAAGTCCCCCACCGTGATGTACTGGGGCTTCACGAAGGCGCCGTACTTGGGCTGGCACTGGAAGTACTGCTTCCCGTTGACGCTGGGAAGAGGTAGAGTCGGGAATGAGAGCGGCAGCGGCTCCGCCCAGTCCGCCCTTCCCCTGCACCTGCTCCACCAGTCACTGAGCTCCGACTGCAGCCCCCGCAGGGGCTGGGTAACAGCCTTGAAGGAAGGGGAGGGCCAACCTGGGGAGATGCCTGTGGGCGCCCGGTATGGGAGGCAGGGGAAGGCTCTGCCTTCCCAAACTGCCAGCCTGGCCCCATCCACTCCCCACCCCCAGAGCGCCTGCAGGAGTGTTGCTGCCCCAGCCCTTGCCTTCCCCATGCTCCGGGAGAGGCTGGGCTATGCCACGTGCCCTCTGCTCGCCTTCCTCCATGGGGCTGGAGAGACCATGCCATGTGGAACGCCCTCCTCCTTCCCACAGTGCTCCGGGGCTGAGGCTGGGCCACATGGTGCAGCATGCTGTCCTTCCCACAGTGCTCCGGGGCTGAAGGGGCAGGGCCGGGCAGCGAGGTGCGCCCTCCTCCGGGGCTGGGTCGAGCATATGCCTGCCTGCTCCCTTCCTCTCCCCATGGCTGGGAGGGGGGAGCATGCACATGGCGCACTGCCCCGCCTCCCCGTGGGAGCAGGGCCTCAAAAAAGGGGCAGCGGGGCTGAGGGCTTGCCTCCCCAGCCGTGCCTTCACCAACTGCCCACGGAGGTGCCACATGAGCCAGGGGAGTGAACGCCCAGGGATGCGTTTGGCCCACACAGATCAGACCATTGCCCGACGCGCTGCTTTTAGGGTGGCCTTCACTCCAAGGCGCGGTCACAGAAATGGAGTGAGGTGACATGGCAAGTCCGGGGTGAGGCATCCTAGCTCCTTGTCTGTGCTCGTTTCCATCCAGCAAGCCTGGCTTGGAGCAGGTTTAAGTGCAAGGATATGGCCTTTTCTGCAGCCACACTGTAAGGCCTACAGCAGGGGTGGGGAACCTAAGGCCCAGGGGGGAGGGAGGGGGCACTGACTGCAGCCCCCCAGTTTCCCTGGATCCACGGACCTGGAGCACACAAAATCTACTAGCTTGGCCCCCCGCAGCTCTGGGGTGCGAGGGGAATGTGGGGCGTGTCTGTCCCCTTCTCAGTCGGGGGCCACGTCAGTGAGGGGTTGTTTGGCTTTCTTTGCTTCTCACTTGCGTGCAGCCCCTGACTGATTTTTCTATGGGTCAGTGGCCCCCCCGACCCAAAAAAGGTTCCCCACCCCTGGCCTAAAGCCTACGGCCTTCCTCTGTAGACAGACTCAAAGAGCAGCAGCCGTTAGCTGAGAAGCAGGAAGTCACATTCAATCTAAATTACATTAAAAGAGCATCGTACTGGGCTGGTGAGGAGACGCCGTCCTAGCGGAACCCGCCGTCACCAGATAAAGAAACAGCTTAGAATGATTCAAGACAATTTAGATGGAACGCTTTCTGTCAGGCAGGAAACTACTTATTACCAGTTGGGGTCGTGAGAGCCTCAGTTCTTTATTGGTCTGTCATAATGGTCCCCATTTCCCTATGTCTGTCTGGTTCGTTAATGGTTTGTCTGCTCTATAATTAATTTTGCTCCGTGTAAATCAAGTAAGGTGGGGGGGGGGGGGGTATGATTGGTTAGAGAAGTACAATACACTATGCTTAAGACTGGCTAGTAACATTTGAGTAAAATAACTGGTTACCGTTTAGCAGGACTCAAGTTTTACTCTAGAAACTGGGGCCCAAAAGGAAGTTCGTTGGGGACTCAACTCCAGGACACAGCTGCAAGATCAGAGCTACCTGACCTCGACCTTGTGCCAATGACACCGAGTGAAAACAGGAGTCCCCCAGATGGACCTGACCCAGACTGGTGCTCAAGACAAGTTCATCTGCCTTCTTGGGAACGATGAGCACTGGGTGCTTAGCATGGCCATTCTGGCTTTGGTGAGTGTTACTTTGTAGAGGTTAACTAGGTTATTAGCGTGTAAGGCTCTTTCACTGGCGAGAGACCCTGCAAACCTGCGGCGTGTTAAGCCCTAGCAACGGGTGCCCCTACAGCGTGAGTGACAGAATTGTGTGCGGTACCATAGGCTCCTACTGGGAACACAGCAGGATGACTCATTTACACCAAGCCAGAATGCAAGCACAGGAAGGGGTTTTACCTGCCGTCGTTTTTCCCTAAGGGCTCGTCATACTTGATACCAATCCAGTAGCCGGGTTTGAATTCCGCTAGCCCTGCGGAGAGAGTGAAAACGGAGTCAGCGCCTGCGAGAGCTCTCCTCTCCGCCACCGCCGCAGGAGGGCACAGCCGGCAGCTTCCAGCCAGGCACGCGCAGAGGCCTCTTGATAAATATTTCCTGAAAGGTACTTAGGAGAACAGACTTGCACTTGTTAGAGCCAAGCGTCTCCTGTCCAGGACGTGCTTCCCCAGCTCTGCCCTGCAGAATGGCAGCCGTTTTGCAGTACGTGACTACTCGAGATGGAGTTTGGGACAGGAAGTGAGCCGTTTTTCATCCAGCTAAGCTGCAGGAGGAAGCTGGATGAGATGACCCCCAAGCCAGGGATAACAAAATACATTTTGTGCCATCAGGAAGGGTGGGGGGAGAGAAGAGTGATTGAAGCTAAAGGCCAACACTGGCCCCAAAACAAATGGGGGAGAAACTGACCAGGAATCAACTGAGGCTGGAGATTAGGGGAAGATTTTGAACCGCCAGAGGAGGGAGGGTGTGGCACAGAGGGGGAGCAAACAACTGATCTGGTCTGGCAAAGTTGAGCAACTGAGGACTGGGATGATGTGAGGGGGTGGCTTGGGGAGCAGGGACTGCACTTGATGAGCTGGGGAGGTTCCTTTCAGAATTTCATGGGCATTTGTGACTGGATGGTCACAAGTGGCAAGGACGGTAGCAGTCTCACAGCTCAAGCTAATGCTGTGTCTCCTCTAAGCACCCCAGCTGGGTCAGGTTGGGACTGACCCTAAGGGAAGAGCTCCCTTCTGAATCCCGGTCACTTCACACCAAGCAGCCTCCCAGCTGCATTCAGGCCACCGGCAGAGACAGAATTGCCGCTGACTTGACTTCCTGGTGCCACTGCTGCCAGCGTCGAGACTCTCCTAAGCCACGTACCTACCCAGCCCAACTCGCGAAAGCTTAACACGATCACAGCTAGAGATGGGCAGGGGCTGGTCACCTGGTCATGAGATTCCAAGAGCACCCCCAGGAGAACAGACGAGGCCTTAGCACAAGCCGTTGATTCCCTGCGGCAAGCGGAGTGGTCACCATTATTTGTCACAGCCTCACGGACTCACCAGGCTCTTGAAGACCCAGGGAGGGATAATCTGGGAGATGGGAAATCGCCCCCCCCCAATCAGGGCGGACAGGACGGAGAGCCAGGATGCCAGCAGCACTTACCCACGTACATGACTGTCCCCCGTTTGTTGGGCTGGCCCAAGACCCGAACCTCACACCGAGCACCCACTGAAATGGCCTCCGCCTGAGCCTTTTCTTCCGCAAGTTTCTGCTCCTGCTCTGCCTCTTTCTTCACCATCTCCTCCTGGTTGTGCTTCCCCATCTTACTCCGCTTCAGGAAGGAGCGCACAGAGTCTGGAAGCAAAAGGGGGAACACAGCTGGCTTCAGGAAGTGGGAGGAGATGGCAACATTTCCTCCCACCTATTATGGGATCCAAATCTATGACTGAGGATCGTGATGATTCCCCTCCCCAATGTTAACAACCCCGGTCAGTTTCACGTTTCCTTAGTCAATTTCACCAGTGCTCATGTACTCACCTTAGAAACCAACATTTAGGCTGTGACCTAACAGCGTCTATCCCCACTGAAAGCCACTTTCTCCATGTTTGGCTGGAGTGATTTCCATATCAAACAGCTACATTTGTGGCCCAGATCACATAACACATCTTACTGTCACCATCCTTCTCTTGTTAGCAAGAAATGATGCCGCAGGCAGAGACCGAGTCGTACCTGGAGCAGTGCTGACACCCAGTGGACCTCCACTCTGCTGATCCCCAACAAAAGCCAACCCCAGGGGGTCTTTTCAGATGCTTTGCCGTTGACACATGGGCAAGGTCCCTCAGAGACCAAACCCATCAGGCATCACGTTTCAGAGTGCGGATGAACGTTTTAACCCCATGAAAGTGGGTTGCTTTTACCTGGCCGCTTCTCGTAGTCGCTGGCAGACATTTCGTACTTCTCTACCCGTGACACATCCTCATACTCGCCCATCCGGGGCTCCGCTCCGGTCAATCACCTAGGGAATGGAATGGAAATGAGTCCTCTCTTCTTCACACCAGTTTGTTCATCTCCAGCCCTGGAGAACGGAGCCCTGAGACCCAAGGTTTCAAAGATGCAGTTTGCTGTAGTGGCATCCCATGCCAAGACGTCTCTGCCCTACGGCGTGTCCTATACAGCACAAAGCTCCACAGCAGTGTGTCAGAGCCTGGATCTAGACCTACGCTACGGTGCTAGAAATAGCTGTGCGGACATTCCTGCTGGGATCTGAAATCCGCACCTTGCCCCAGCGTCAGAGCCCAAGTGGGAACGTCAGCGTGCCCGGTTTTAGCACCATAGCACAAGTCTGCCTCTGTAGATACAGACTCCCAGTATTACTGCACTGGTGAGGCCACAACTACAGTATTGCATCCAGTTCTGAGAAAGGATGTGGTCCCATTGGAGAGGGTTCAGTGGAGGGCAACCAAAATGATGAGGGGGCTGGAGCACGACTTACGAGGAGTGGCTGAGGGATTTGGTCTTATTTAGTCTGCAGAAGAGGGGGGATTTGAGAGCAGCCTTCAACTTCCTGAATAGAGGTTCCAAAGAGGCTGGAGAAAGGCTGTTCTCGGTAGTGACAATGGCAGAACAAGGAGCAATGGTCTCAAGTTACAGTGTGGGAGGTCTAGGCTGGCTATTAGGAAAAACTCTTTCCCTAGGAAGGTGGGGAAGCACTGGGATGGGTTCCCTAGGGAGGGGGTGTTATCTCCATCCCTAGAAGTTTTTAAGCCCCAGCTTGACAAAGTCCTGGCTGGGCTGGTTTAGTTGGGGTTGGCCCTGCTTTGGGCAGGGGGCTGGACTCGATGACTCCTGAGGTCTCTTCCAGCCCTGGAATCCTATGAAGGGTGTTCAATACAAAGGTGTTTTGGGTGACACGTGATATGATATGAATCCAACTGGTGCTAAATTGAAAAAAAAGGTCTCCAGAAAGAGAAACAGGCCAAATCAGAATCATCTCCATGTTTTACATGGGGGGGGGAATAAAGTCCCAGGTTGGGTTTTTCAAAAGCACCCACAATTCACTAACCCACAACCCACTTGGGTGACAAAGCCCCTTCACAGACCTACAATCGCTGCTCTTTCAAGAGGAAACTAAAAAGATTTTTCTTGACTTGAGGAAAAGCCGAGTCCTGTGGGGTCTTCAGCATGACAGGGATACAACACGCTGCAGTTCGGCATTGTTAGACGGGGGCTCCCTCTCTACACCACGGATCTGCCCTGGTTTCTGCTATCAGTGGCTACCTACTTCTGTAAGGCCGAAGGAGGCAGCATTTCTGTTCTGCTAAGGGCGCAACCCCGATACCTACGTGTATCCTACAGCCGTCATCGATGGGGTAGGATCCCAGTAAGGCCTCGTCGCTGTCCAGTTTCATTATAAATTTGTCGTCCGGTGCGTAGAGCTCCAAGTCCATACATGATGCTGGGCTTCCCACCACCAGCTCCAGTTTGCACTGGGAAAAAGAAAGACAAGCTCTTACTGAGAGCGGCCCTTCTGCATGCTAAACTCAATTGCTGCAGACAAGCCAGAGTCGGGCCAAGCCGCCCGCGGGTGACAACGGGGTAAGAACGGCCGTACTAGATCAGACCAAAAGTCCATCCAGCCCAGTATCCTGTCTGCCGACAGTGGTCAATACCAGATGCCCCAGAGGGAGGGATCACAACAGGTAATCCTCACATGATCCCTCTCCTGTCACCCATTTCCAGAGAAACAGAGGCTAGGGACACCATTCCAACCCATCCTGGCTAATAGCCATTGATGGACCTAACCTCCATGAATCTATCCAGCTCTTTTTTGAATCCTGTTAAAGTCCTAGCTTTCACCACATCCACTGGCAAGGAGTTCCACAGGTTAACTGTGCGCAGCGTGAAGAAAAACTTCCTTTTGTTTGTTTTAAACCGACTGCCTATTAATTACATTTGGTGACCCCTAATTCTTATATTGTGGGAATAAGTCAATAACTTTTCCTTATTCGCTTTTTCCACACCAGTCATGATTTTATAGACCTCTATCATAGCCCCCTCTTAGTCTCCTCTTTTCTAAGCTGAAAAGTCCCGTCTTTTTAATCTCTCCTCATATGGGATCCTTAATCATTTTTGTTGCCCTTTTCTGAACCTTTTCCAATGCCAATATCTTTTTTGAGCTGAGGCGACCACATCTGTACACAGTATTCAAGATGTGGGCGTACCATGGTTTTATATAGAGGCAATAAGATATTCTCTGTCTTATTCTCTATCCCAGGGGTTTCCAAACTTTTTGACACGGGGACCAGTAAATCCATTCATGAGCTTTTGGAGGACTGGTAATACTCATTTGCATATTCATTAAGCAAAGGATGAATATTCAAATAAGTTGTTTCTAGTCCTCCCAAAGCCCCCAGTGCCAGCTTTAGCAAAGCTTTTGATATGGTCACCCACAATATTCTTGCCAGCAAGTTAAGGGAATATGAATTGGATAAATGGACTGTAAGATGGACAGAAAGCTGGCTAGACCAGGGTTTCCCAAACTTTTTACTTTAGTTGGAACCTGGTTTTTTTTTTCCAGTACTGTTTTTTGCAGACCAAAAATATAAATGCATATTAAAAAAAGAATGAAAAATGAATTAAATTTTTACTGTTTCACCTGGCTGCATTCTCCACCCAGCCCGGGCCAAAGCTTGGGGGACCCAGTGCCGCAAGGCACTCCGGGAGGCGGGAGCAGGAGCAGATTGGGGGTAGGGTATCTGGCTAGGAGGGAGGGTGCAAGGAGGGGTAGGGTTGCCAGGTGTCCGGTTTTGTACCGGACAGTCCGGTATTCGAGGCTTCTGTCTGGGAAACAAATTGAGAAAATACCGGACATATAAAATGTCTGGTATTTTCTCATTAGGCAAGTTTTATTATTATTAGGTGTATCAGTTTGTAGTTGCGAACTGCCTGGCTGGCAGATGTGCTCAGGCTGCGTGAGTGTGTCTACCAGCCAGACAGTTCGCAACTACTCGGGAAGGTGTGTGTGTGTGTGGGGGCAAAATGGAATCCCCGGAGCCGGACTACTTGTGCTTTGCTCCCCCCCCAATGCCCCTCCAGCCAGCCCCACTTCCCCCAACCCCCTCCTGGCCGGCCGGTTCTCCCCACTTTCCCTCCCGATCTCCCCAGTCCAGCCCCGCTGCCCCCTCCTCTCCCCTCCCCTCCCCAGCCCTGCTTCCGTGGCCAGTTCTCCCCGTCCAGCCCTGCTACCACCGACCTCGCACTCCCCGGCCAGCCCTGCTTCCGCCGGCCCCCCAATCTCCTCCGGCCAGACCCACTGCCCCAGTCCAGCCCTGCTTCCGGCGGCCGGTTCTCCCCTCCTCCTCCTCCCGATCTCACCCGGCCAGCCCCGCCCCGCCCCTGCTTTCTGGCAGCGGGTTCCCTCCCTCCCCACAAACACTTCCTCCCAGCCTGTCCCCTCCTCCCCTCCATCTGAGATCAAGCGTGTCTGGCATTTTTTCCTAAACTCACCTGGTAACCCTAGCTACACCTCTGCTGGGAGCCCAGAACATCCGGCTGCATCCTCCGCCCAGCCCAGCCAAGGGCTTGGAGGACCCAGCGCCACATGGGCACTCCAGGAGCCCGGAACACCCCGGCAGTCATGCTGAGGCCCAGTATTTTTTTCCCAGCCGCGGCCCATAGTTTGGGAAATGCTGCTCTATCCCTTTTTAATGATTCTTAACATTCTATTTGCTTTTTTGACGGCCGCTGCTCACTGAGTGGGTGTTTTCAGAGAACTGTCCACAATGACTCCAAGATCTCTCTCTCGAGTAGTTGTAGCTAAATTAGCCCCCATCATTTTGTACGTATAGTTGGGATTATTTTCCAATGTGCATTACTTTACATTTATCAACATTAAATTTCATTTGCCATTTTATTGCCCAATCACTTAGTTTGGTGAGATCTTTTTGAAGCGCTTCACAGTCTGCTTTGTTCTTAACTATCTTAAGCAGTTTGGTATCATGGGCAAATTTTGCCACCTCACTGTTTACCCCTTTCTCTAAATCATTTATAAATAAGTTGGATAGGATTGATCAAGACCCTACTAGTTACCTCTCTCCACTCTGAAAACTGGCCATTTATTCTTATCCTTTGCTTCCTGTCCTTTAACCAGTTATCAGTTCATGAGAGGACCTTCCCTCTTATCCCATGACAATTTACTTTACTCAAGAGCCTTTGGTGAGGGACCTTATCAAAGGCTTTCTGGAAATCTAAGTGCACTAGATCCACTGAATCCCCCTTGTCCACATGCTTGTTGACCCCCTCAAAGAACTCTAGCAGATTAGTAAGGCATGATTTCCCTTTACAGTTGGGTGAATGCCATCTGGTCGCAGTGACTTGTTACTGTTAAGTTTATCAATTTGTTCCAAAACCTCCTCTAATGACACCACAATCTGGGACAATTCCTCAGATTTGTCACCTAAAAAGAATGGCTCAGGTTTGGGAATCTCCCCAATATCTTCAGCCATGAAGACTGAAGCAAATAATTCATTTAGCTTCTCTGCACTGAGTGCTCCTTTAGCATCTCCATCGTCCAGGGCCCCACTGGTTGTTTAGCCGGCTTCTTGCTTCTGATGTACTTAAAAAAATATTTTGCTATTACTTTTTGAGTTTTTGGCTAACTGCTCTTCAAACTCCTTTTTGGCTTTTCTTATATTTTTACACTTAATTTGACAAAGTTTATGGTCCTTTCTATTTTCCTCACTAGGATTTGACTTCCACTTTTTAAAAAATGTATTTTTAATCTCTCACTGCTTCTTTTGCTTGGTTGCTAAGCCTCAGTGGCACTTTTTGGTTCTCTTACTGTCTTTTTTAATTTGGGGTATACATTTAAGTTGGGCTTCTATTATGGTGTCTGAAAAGTTTCCATGCAGCTTGCAGAGATTTTACTTTTGTCACTGTACCTTTTAATTTCCATTTCACTAACCTCATTTTTATGTAGTTCCCCTTTCTGAAATTAAATGCCACAGTGTCGGGCTGCTGAGGTGTTTTTCCCTACCCCAGGGAAGTTAAATTTTATTACATTATGGTCACTATTTCCAAGCGGTCCAGTTATAGTTACCTCTTGGACCAGATCCTGCACTCCACTTAGGACTAAATCAAGAATAGCCTTTCCCCTTGTGGGTTCCCAGAACCAGCTGCTCCAAGAAGCAGTCATTTAAGGTATCAAGAAATTTTATCTCTGCATCCCGTCTTGAGGTGACGTGTACCTAGTTAATATGGGGATAGTTGAAATCCCCCACTATTATTGAGTTTTTTATTTGGATCACCTCTCTAATCTCCCTTAGCATTTCATGGTCACTATCACTATCTTGATCAGTGGTCGATAATATATCCCTACCAGCGGGCATCATGTCACGGGAGCTCGCAGACGAAATAAGACCAAGGAACGTTACACAATGCAAGAGGGAGAAGAGATCCGGGTTCAACGGACTCTAGATAAGAGTCTTTGCTGCAGCAGTGTGGCACTCGGCAGCCTCCATATGGAGAAGCTGGCTAGCTCCTGGGCCAGGGTTTTCCTGCTCTGGCATAAATTCAGCCATGATTACATTTGTGGAGGACGCCAAATGAGAAAAATCAGAGGGGAAGCAGCAACCTGCTCAGGAAGGCAGAGACAGACCTGGAGAGATCAGAGGATCATGTCTCAGTTCCGTGTGCTACAGGGTATAGAAGGCGGCAAAGCAACCAGTGCTCAGTACAGGCCTAGTCGCATGGGGAGTTGGACAGATCCCCTGCAGAGTCAGATTATGCATTAAAGACCAGAGGATAAATAAACGTTGATAGGAAGCAACAGGCAGCAGCCAGCGGCTGGCAAAGGACCAATTGCTGCAGGGGAGGAAGCGCCGGCTCATCAGTTAGCCAGCTGGGCACAAGCACCCAGCTGCTCAGCCACACTTAATCCACCTTTTGGCTGCATGGCACGGCTGGATTTTTCTGCTGATGGAGCCCTTCCCAGGGACCTGCAATGCGCCCCAGAGCTGCTGTGGGCAGCCTATTCAGACAGGATCTGGGTCACTGCAAATCCCCAAGGGACAGAGGAATGACCAAACGGGGCTGGAGGGCAGGCTGGAAAGCAGAGGTGATTCAGGCTGGCAAATTGCAGCTGGCCTGTCTGAGGGTGGGGCAGAGGGAGAAACCAGACAAGCTCAGTGAGAGAAAGAAGCAGCCGAATCGGTGGGGGAACAGGCAGGAAGACAGGCCCAGAGGGCCGCAGATGTCTCCCAGAGCAGGGAGACACAGGTACAGCTAGAACAAATCACACTCCAAACACAAGAGCCAGCCTGGGCACCTCAATGCTCGGTTATCACCATGAGCTCCATGGAGAAGCAGTCTTACCTAGTGGATAGAGCACTAGACTGGGATTCAGAGGCCTAGGTTCTGTTTGTGGCTTGGCCACTAGTCCGCTAGGTTACCTTAGTACCAGTAGCCCCGCCCCCGTGCCTCAGTTTGTCCATCTGTCAACTGGGGGTATCAACACTGCCCTCCTTTGTGAAGCACAGCTGATCAAAAGCACTCCATACAAGCCAGGCATGTTGCTGCAGGTATATTACACCTGTGCTCTGGCATTGGGAAGATGCTGGTTTTGGTCCCATTACACCAGGGGTGGGGAGCCGCACGCTCGGGGGCTGGATGTGGCCCCCAGCTTGCCTTGATCTGGCCCCCGAGGCTCTGAGCCCCCCCAGCATTGGGGAGCCTGCGCTGGAGCAGACAAAAATTGTCTAGGCTGGGCCTCCCTCCTCCCCCGGCTCTGGTGGGCAAGGTGGAGAAGTGTCTCTCCTCAGTTGGGGGCCATGTCAATGAGGGAGGTTTTTTGGCTTCTCACTTGTGTGTGGCCCCAACTGATTTTTCTGTGGGTCCACGGCCCCTGACCTAAAAGAGGTTCCCCCCCCGCACTGCAGACCCACCTTCTCCCATCACAATCTCAGCTGAAATCAGAAGCGCTCCAGGTGTTTGCCTTCAGAGTAAGCAGCGCCCGTGGGTCTCTCTGGGAGCCTCGGGGAGGAGAGAGTGACAAGTGAGGCTGCGCACCCCTAGGAGGGACAGTGATTCCTTAGGCCGGAACAGGGAGTCATTTAGAGTGGGATCTGCCTGCTGCAAGGTTCTCACACCTCTCCCGGGAGAACCTGGTGCTGACAACTACCAGAGACAGGACATCAAGGCAGATGGGCCTCACCTCTGTGCCAGTCTGACAAGTCCCACATCCCTTGAATAGGGAAGGTAAGAAAGGGGAACACACCAAGCTCCTGGGGCTTTGCTCTACAGCGCTGTTTTAAGCATTTTTTAAAATGTTTATTGAAACTTTCTCAAGTGCAGGAACCGATGAGGAGAACCAACTAACTGCAGCAGACTCAGAGTCAACAAGTTACGGCTTCATAACCCTTAACACACAACTTGCCAATGTCCTGGGTCAAAACACACCCAGTAAATGGCCTCAAAGCAAACTAACAATTCCTCAAGCAGCATTTTTCTCACTGGGCATCCCGGTGAACGTGGATTATTACGGAGGGAATGATTTGGGGAGGGGAGGTCTGGTGAAATCCCCGATTACTGATAAAAGTCTAATCTTACCAGTCGAACTATAGTGATTAATTGGGGCTGCCAAAGGACCCAGCTAGATGGGATCTACTAAATCATTTCTGTGGCAGATTTCTACGAAACTTCCCTGACTTTGTATTCAAATTTCATCCCAGGTTCCTTAAAACAAGTCAAAACACAGCAAGGAGAAAGCAGCTGAGCCCCCCCCAAGGTGGAACAAAAGGATTCCCGCCCCAGAGGAATGCCCCACCAAACTGCACACCAATGGGCTGCAGATGCTGAGTCATGCCTTTGGTCTGCCCCCTGGAGAGCTCTCGCTGCTTAGCTAGGAAGCCCTCAGCACCGTAAGGACAGAGCCGCATGGACCAAGTGTCTCTGAAGGAGAGATGGGGCCGGCACCTCAGGGAAGGAGAGCCACGCACAGAGTTCAGTGCAAAGACGCGAGGAACAGCCGACCAGGGGGAAGCGTGGAAGGAGGATCCTTCACAGGAGTCCGCAGGCAAAAAGAGCCAAAAGTGGTCACTGAAAGGCCCAGAAGAAAGGGGACTTAGAGGAGAGGGTCATTCCTGGGGTCACTGGGAAGAGCAGCATCAGGCCCTGGTGAGTCCCAGGGGGCATCTATCACAGTCCAGCATCAGCAGGGGGTAGGAGGCTCAGGCATTGAAAGGCACCGTTCGGAGGGATGGCAGGCCGTGGCAGGCCCCAGAAGAGGACCGGTCTGGTCCTTGCAGGGGTCAGGCCATGACTGGCATTGGTGGCATCAGCATCCATCCCAAGCAGTGGGAGGGGATGGGGAGTTGGTCCAGGAATGGTCAAGCCCCAGGAGATATTAGAGGCAAGGCTCCCAGTGCAGGTCAGGCCCTAGCACGTGTCAGTGGGTTCCCAGGGGTGGGGTTAATTCGGGCAAGCAAAGGGATCAGGCCACGCAGGCACTATTGGTGCCAGTCCAGATTCGGTGTCTGGGGGGGTGAGTCAGTCCAGAGGAAGGGCTGGTCCGGAGGGAACGTCATCCCAGGGTCAGTCAGTCCCGGTTCAGTGGGGTGCCCGTATCAGGGTGGGTCAGTCCTGGTCCCAGTTTGGTGCCTCGGGGTGTCAGTTCGGGGTTCGGTCCGGGGCCGGTCCCGGTGGGGTCAGCCGGGTCCCGGGGTCGGTCCGGGGCCACTGACCCGGGGAGGTCTGTCCGGTTTCAGGGGAGGGTCGGTCCTGGAGGGGAGTGGGTGCGGTCCCAGGAGGGGGACTGGTCGGGGGTGTCCAGTCCCAGGGGAGCGGCTGTCCCGGGGGATCGGTCCGGTTTCGGGGACTGGTCCGGGTGGGGCGGTCCGGTTTCGGGGCTGTCGGTCCCGGGAGGGGTCCCGGAGGGGGGCCGGTCCCGGGAGGGGGACTGGTTGGGGGTCCAGTCCCGGGAGGGGCGGCTGTCCCGGGGGATTGGTCCAGTCCCGGGGTCCGGTTTCGGGGGTGGTCGGTCCAGTTTCAGGGGCTGTCCCGGAGGGGGCGATCCGGTCCCGGAGGGGGCGGTCCAGTTTCGGGGCCGGTCCCAGAGGGGGCAGTCCCGGGAGGGGTCCCGGAGGGGGCCGGTCCCGGGGGCTGGTCACGGGGGCAGTCCGGTCGGGGCGGTTCGGGGGTCGGTCCCGGAGGGGGAGCGATCCGGTCCCGGAGGGGGCAGTCTGGTTTCGGGGCCTGTCCCGGGAGGGGTCCCGGAGGGGGTCGGTCCCGGGGGCTGGTCACGGGGGCTGGTCCCGGGGTCGGTCCGGTTTCAGGGGCTGCGGGGGCTGTCCCGGGAGGGGGTCAGTCCGGTCCCGGGGGCAGTCCGGTTTCGGGGGCCTGTCCCGGGAGGGGTCCCGGAGGGGGTCGGTCCTGGGGGCTGGTCACGGGGGCTGGTCACGGGGTCGGTCCGGTTTCGGGCGGTCCGGTTTCGGGGCTGCGGGGCTGTCCGGGGTCAGTCCGGTCCCGGGTCAGTCCGGTCCCGGGGTACCTTGAACTCGGCGATGGTGAGGCCGCGGCCGTAGCGCTTCTGCGCGCGGAAGGAGTTGAGGCTGCTGCTGACCGACACCGACACGATGGCCGGGGAGGCCACGCCCGGCGCCCCCGACAGGATCATGGTGCCGCCGCCGCCGCTGTCGCCGGGAGCCCGCTCGCTTCTGGAAGATTCGGCCCGCCCCCCGAGCGCGCCCGGCCAATCGCCGCACGCCCCGCCCAGGCCGGCCAATCGCGCCGCCCCCGGCCCTCTCTGCGGCCCGCCCAGGGCGCTGGACCCAACCAATCCAAGTGCGCTGCGAGACCCCTCCTCTCCCGCCCCGGGGCGAAGCTACAAGCGGTCCGGTGTTCATCTCAGCCAATAGAAGACAGTGTTACATGCGAGTGAGGCGCCTTGAGCCAATGGCTGGGTGCAATACAGAATCAGGTGGAAGAGTGAAGCCGCAGGTAAGTGAGGGCAGCTGGGTGGGTATATGGGCTGTGTGCATGGCTGGGCGGGTGGGTACATGGGTTCATGCATAGGTACCTGTTCAAGAATGGGGTGTTGCATTCTAGGGCTGGTGTATATTCATACCAACATGCACTGGTACCAGTACACAAGGATGTACTGTGATCTAGTGCCTAGATGCATGTGGGGGGGGTGGGTGTAGGGCTTCATGTGGGCATGATCGCATCCAGGCACCTTCCCATCCATGCTACGGGCATTAGTGAGGGTGGCTGTGAGGCAGAAGGTGTGGATCTGGGGAGCTGCATAGCTTCTGTGTCATAGCTTCACATTACTTCCAGCACCTTCCAAGCATCCTATGCTAGTGGCAATTTAATTTTTCTGTAAGGGCTCCATTCGTGCAGCTGCTGTTCCTGAAGGCCCAATAGTTAGGCCTAAGACTCCAGGTTTTGTTCCCAGCTCTTCGACAGATCTCTAGGGTGAATCATTTGGGCCCAGAGACTCACAGGTATTTAAATGCCAAATGGATGGAAGAGTGTAGCGATGGCTGCATGAGTGACTGCATCTAGGGAACCGACTGCCCCACCCCCGGGACTGGTATTGGTGGCCTCTGTCCAGTAAAAAAACCCAGAAAATACCGGACAGTGCCTCTTTTTTGTGCGGGGGTTTTTTTTTCCCGCCATGTTCGGTATTTTTTGTGAAAGTATCTGCAACCCTAACTGCATCAGGGTGAGAGTTAGGTGTCTAACTACCTCTGGGCCACTGTTCCCTGTAAGTGTGCTGCCCAGTTGATTAGCAGAGGGCCCAGAGCTAGGTTTTATTTCTACTGGTGGTGCACATTTGCACATGCCTCAGTGCATATGACAAAATTTATTCCACACACAGATGGAAAAGTTTAGAGGGAACATTACTCTGGGCTTAAGTTTCCCATCTGTACAAGGAAAGCAGACCCACCTCACAGGGGCTGGGATTGTGAGATGCTTGGTTATAATACTAATGGTGCATTGGAGTAGTATGCAGCTTCTTGTCTTTTAGCAGAGCCTGCTAAAACATATGGGCTATTGATGTGATGCAGGGCACGAGAGCTCACACACGAATCTTTACCTAGCAGAGCAAGGAATGCAAACACAAGACTTCATAACTCTCTGCATGATCCGTTAGGGAGTTAGTGATGGTATTATAGTATTTAGGCTGTTTAGCTGCCTGAGAGAGCATTTGGGGTTATGTTTGCCTGTTTGAATTTTGCGGGTTTTAAAGTAGAGTTGTTTGTGTCTTAGGCCCTTATTGACCTATGTGAACAAGGAACAAAGACGTTGCATGTTGCTTCTGCCTACAGCCAGATGGTAGTTTGTAGTACAAGGAGAAAAGATACATAGAGTGTTGTTGGGTATGGTGGGAGTTTATTATCATAGATTCACAGAAGATGAGGGTTGGAAGAGGCCTCAGGAAGTCATAGAGTCCAGCCCCCTGCTCAGAGCAGGACCAACCCTATCTAACTCAACAGATGTACAACCGAAGGACAGTTCTGCCCTGATTCCTCTCCCAAGACAAGGTTGGGAGGCTCAAGGGGGGAGGAGGGGAATGTATAAGAAACCTTAAAAACAGAAGAAAAGGTGACTCTGGCCAGAACATGACCATGTTACCTACCCCTCCCAGGGTACAAAAGAGGTGATATTGAAAACCTTAGACTCAAGACCCTCCAAAATGGAATATGACCATAAATTGTAAGGGGTGAGCACTGCAAGTATAATTAAGCCGCTAAGAAGCGGGGAGGGGAAAAAGGTTAAGAACTGTTTAGAAAAACTGGACATACACAAATCCATGGGGCCGGATCTAATGCAGCTGAGGGATTGCTAAGGGAGTCTAATTCTAAGGGGGTTGGCAAATGTCATTGCAGAGCCTTTGGCCATTAACTTTGAAAACTTGTGGAGATTGGGGGAGGTCCCGGATGATTGGAAAAAGGCAAATGTAGTGCCCGTCTTTAGAAAAGGGAAGAAGGACAATCCAGGGAACTACAGCTCAGTCCCTGGAAAAATCATGGAGGGGATCCTCAAGGAATCCATTTTGAAGCACTTGGGAGAAAGGAAAGGGATCAGGAATAGTCAACATGGATTCACCAAGGACAAGTCCTGCCTGACCAACCTGATTGCCTTCTGTGATGTGGTAACTGGCTCTTTGTGGACATGGGGAAGGTGGTGGATGTGATATACCTTGACTTTAGCAAAGCTTTTCATACGGTCTCCCACAGTATTCTTGCCAGCGAGTTAAGGAAGTAGGGATTGGATAAATGGAAGGTAAGGTCGATAGAAAGCTGGCTAGATTGTCGGGCCCAACAGGTAATGATCAATGACTCAATGTCAGGTTGGCAGTCGGTTTCTAGAGGAGTGCCCCAAGGATCAGTTCTAGGGCCGGTTTTATTCAACATCTTTATTAATGGCCTGGATGAGGGGATGGATTGCACCCTCAGCAAGTTTGCTGATGACACTAGGCTAGGGGGAGAGGTAGATACGTTGCAGGGTAGGGATGGAGTCCAGAGTGATCCAGACAAATTGGAGGATTGGGCCAAAAGAAATCTGATGAGGTTCAACAAGGACAAGTGCAGAGTCCTGCCCTTGGGACGGAAGAATCCCAAGCATTGTTACAGGCTGGGGACCGACTGGCTAAGCAGCAGCTCGGTGGAAAAGGACCTGGGGATGACAGTGGATGAGAAGCTGGATATGAATCAACAGGGCGCCCTTGTAGCCAAGAAGGCTAATGGCATATTAGGGTGCATTAGGAGGAGCATTGCCAGCAGATCTAGGGAAGTAATTATTCCCCTTTATTCAGCACTGAGGCCACATCTCGAGTACTGCATCCAGTTCTCCCCCCTGCCCACTACAGAAAGGAGGTGGACACATTGGAGAGGGTCCAGTGGAGGACAACTGAAATGATGAGGGGGCTGGAGCACATGACCTACGAGGAGAGGTGGAGGGATTTGGGTTTATTTAGTCTGCAGAAGAGAAGAGTGAGGGGGGATTTGAGAGCAGCCTTCAACTTCCTGAAGGGAGGTTCCAAAGAGGATGGAGAGAGGCTGTTCTCAGTGGTGACAGATGACAGAATGAGGAGCAATGGTCTCAAGCTGCAGTGGGAGGGGGGGTCTAGGTTGGATATTAGGAAAAACTCTTTCCCTAGGAGGGTGGGGAAGCACTGGGATGGGTTCCCTAGGGAGGGGGTGGAATCTCCATCCCTAGAGGTTTTTAAGTCTCGGCTTGACAAAGCCCTGGCTGGGTTGATTTAGATGGGGTTGGTCTTGCTTTGGGCAGGGAACTGGACTCAATGACTCCTGAGGTCTCTTCCAGCCCTAGGATTCTAGGATGCTATGAAAAGGAAGCTCTGTTAGCATGGAGAGCCGAGGTCATGCTTGTTAACCCTGATAACCCTCATGTTGCCTGTTCCATGGTCTCTGACCTTCTGCTCTCTTTGCCTGACAAGAACCAAGGGCAGGGAAGTGCTAACAGTGGGCTAGATGAATCCCTGCTCTGGTCCAGCATTGAAGGCAGGTAAGGGACCAGGAAGGCCTCTGATTTCATCTGCTGGAGCAGGAAGGGATGGAGCCTTGTTCAGATTTGGTGTAGCAGGGCTGGGGCGGGGGGCGGAGTAGATGTGACCCAGGAATGGTTTGATGGCAGCTGGGCTGGCGGAGGGCCAGGGTGACAGATAAGATCTCTGGCGAAAGCCTGTTTTGCACTTGTCATCCTAGTCCCTGTGAAATGTACATCCGGAGGCTAAGGGAGGGAGTATGGGTCTGTACCGAAAATGTTCTTAACATGCCTTGTGGGGGTAGGTCCCCAGGGGAGGGGGAGAGCAGATTTTCCTCCAGACAAGAGCCGTGTATCCATCTATGTGTTTACACATAACAGAGTTGTCTGGTTCGCAGTGGGCATCGGTTAGGAATGCTAATGAAAGCTGGCAGGGAATTCACAGAAGGACGCTCCCTGGAAGAGGCATAAAGGAGAGGGAAGCCAGGACCTTGTTTGGGGTGAACATCAAAGGGTTTTTTCTGGTACATTTCGGGGAGGGCAAAGGGACATGTGACCTCCTGGCCCTGGGCAGCGATTGGATGCCGAGTTTGCTCCCTGAAGAAGGGATCTCAAGCAGGCTTGGCTGAAAACAGCTTTGGGTGAGAGGAACTGGGAGGGAGCCGGAGAACTTCTGCAGTGCCTGGTCTCCAAGCGCGTTAGGACTAGTTTGTGTAAACCACGTGTTTCCCATCGTCCTCCTTCCCCAGCCCTGGAATCTCTGGTCCCTGCTGACCACCTTGTTTGTGGGTCCCAGTAATTGCAGCTCAAGGCCGTTGTGACTAACGAGCTGTGCTGCGCAGCTCCTTGGGGGCAGCAGGCCTGGGAATTCGGAGAGCGTTCAGCCGAGCAGGGCCTGGTCTCCTTGCTGCACAGAGGCTGGTGGTCTCAGGGAACTGCACTGTACCCCTGGGGAGCAGCTGGGGGGAGCAGGCCTGAGCAGGTGAGCCTGGGGCCATTTGGCGATTTCTCCGTCCTGCGCACTGCTCACCCGTTCCCGCCCGCCTCAGCTGCACTGATTTGGATCCGTGGCAGCGGGCTCCAAGCCCTGGGCAATCCACAGCAGTCTTTCCATGGGCAGCAGCCGTACGCAACAGCAGCTCTGCCGGACGGCTGTGACATCACATGGCAAAACTCACCAGCAAAATCACCTGCCCTCTCGCAGGGCTGCACGCGCAGCTGGCCCTGCTTCTCATTACGCTGGGCCTTCTCCACCGGCCCAGGATCCGGTCCACAGGGGCTGCCACTCCAGAGTGGACACTGAAATCCCCCCATCAGATTCATCCCTTCCCCTGATTCTTTGCAGCAGCGTTTTGGAGGAAGGGGGCAGCAGGCCGGGCCGGGATTTGAACTGATCAGTAATGAGGGGCTGAGAAATCCGGGCTCAGAGCTGAATTAGGTTCAGGGTAAGAGATTGCAGCCCTTTTCAAACCAGATGGTGAAGTGGGTGGCTGGCAATTTCCCCTCTAATCTTTCCCATCCATGTGCAGAATAAATTTTTCAAGGTGCACTAAGGCACATGTGAATGTGCACCACCAGGAGGAACACAAACCTCACTGTGGGCACTCTACTCATCAGCTGAGTTGCATTGAACCTGCGTAACTGCCACCAGGCAGATTCAAACCAGGGACTTTTGGAGCTTAGTGTAGGAGCCTCTACAGCTTGAGCTATAAAGCCATCTAGCTGTCAGCTTAGGCTGTAGAGCTGCCTTGTTCTTATCTCTCGCTGTGCGTGGTCTACGTGCCACTCCATGGGACAGTGAACCATGCTCGGTGTGTGGGTTACAGCTGCACAAACACTCAGCTTGCAGGGAGCACAGGGGGTTCGGAGGGGTGGGTTCTGCCCCCCTGCAGCGCCCCACAGGGTTCTGATTTGGAGCTAGAGAAGAGCCCGCCGAACATCACAGTTGTCTCCTTGCTGCACGTACAGCGCGGCTGTTCGGATCTTCACAGGAACAGCAGGGACCGAGCTTCCTGCTC
This sequence comes from Rafetus swinhoei, assembly GCA_019425775.1. NCBI lineage: Eukaryota > Metazoa > Chordata > Testudines > Trionychidae > Rafetus > Rafetus swinhoei. The sequence goes on along the minus strand of JAFJHL010000087.1, from coordinate 6,620,642 downwards.
CCTTGGGCAGCACCCTAGTCCTGGCCACATGCCATGATGCTGGGAAACCTCCCCTGGGGTTATGCCCCCTTTCTGGCACTCACTAGACTGCTGTGTCCGTCTCGTAAGCCTCTGGAACCTAAATGGAGTCCAGCCACTGCCCCAGGCTTGGGCACGTGGTCAGGAGGATCAATTGCTGTTAGCTATGGTAGTCAGGGACATGACACCATATCCGGGGTGTCCCTAAGCCTTGGACGGTCAGAAGCTAGACTCAGGGCCAGCCTTACCATGAGGCGAACTGAGGCAGCCGCCTCAGGTGCCAGACTGTGGGAAGGCGCCACTAGGTCCCAGAGTGTAGAAAATTGTGTCTGCTGCTGGTGCATCTGTATTCTCTCTGCTCTAGATGCACAGAGATGGTGGAGTGCAGTGCTGGAGGAAGGAGGGCAGAATTGAGACCTTTCAAAGTTTTGGCCCAAGCAAGGGGGCATGGGGGCGTCATTTGAGCTCCCCTCCTCAGGTGCCAAAATGTTGCGGGCCGGCCCTGGCTACTCGTGGACAGCAGAGGAGGTTGTGAACACCAGGACTTTAACAGGTTTCAAAAAGAGGTAGATAGCTTAATGGAGGTTAGGTCCATCAATGGCTATTATCCAGGCTGGGCAGGGATGGCATCCCTAGCCTCTGTTTGTCTGGGAATGGGTGACAGGAGAGGGATCACTTGATGATTCCCTGCTCTGTTCACTCCCTCTGGAGCATCTGGCACCGGCCACTGTCAGAAGGTGGAATACGAGGGTAGATGGGTCTTTGGTCTGACCCAGCGTGGCTGTTCTCGTGTTCAGGTCTGATTCCATCCAGCAGAGGACAGACCCCCCACTCAGTAAAGTAAAATAAGCCAGTACTCCGAAGCCAGCCTTTTAGCAAGGGTTGTGTTAGTACAGGCATCAAAGGAGCACCTAGCGACCTTGTGCGACGCCCCATGGTTACACCAGACACATAGGGTTGCCAGGTGCCCGGTTTTTGCCTGGACAGTGTGGTAATTGCATCTTCTGTCCGGTAAAAAAAAAACAGAAAATACCAGACGTGTAAAATGTAAAAGTTTTTTTTTTTTGGCAAGTTTGGTCCCTTCCCCTTTTTTTTCCCCCAACCAATTTTTGTGAAGGTATCTGGCAATCCAACAGAGATATACTAAATCTAAAACGCCACTTGCCCTGCCTCTGCTGTAATTGGAGTTCAACACGCAGGCCCTCGTGTTCCTGGGAAGTCTGCACATCCCAGGGAGAAATAATAGGAGCGAGCCTCACAAACCGTAGAGGAAGAGCAGATAGTTGTGGTGCAGGGACGGGGCTTGCAGCCCGCGTGCAGTGCTGTGTCTGCAGGGCTCCTTGTGTGTCACTGAGCGGGGCACCTGTGCTGGGCGCTGCAGACCTGTGTGGCAGGAGAGATGGTGGAAGGGGCCGGTTGGACGTGGCTGCTCAGGTCGTTGTGGCTGTGATGAGGTCTCACAAGCTCGACTGATGGGCCAGGAAAATAAACACACAATCGGGGATGGTGCTGCAGGGAGATGGACCCCAGTTCTCCAAAGTGTCACCAGGGGGCGCTGTGCTGCAGGGAGCAGGGTGGGCGGCTCACCAGCAGGGGGCTCTCCCCTCACAATTAGTGCTGACCTCAATGCTCCAACATGACACCATGGGGGAGGGGGGCGCTGGGCAGCAGGGAGAAATGTGCATGACTCAACATGTGCATGATTCAGGGGCTAGCCCACTCTTCCACGAGGGGGTACCGTCCTACTGTGTCACCCAATGTCCTAACCAATATGACCTCTAATCTTTTCCGTCCATGTGTGGAATAATTTTATGTGCCCCAAGGCATGTGCCAATGTGCACCACAAGTCAAAACAAAAAACTAACTGTGGGCACTTTGCTCATCAGCTGGGCAGCATTTGAATCTCTCCTGAGGAGCTGCACAATCGCACAGCTTCCAGGGAACACTGGTCCTGGCTACTCTGTGATCCTTAAAAATGCCTCCCCCCACGATTCCCACCCCGTAAGTGTCCAGGATCATTAAGGATGAAAGACCCTATCAAAATAAGACATTATTATTATGAACAAAACACAGCTCACATCAAATTCCCCTTCCCCCACCTTTCCGGAGTAAAATCCAACCTAATTTGTACTTTCAACCCCCTCCCCGATTGCTTCTAAGCAAACGACTGCACCACGGCAAACGTGCAGCGAGGATGCAAGGCAGGTACGGACTGGAGGTTTGCAAACATCCAGAGCCAGATCCTGGATGATGCCAACAAACAGGTTAGAGGAGAAATTGCCTTGCTAAGCTACCAGCCTCTCCCTTCTTGGAGACCTGCAACCATCCCTCCAGCAGAAACCAAACTCCTGACATCTCTGCAGTTTTAAAACCATCTTCTCCACCTCCTTCCTCCCTCAAAGGAGCTAAAAAAGGCACAACGCCAACAGCAGGTTCTCGCCTCAAGGTGCTTTTAATGGAAGGGACACGCTTAACGAAGTAGGCCTGTGTCTTTGCATCGTGTAGGCACGATCCGCTCTTGCCGATCTGGCTGGGCACTTGCTACATTTCAAATTTTATGAGGCCCCATGCAACACCCTGGGGCAGTTGCTCCTGGTCTACAGCAGAGGAAGCGAAGCACGACTCAGCTCCCCTGATTCATACCTGTATAACGCCACTGATTTCAGTAGGGTCGCTCCAGAGTCACACCGCTTTGAGGGAGCAGGAATCGGGCCTGTAAAGCAGCAGCCTGAAGATGGCGCAAGGGTCTCGTGGTATCTTTGGTGGCCCTTAGGAATACCTGTGTACACGTGTCAGCCCCAATTCTCCAGACTGGCTGGGGGACCATGTGATAAGAAGGTTGGGGTGTGGGGAAGGAGAGAAGGTGGCCTGAAAACCCTCTGGAAGCCATCCTAGTCCCTGGTGTAGAGGCGCCTGAAGACTGCTCTAATCTACGCTGGTTGTTAGCTGCAGGTGAGGATCCCAGGAGATCCTCTAGCCACGCCCCCTTCCCAGCCACGCCCCAGTGCCAGTGGCCACACCCCCTGTGTTGGTTGCTGGGAGGGGCATGGGTGGGCGGGCAGCTAAGTCGGAGGCGGGGTACCTAACGACTCTCATCTCAGTCTTGGACAATATTGGACCCTTAAATGACGCATGTGCAACTCTGGTGTTAGGAAACAGGTATAAATAACCCCCCTGCCCCATCCCCCAGGAGACCTGGGAGCTCTGCTCAGTGACTCTCCTGTTTCACTCCGCCTTGGCCACTTTGTACTTCCTCTTCACACGGGCGAAGGGCCCCAGCGAGTCGCAGAAGACAAAGTCCCAGAGGACGCAGACCCAGGAGGTGTGGTAGGGCAGGTGGTCGTAGTACTCCGACGCGATCTTCTTCACCTGCAAGCGGAGACACACCGGGGTCTGACCGTGAACACACATCCCTGCCCGGGGTCGGTTCCGTGCAGACGCCCAGTTATCCTGCGCGCTGGGGCGCTGCGTTCAGGGCAAACACACTGAGACGCTACCATCAACACTTGGCTGAAGGCTGCTCTTGACTACCCCTTTGTTTCTGGGACTCCAAACCACACAAGAACCTCCAAAAAGAGAGAGAGAGAAAACAGGCTGCTCCCTAAAACCAGAGAGGCACCTGCCGTCCCACCGTGCTCTTTGCAGCCTCGCTCTGATCAGCAGGGTCAGGAAACTTTTTAGGGCCAGGGGGCCACTGACCCCCAGAAAAATCAGTCGGGGGCCTCACGCGAGTGAGAAGCAAAGCAAAAAAACCACCCCAAATCCTCACTGAGGTGGCTCCAGATTGAGAAGGAGAAGGATGCTCCCCACATTCCCCTCGCACACCCCAGAGCCTGGGGGGCGGCTATTAGATTTTGTGCGCTCAGCCCCACAGTAGGGTGGTAGAGGGGCTGGAGCACCAGCGGGGGCTCCCCAATGCTGCAGGGGGAGCTCTGAGCCTGGGGGCTGGATACAGGCAAGCCAGGAGCCGCATCCGGCCCCCAGGCCTGAGTTTCCTCACCCCTGCCATAAACTTACAAGCTGTCACTCTGAGGCTATGTCTACACTCGCGGCTTCTTGCGGGAGAAAGATGCAAATGAGGCTAAGCATGGAATATCGCCGAGTCTCATTTGCATACCTAATGAGCAGCCATTTTTGCAAAAGAAGCTCTTGCGCCAGAAGGAGCTGTCTACGCTGCCCCTTCTTGCGCAAGAAAAACCCCTCTTGTGCAATGCCGCTACTCAGATTATTTTCAGGAATAGCGGCATTGCACAAGAGGGTTTTTCTTGCGCATGAAAGGACAGCGTAGACAGCTCCTCCTGGCGCAAGAGCTTCTTTTGCAAAAATGGCAGCTCATTAGGTATGCAAATAAGCCCCGGCGATATTACATGCTTAGCCTCATTTGCATATTTCTCGTGCAAGAAGCCGCGAGTGTAGACATAGCCTCAGTGTACGTTCCCAACCCACTACATACGGTTGCGTTAAACCTACACAATCCTATAAATGTAACAGCTGCGGGACGTAGCCACCACCCTTTTTAAACATTATTAGAAGCAGGTGGGCTCTTTTATGAACCCCTGGAGGATTGACCTGGCCTGGCTGGGTCCTTAACTCACATACTTTTGGGTTTTCTTCATGTAAATCATTGCTGTGGGGTGGGGCAGAGGAAGGGGACAACCCCAGCCCTCTGTCACTGCAGCAGCTTGGGGCCAGCTGAGAAGCGCCTCTCCCTGGCCGCTGCAGCACACTCAGAAAGAGAAGTAGGTGGCTGCCCCTTTCTCCAGCCCTGCCCCTGCTGGCCCAGTGGGGTGATAGCTGTCCCAAAGGAGGCCTGGCTTCTCTGCTCTAACCACTAGACCACCCAGAATCCTTGATGTAGGACTCAGGAACCTTTGCTCCCGCCTGTCTCACCCGATCCCACGCCCACTGCAGCGCTGGGAGAAGAACCCAGAAGACCTGGCTCCCAGAAGCCTGGACGAACAGCCCCCACGCCCAGCACCACCTCCCACCCCCATTCCACCCCTCCCACACGGAGAGCAGGGGCAGGCCGAGAGCTCGCCCACTGGGATCTGGGATGTTAATCCCCTTGCGTCCCCAGGGTGCAGCACTCGGGACAACCCCGCTCTGCTCAAGGCCCTGTTGTGACTCCGCCCCCATTCCACCCCTTCCCCAAGCCCCGCCCCTGATCCACCTCCTCCCACCCCATCCCACCCCTTCCCCCAAGCCCCGCCCCTGCTCCATCTCCTCCCACTCCCATTCCACCCCTTCTCCAAGCCACGCCCCTGCTCCATTCCCTCCCATCCCCATTCCACCCCTTCCCCAAGCCCTGCCCCTGCTCCCCCTCCTCCCACCCCCATTCCACCCTTTCCTACAAGCCCCCTCCCCGAGTGATGTGACTTGGGGGACTACCCGGGGCCTGGTGCTAGCAGCAGGGTTTGGGCAGGAAGCCGAGCAACCCATCCCCAGTCCATTCTGCTCCTCCCGGCTCCCAGCTGCAACAGATGGGGCAGCACAGTGAGCTGGGGCTGGGTTTCTCCGCTTCCTGCGGCTCCCACCACTGCTGGTGAGTGCAGGGGCAGGCCCAACCCCTGCTACCAAGGCCAGACCCCCCATCATTTCCTGAGCCAGCCTGAGCCCCATGGCAGTGTTCCCTGTAAGCTGATTGGGCGGCCGCCCAGGAGAGATTCAACTGCAGCCCAGCTGATTGGCAGAGCGCCCACAGCCGGCAGCAGGTGTTTCTACTAGCGGTGCACAATGGCACGTGCCTCGGTGCACAGAACAAAATTTGTTCCACACATGGATGGAAAAAATTAGAGGGAACATTGCCCCACAGAGTCCCCAAACTAGAGGGCACAGGGCAGCGGGCCCAAACTGTCCAATGGATGGAATGGCTCTACCCACACCCACCCCACCTAGTGCTTCATTTGTGCCAGGGCATCTCAGGGCTGAGCCTCTAAGCGCAGCAGTTCCTAGCCCCGGTACCTCTGGGCTTGCTGCATCTGTTATGAATGCAAAAAAATTGCCTGCATCTCCATCATTCCAAATTAAAGCCCTCGCCCCAACCTCCCCCCATATTCACTTGATTTCCAGCTCTGCAGCCCTTCCCCCTGCTAAGGGGCGGGGCTCCGCCCCCTTCCCAAGGCTTTCTCCCTTCCAGCCTCCCGGCCAGCTGGGAGGTTCTTACCAGCGGCAGCCTGCTGCCGGGGATGCTGGGGAAGTCATGGTGCTCCATGTGGTAGCCCACGTTGAAGGTCAGCCAGTTCAAGGGGCCGTAGTAGGAGAAGGTGTCGTAGCCCTTGAGATACATGTAGTGCTCAGCGATGAAGTGTCCGGAGATGGGGTGGATCCCCATGGCCAGCAAGGAGCCGGCGACCATGTAGATACGGGCTTGGGCCCCCACAAGGAGTAGATCAGCAGGTCGTAGGCCAGCTGCACGGCCACGTTGATCACCTCCATGCCGGTGACGGGTTTGGGGTTGACGTAGAGGGGCCGCAGGATGTAGAAGAAGGGCTGCAGGAAGAGCCAGAGGAGCTTGCGGGGCGGCGAGTGGAAGAACCGGCCCTCAAAGGCCGTGGGCACGTCCACGTCCAGCCCATCCCCCGCCAGGTAGCGGTGGTGGTCCACGTGGTACTTCTTGAAGGAGGTGGCATAGGGCACCCCGATGGGCAGGTTGGCGAACATGCCGAAGAGGCGGTTCCACTTGGCCTCCTTGTTGCCGAAGGCCACGTTGTGGGAGATGTCGTGGATGGCCAGCGTCATGGAGTGGTTGAGGCAACCCCCGAAGGCGTAGGCCCAGAAGAAAACCCACTTCCACGGCAGGTCCCGCACCAGGTAGCAGGCCACCAGCTGGGTCAGCACCATCAGGAGCACCACCCACTTCAGCTGGGGATCCGGGCCCATCAGCTGCTTGATCTCCGGGTACTTGGCTGTGGAGGGGAGACGCAGAACGTAAGACGGGCCATATGGAGTCAGACCAAAGGTCCAGCTAACCCACCCTCCTGGCGTCAGAGCCGGGCCGTCTACAGGGCGGCTGCCCCAGGCCTCACGCTTCAGGGGGCCCCACGGCGGCCACCTCAACCATCCTATGGGCAGCCCGAGGGATTACGAGGGGCCTGGCTGGGGGGACAGCAGGGGGTCACCCGCCCCACCTCCCGGCCTCACCGTGGCAACAGGAACTGGAGTGACCCGGCAGCTTGCTCCTCTCTGCCCTGCCCTGCTGGCCTCTCTTAGACACGGCGCTTGGCTCCCTGACACCGCAGTGACACGGGTCGTGGTGGGCTGGGAGAGGGCGGCGGGGAAGTGGAGTGGAGCAGGCTGCCTGGTCACTCCGGCTCCTACCATCACAGTGAGTGTGGGAGGGGGGCAGGTGACCCCTGCTGCCAGTGCCAGCTGCCCCAGAGGGAGTAAACAGAACAGGGAATCATCCAGTGATCCCTCTCCTGTCGCCCATTCCCAGCCTGTGACAAACAGTGGCTAGGGACCCCTCCCTGCCCATCCTGACTAATAGCCATTGGTGGACCTAACCTCCATGAATGTAGCTAGCTCTTTTTTGAACCCTGTTAAAGTCCTGGTCTTCATAACATCCTCTGGCAAGGAGTTCCACAGGTTGACTGCGCGCTGCATGAAGAAAAACTTCCCTTTGTTTGTTTTAAACCTGCTGCCTCTTGATTTCCTTGGATGACCCCAGCTCTCGTGTTGTGGGAAGGAGTAAATAACTTTTCTTTATTTACTTTCTTCACACCTGCTATGATTTTAGACCCCACTGATCTAGCCACCACCTCTCAAGGATGTGGGCTACCTACGCTGGCAGGGGAACTCCCCAGTCAGTGCGGGTAGTGTCTCAGGAAGGGCGGGGCTGGGAGTCCAAGAGAGATCGCTGACAAACCCACTGGTGCTAGCATGGGGGCCTGCTTTGCTGTGGGGGTCCCGCGCTGGCCAGAAGAGATGGGATTTGGCTGTCGTGTTCTCAGCACGGCCCCAGCTCAGCCCCCAGCGAATCCCCTTTAGTTGCATCCCAGCCCTGGCTCTCCTCTACCACAAGGGGGCGACGTCGGATGCAGGTTTGGGATGGGCCCGGTTCTGGGGTTGGAAAGTTTGGAACTGGAGGGGAACTTGGAAAGGGATTTGGATCCCAAGGGAGGACCTGGCTGGGGAGCTGACCACTGACTCCAGTGGAGTGACAGCTGATGACTCCAGCTGGGCCAGTAACACCAGCCTGGCAATGAACCAGCTCCATCCATTTGCATTAATCATAGAATCATAGAATACTAGGACTGGAAGGGACCTAGTCATCGAGAGGTCATCGAGTCCAGTCCCCTGCCCCCATGGCAGGACCAAATACTGTCTAGACCATCCCTGATAGACATTTATCTAACCTACTCTTAACTATCTCCAGAGATGGAGATTCCACAACCTCCCTGGGCAATTTATTCCAGTGTTTGACCACCCTGACAGTTAGGAACTTTTTCCTAATGTCCAACCTAAACCTCCCTTGCTGCAGTTTAAGCCCATTGCTTCGTCCTCAGAGGCCAAGATGAACAAGTTTTCTCCCTCCTCCTTATGACACCCTTTTAGATATCTGAAAACTGCTATCATGTCCCCCCTCAATCTTCTCTTTTCTAAACTAAACAAACCCATTTCCTGCAGCCTTCCCTCATAGGTCATGTTCTCTAGACCTTTAATCATTCTCGGTGCTCTTCTCTGGACCCTCTCCAATTTCTCCATATCTTTCTTGAAATGGTGCCCAGAACTGGACACAATACTCCAACTGAGGCCTAACCAGCACAGAGTAGAGCGGAAGAATGACTTCTCGTGTTTGCTCACAACACACCTGTTAATGCATCCCAGAATCATGTTTGCTTTTTTTGCAACAGCATCACACTGTTGACTCATATTTAGCTTGTGGTCCACTATAACCCCTAGATCCCTTTCTGCTGTACTCCTTCCCAGACAGTCGCGTCCCATTCTGTATGTGTGAAACTGATTGTTCCTTCCTAAGTGGAGCACTTTGCATTTGTCTTTATTAAACTTCATCCTGTTTACCTCAGACCATTTCTCCAATTTGTCCAGATCATTTTGAATTATGACCCTATCCTCCAAAGCAGTTGCAACCCCTCCCAGCTTGGTATCATCTGCAAACTTAATAAGCGTACTTTCTATACCAATATCTAAATCGTTGATGAAGATGTTGAACAGAGCCGGGTCCCAAAACAGACCCCTGAGGAACCCCACTTTTTATACCTTTCCAGCAGGATTGAGAACCATTAATAACTCCTCTCTGAGTACGGTCATCCAGCCAGTTATGCACCCACCTTATAGTAGCCCCATCTAAGTTGCATTTGCCTAGTTTATTGATAAGAATATCATGCAAGACCGTATCAAACGCCTTACTAAAGTCTAGGTATACCACATCCACCGCCTCTCCCTTATCCACAAGACTCGTTATCCTATCAAAGAAAGCTATCAGATTGGTTTGACATGATTTGTTCTTTACAAATCCATGCTGGCTGTTCCCTATCACCTTGCCACCTTCCAAGTGTTTACAGATGATTTCCTTAATTACTTGCTCCATTATCTTCCCTGGCATAGAAGTTAAACTAACTGGTCTGTAGTTTCCTGGGTTGTTCTTATTTCCCTTTTTATAAATGGGCACTAGATTTGCCCTTTTCCAGTCTTCTGGAATCTCTCCTGTCTCCCATGATTTTCCAAGATTATAGCTAGAGGCTCAGATACCTCCTCTATCCACTATTAATAAGGCATCCCTGCCCCTGGGCCCAGCCAGCCAAAGCCCAGTGCTACCCAGCAGGGAAGGGGCAGAGGAGTAGGCAGCTGGCTACAAATGCTGTCGGTGGGGCTGGGTGAATGTACTTCCACACGGCTCATGGACGTTAGCTGCCAGAGACAGCTCAGCAGCTGCCCCGAAGGCAGAGCAGGTCAGTGAGCTGCCTAGTAAATCAGGGGGTAGAGAACACGGTGGGGGTGGGGATGCCAGAGAGATGCAGCCCAGCCCCCGGGAACAGAGAGAGGCAGAGAGCCAGCCCCTGCAGCCAGAGCCAGCCAGCTGAGCTTGGACACTGCCTCCTGCCTGGGGTTTTTGGTTTGGTCCTGTGTGCAGGGAAACCGAGATGCCAGTGTTCCTGGCCAGCAAACACGATGGCATCCAAAGGTACCAGACTCCCTTGTCAATTTCCCTTGCACCTGGAACAACCCTCTGGGCCCCGACCTTTGGCCAGTTTGATCAGGACAAAAGGGGGCAGGGGAGACAATGGAAACTGGTTTTCCTTCCAAGCACCTCTTTGTGGCCGGTGGTGACTCTGCAGTGTCCTGCCTCAGTTTCCCTCTCCAAAACTCCACCCAATCCCTAGCATTTTAAAACATCCTCCTGCTGGAGAGGGGAGGGAATCCGATATAGGGGCTTAGCTCCCTTCTGAGGATTGGGGCCTTGGTCCATAAACACACTGACCGTGCTGCCTTCACTCAACTGGGCCCTTCAGTAGCCCGATCTCCCCTCCTTCCTGAACAGTCCCTTTGCTCTTTGCACCTGCCTGCTCAGGCCAGCCACTGATTCACCAGATGCTCCTAGCTCTACCTAGCTTGAATACTAGCAGCTTGCTCCTATATCTGCCCAAGTGAATCACATGACCTTTACATCACATGACTAAATTCATATTCCCCACCTGGTGTCACAAGTGGGCCGGGGGCCTTCTCCCTGTAAAGATCCCGTAAAAACTCTGTACCACGCTGCCACGAGCTGCGGCCTCTCCCAGCTGAGGGGTGACAGATGCTGAGTTAGATCCAAGGGTCGGCTTGGCTGTCCCCTTCCACCCCCATCTCACACCACCCTGCTTTTTCGGTTCCAAACCCATGGGTGTTCCTCTCTGAGCTGATCAGTGGCAGGAATGCAAGAGTCCGAGGCTGATCAGGGGCCAGAATGCAGCTGTGGGGAAAAGCGATGGGCCGGCAAGTCAGGCCTGACGTAGCGAAACCCAAGCCAAGGGAAGCAAGAGGGGAATTTGCAGAATGTGGACCTGCCGCCGCCCTGGGGGTAGCTGGACATGGAATGTGCTGAGCTGGGCGGGTGTTGGAGCGGTGACCTGGCCCCAGGCTGCGGAGCCCCGCTGCTGCCTGCCAGCCAGCAGGGGGTGCACTTTCCATAGCACTAGCCCTGCTTGCTAAAAGCACCAGGTTAGCACAGGTGGGGTATTGTCATGCTCCACCCCAGAAACAGCTGCCTTTTAGGGAGGCTGGTGAGTACAGCTGCTAGATTTGCCGGGGGGGGGAGGGAGGGAGGCAGGCGGGGGCAGATGGTGTTTGACGGAGACTCAGCAGGACACAGATAACCCTGGAACCCATCATTTAACACACACACACACACACACACACACACACACACAGCTCTTTAAAAAGGCCTCAGAAGAGGGTGCCCATATTTAGCAAAGTCAAATTGGGACACGCATGGCACAGGGCTCTCCCGAGCCACCTAGCGTTGCTGCTCACCCAAGCCCCCTGCCACTCGGACCTGACCGCCCGAGCCCCGCCCCGCCCCGCCCGCACCTTGTGCCGCCCCCTGGCTTCTCCAGCATTCCGACGTGGGTGCAAACAACTTTGGGGCAAACTGGGCATTTGTCCCATTGGCTTGTGCCACATGATCAGAGCAACTTGTCACTGGTAATAGAGCCAATGGGGGACACGCCCGGTTTTGCCAAAAGAGGATGTCTGGGACCGGGTTAAAAGGGGGTCTGTCTGGGCCAAAATGGGATAGATGGTCACCCTACTTCAGACCCCAACAGCATCTACTGCTCGCTACAGGACAAAGGGGGTGGTTAAGATTCCCTGTTGTTCTCGGTGGGAGGGGAAGATTTCCCATTTTTCTCAATGTGTGGCTGCGGGGGGAGACTCTCCATCCAGATCAGTGGGGCAGGAAAGGGGGGAGTCTCAGGGGCAGGGAATTCTCCATTGGTCTCCCTGTGGGGAGGAGCAGGGAATTCTCCATTGGTTTCTATGGGGCTGGGTGGTGGCAGGGAATTCCCATTGGTTTCCATGGGGCTGGGGGGCAGTGAATTTCCCATTGGTCTCTATGGAGCTGGGGGGGGACAGTGAATTCCCATTGGTTTCTATGGGGCTGCGGGGTTGGGGGAGGGAATTCCCATTGGTCTCTATGGGGCTGAGGGGGCAAGGAATTCCTATTGGTCTCTATGGGGCTGGGGGGCAGGAAATTCCCCGTTGGTCTCCATGCTGGGCTCTTTGGAACATGCCCCCTCTGGGGTTAACCCTCTCTCCCTAGCACAGGCCGGGCACCGACTCAAGGGGGCGGCTCCCGGAGGCGAGGCCGGGGGGGTCGGGCCCCAGGCTGCTGGGCGTCTGTTGTGCATCACACGCGGCGCTGCCAGGGCAACCGGCAGAGCCTGCCTCAGCATGTGCCGAGCCCGTTGCCAGGAGCCCGCCGGGGCCTCGCCCTGGGAGACGCAGCACCAGGAGCCGCCGCCTTCGTGCCAACAGCACCCAGCCCTCCTGCACCTCTCACGGGGCCGCGACGCCCAGTGCCAGCAACCCCGCCCTGACCCCACCGAGCTTCGCCGCAGGCCATCAGTCCCACTGGCCAGGGGGCTCGGGAGGGGCAGGGTTGGCGCACGAGGGTCAGCCGAGCAATCCAAACCGCTAAAACCATCCGAGGGCTGGACCAAGTGCCTGGCAGGGAGCGCCTTCAGGGCGGCTCAGGCGGCAGTGTGGCCTAGTGGATAGCGCATGGGAGTAGGACTCAAGAGAGCTGGGGGTCTACTTCAGCCTCTGCTGCCGGGCGACCTTAGTCAAAGTGACGTGGGCCCCATGCCTCAGTTTCCCCACCTACAAAATTAGGCTTGTGTTACTGGCCGCCCTTGGAAAGCAATCTGAGATCGACTGATAGCGCTCATAAATCCCTGGATCACAGTGCAAAGACACCCTCCTTCCCCAGGCACTTCTCTGCATGGGATAAAGGCTGGGCATGTCTGTGGAAAACGCCAGCTGGCCCAAATTCTCCCCAATGCAAAACTTGTATCCCCGTTTTACATCAGTTTCACCTGCTGTCTGCAGAGCTGGGTGGCTTGCCCTGACCTCTCCCGCGCCATCGAACGGTCCCTTCTATTGGACTCCAAAAGGAGCCAAAGGCCACAGCCCAGACCTGCATGGCTCACAGGGTAAGACGGGAAGAAATGCACGTTTCAAATTCCTTCGCTCTGGCAGGCGGACGCTGCGCCATTTGTAACCTCAGCTGTGGCTCGGGGGGGGAGGGGACGGACACACTGCGCAAGGGGGCATCTCAGGGTAGTTTCCTGAGTCCTCGGGTTTCCTTCATCCGCTGGGCCCAGCGTGGACTCTGCCCTCGACGGTCTCCTAGCAACAGCCATGTGGCCAGGCTGCTCCCTTTAAAACTGCCGGCTGCTTTTGATGCCCTCCACCCCGCTGCGGGGTGAGAAGTCCCCAGTGCCCATCTCTTCATAGGACACCTGGCTGCAAACTGCCGCCCCGCGGCTGGGCTTTTGGGAAAACCTGGCTCTGAGCCATTCGCGAAGGTTGACCGGACCCATGTGGCCGATGACTGGACACGCCAGCTAGGGAAGCCCTGAAAAAATAATCAAGCCCTGGAAGCTCTTTTGATCTGGTCTCCTACCTCTAAAGGACACCAGGGGAGAGGCACAGCCCAGAATATGGGGAGCACAAAGAGGCCTTAAAGTCACCTGAATCTTTTCCATTCCTGCCACAAGGGCAGGAGCGGAGGTGACTGAGAATGAGGCTTAGGTCAGAGTATGTGGATGTTGCCCTCCGTTGGATGGGATAAGAAAATTGCTATTGTATATCATAGGGCCTATACTGCTAAGTGTAGGGGGGATTCTCCAGCAGCTGGCGTGGTGAGGATGTGGGGTTTGGAGCAGGAGAAGCTCCCCGACAGTCTTAGTGGATCTGGCAGCTGTGAGAACTGCCAGGAGAGTGGAGCACAGCAACATTTCCTTTTGCAACCTCACTGCTTCTCAGAATCTATGAGTGCCCTCTTCCCCATCCCAAAGCCATGCGGAAGCAAAGAGCGGATCCCTGCATCAGTGGGGTGCCCATTCACACTCGTCAGGGATGGTCTAGATCAGGGGTCAGCAACGTATGGTACGCATGTCACGTTATTGGATTTTAAAGATCATTGCTGCACCCATGGGGGGGGTTGCCCCAAAAGTCTGTACAAAGGGGGGCCATGTGAGATGTCAAATGAAAGCTTATGTCCTACTGATTTTATGTATGTTACTCAAGTACTTGTGTGATATCTATATGTGGAGTTATAAATATGTACTCGGTGTTGATGCTGGAAGATTCTCTGTCTGAGACAGAGCAATGGGCCAGCAATGTTCAGTCAGTTACTATGCTAATTAGCAAGGCTCTCAGAGAGGCGAATACACATCTGAGGAATGTGTCTGGAACCTGCAAACCAGCCAGAATCATGAGTGTTGACTTGGAACATTTGGATAGGTCACTGGGCCATGTGACCTGCTCCAGCTTGGAAGAGACCAGGCTTGGATATAAAATGCCATGAGGCATCTTTTCTTCAATTCTGCTCCTGATCCCAGATACAGCCTTGCGAGGGACAGACAACTGGGAAGAACCATGGACCCATCCTGACATAGGATGTACACCAGAGACTTTTAAGATAGCAGTTTGTAACATCTCTGCTGAGCCTGCATTGAGAACTTGGTGAGTCGAGGCATGTAATGTATTCTCCTTAACAACCTGACTCTCATGCTTTTCTTTCTTTTAGTAATAAACCTTTAGATTTTAGATGCTAAAGGATTGGCCCAGAGTGATCTTGTGGTAAGATCCAGACTGTAAATTGACTGGGGACTGTGGCTGGTTTCTTGGGACTGGGAGAACCCGTTCGGGGTAGGTGAAATTGGTTTCTATAACCCCTCACCTGTGTGCAGGCCCAGGGCTGATTGTGGCACAGGGAGAGCTGCAGTGCCAGAGGGGTTTTGCTCGTGAGGCTTCCTGCCAGGGCCGCATTATGACTTTTGTGGGCTCCTAGGCACTTTTGCCTTCGTGGGCCCCCTTCCTCCATAAAAAAAAAATATTAAAAATTATTTTTGATATAACTTTAAATACTTCAACGTTTTATTTTTTTTCTGTTTTAGGCAAAATTTAATAGATTTTCATGGGCCCTAAAAGTTCCATTTTTTTCTGATGTGAGAAAAAAATTAAAACATTTTCTTCGACCCTAAAAGTTCATTTCTTTTCTTCTGATTTTAAAAGAAATTAAAACATTTTCGTGGGCCCCTAAAAGTATCGTGGGCCCTAGGCACTGTGCCTACTGTGCCTAATGGATAAGTCGGCCCTGCTTCCTGCTGGTTGGATTGGCAGCTGAAGCGCTACGCATGACTGGTTTATGACCTGTTTGGGAACGGTCTTCAGTATGGGGCTGTAAGGAGCCCTGGTTTTTTAGCAATTCGCCCTGAGTGGCCGCCCTCAGCTGTGCCCAGACCTGGCCCAGTCCGTCACAGTGGCAAGGCATGTGCCATAAGTGGCACGCAAGATGATTTTCAGCAATGAACAGGCTTCCCACCCCCGCAACGGGGAGCCCGCGCTGGCGATCCAGCATCGCACCCCCCGCAAGATTGGAGCCAGCGCCAGCTTCCTGTGGAGGGAAGCCCTGAGGCTCCGTGCTGGATCCGGCTTGCGGGGAAGCGCACGCTGCTCCTCCCCTCCCTACAGGAAAAGCCGGAGCAGAGCTCAGGGCAGGTGATCAAGCAGGGTGTGCAGTGGAGAGAGCCCTTCCCCACTCTGGGAGAGTGGTACAGCCCAGGGCAGGAGGGTTAAATCTTGGCAGGCCACTTGGGAAAGGTTCCCCACCCCTGGTCTACATGGTGCTTGCTCCTGCCCTGAGTGCAGAGAACTAGATGGTTTAGTTTAGGAACCTCTTACGATTCCTTCCAGTTCCATGATCCTATTTCCTCTGGGGCAGTCCCCTCTTGTAGGTCCTCTCCCGGCTGCCCAGAATTTTTTGCCAAAAGCGGGCTCGGGGCGGGGGAGGGGGGGGCGGGAAAAGACGGGTAGGGCCAGGCAAGCGGCTCAGGCCAGATCTGGATGGGAAGGGGCAAGGTTTGGGCAAGCCCCTTGGGCCAGACCTATGTGTGCGTGGGTCCCCCTCGGGCTAGCCCCATACAGTGTCCTGTTTCCCGCTACCCCAGCTACCGTCTCTCCGGGAGATCAGCTATCGGCCAGGAGCTAGCTGGATGGGAGAACTCTCCCACCCTCCTAACACTGGCTACGCCGGATCGGCTTAACGACACCCCCGAGGGGGGGTGGATTTTCCACTACTCTCCGCAATCTAGCTGGATCGACTTAATGTTTTCATGTAGACCTGGCGTCATATCGAGAGAGCTGCTCACACCTCTCTATAGTCACCACCAGCTGGTTCAGACCCACCTCCCCCCCCCCGGTTTGGACCCATCTTGGACTGTCCCTGGCACCCCTGTTCCCCCTGGTTCTGACCTACCTCCCGCCCTGTTCGAACCCATCTTGGACTGTCCCTGGTACCCCTGCTTCCCCTGGTTCAGACCCAACTCTTCCTGGTTCAGACCCATATTGGACTGTCCCTGGCACCCCTGGTTCTGATGCACCTCCTTCCTCCCTCCCCTCCCTCCCTCTGGTTTTGATTTATCCCTGGCACATCTGGTCCTGACCTCCCTGTCTCTGCCCCCTCCTTGTCCTTAGTTCTGACCCTCTTCCCCCTTCCGCTCACTTCTGGTTCTGACCCACCTCCCTCCGCACCATCCCCCTTCCAGACAGGAGCCATGTGGGTACCAACGCAAGCCAGACTCACCCAGGATCTCCTTCCTTCTCTCTGTATGGGGCTGATCTGTATAGACCCACTCAAAGTCATCTCTGCCGACCCGGTTCCCCATGTCGTGTCCTCTCCCCCGGAGCCGGCTCTGTTCCTGCGGTGCTGACAGAACCGGCGTGCCCAGCCGGGGCCGCGTCACCTGCGCAGGTGTCCTGTACCCTCTCGCTGGCTTTCCCAGAGGCTCTGCAGAGCAGACGCCCTCCTGAGCTGAAATGCCTTCCTGCCTGCCCTTCCCCAAAGCACCTGCCAGACCTGTTTGGCTGGGCATCTGAACTCCCTAGGGTGGAGTAGGTCTGTAAGTTCCTGGTATTGGGCTCGGGGCCAAATGGATGGCTCTGGCCACCAAAGGGATGTCGACACACAGCTCCTTCGAGTGGGTGTCTGGGCTCCAAGACGCAAAGCCATCGGCTGTGCACAGGTCCCCCGGAGCAGTCACCAACGGCCTGATGCAAATGGCCAGGCCTCCTTCCTGGACCCTTTGAGAGGGCCCATCAAACACAGACTCTGGGGGGCTTCTTCTTGGGAAACAGCCTGGCAGAGACACTGCGCAGCTGTGGCTTCCTGTGTTATAGCACGGCAGCCCATCTGGGCGGCAGGAGCCATGCCGATGCACAGGAGGGCCAGGAAAATTCTTCATCAGATGCGACCCACCTCCAGTGACCCCGGTGTCCGTCTGATTGCAGCCAGTCTCCGTTGAGTGAGAACTAAATTCCAGGAAAATGCACGCACACACACAGTGAAGTTGGTTCAATCAGAGATATTGTCTCACCCATCTTGTCTCACCAGGGACCAGAAGTTGGTTTTCACTCTGAAGCAAGAGAGCTGAGTGTGGAGGCAAACAGGGCTCTTCTCTGTGTTGACTGGATGCTTTCATTAGCCAAATATTCCTAAACTTTTTGTTGTAAGAACATCATGTGGCATTGAGTTCCACAGGCTAACATATTAATGTGGGGAAGGGAGCACTTCCTTTTAGCATCGCTTTCACTCTCACTGAGGGACTCCTGGTTCTTGAATTATGAGTATGTGAGAAGGCAGCCACACTTAGTACATGATTTATTCCTGGAGCTATGCAATTGTTCAGACACCCTGTGGTCAAACCAGTCTCTCTAAAATCGCACAGTGCAATTGCCATGCCCTCTCCCAGGAAGTTCATTCCAGCTCACCTTCCCAAGAGCCCATTTCTGCACTATATTGTGGTCCTACCTCTTTAAAATTAGTCATGTGTAATTACCAGAGGATATTCATGCAGACACCACTCCAAGCCTGCCTACTCATTGCTCCCAGTCTGTAGGAACCATCTTGGCCCTTAAAGAGAGTCCTGGTTTAAATGTTATATCTCTGGTCTCAAGCTGGTTCACAAGGAAGACAGTTCCAGCTTTCCATCCATCCAGTCTCATCCATACATCCCATCCATCCACCCATCCCATACACCCCATTCATCCATCCATCCTCATACACCCCATCCATCCATCCACCCCCATACACCCCATTCATCCATCCATCCCCATACACCCCATCCATCCATCCATCCATCCCCATACACCCCATCCCTCCCCATGCACCCCATCCATCCATCCACCCCATCCACCAATCCATCCCCATACACCCACCAATCCATCCATCCATCCCCATACACTCCATCCATCCATCCGTCCAATTATCTATCATCATCCATCTATCCAGCCCCACACCCACCCAGCTACTAATCTAGCCCCATACCCAGCCTCCACCTGTCTAACCTCCTGGTGAAAAGCACTTTCTGCATGGCGCCAGGGGGCCCAGCAGATCAGTAACTGGTGCAAACTGCTAACCCCAGACAAGACAGGGTACTCACTGGTCCACAAGAGCCAGAGCATTGAGCCACCACGAGGACATGGACGTAAATGAGTTAAAAGCATTACAAACTCAAGCAATGGAGGGTCACAAGTCTCTCCCTCTTTTGTCCTTCCCTGGCTACCTCCTGGGGACCGGAGGAGATGGAGACAAAGCTTCCACATCTCTATTAAAAGCTCAGGAGCAGATTAAACAACCAAACAAACAAACAAACAAACAAAAAAGGAGAGGCCATAAAAGCAGCCATTTTACTGCATCTACTGGGAGGAACCGGTTCTGGAGGGTTATAGAAAGTCCAGTGAAAAGCAACAAAAAATGATTAAAGGTCTAAAAAACACGAGCTGTACGGGTGTGTGGGTGAAAGAATTGGGTTTGTTTAGTCTGGAAAAGAGAAGACTGAGAGGGGATGTGAGAGCAGCTTTCAAGTACTGAAAAGGGCATTACAAAGAGGAGGGAGAAAAATTGTTCTCTTTGGCCTCTGAGGACAGGATAAGAATCAATGGGCTTAAACTGCAGCAAGGGAGGTTTAGGTTGGACATTAGAAAAACTTCCTTTCAGGGTGGTTAAACACTGGAATAAATTGCCTGGGGAGGTTGTGGAATCTCCATCACTGGAGATAGTTAAGAGCAGGTTAGTCAGACACCTCCCAGGGATGCTCTAGATGGTGCTTGGTCCTGCCGTGAGGGCAGGGGACTGGACTCGATGGCCTCTTGAGGTCTCCCTTCCAGTTCCATGTTTCTGTGAGTCTATAACACACTGAGACAGCTGCTGTGTGAAAATGCTCCCGCTTTGGTGGTGGTGTTAATGCTTAGGAGGGCCTGTCGCTTGAGGGAAAACGGCTGTGCTTGACCAATACCCACCCCAGGTCTTACCCAGGCCTGGCGCACAGAGAAGCGTCCCAGAGCTGAGGCAAAGAGCAAGAAACGGAGAACTCGGAAATACTGAACAACAGGATCGTCACAGGCTTTGCCACCGCCCACCGCGAGGGGCGCCCCCTGCTGGCTGCTGCGGGGATTCGCTCTGCCAGCCCCACACCGCCTTCTTGCGCCTTTTTCTTGCTCCTGAAGCAGCTGCCGGCAGCACCACGTCACAAGAGTGCTCCCCGATCTCCAGCACTCAAGCACTCAGTGCCCAATCTCCAGCACTCAAGCACTCAGTGCCCAATCTCCAGCACTCAAGGATTGTGTTCCCCAAACCTTCCTGCCTCTCCCCAGGACAACTTGCTATCTTGCCTATGCCTGGCTTGTGTTCGCCGCCCTTCCTCTTCCATCTGAAACCCCCTAAGTGGCTCTTCTGCTATCAGTTCCCTGGTTTACAGAAGCCCCTTCTGTCCCTGCATAGCTCAGTTTCCCTTCTCGGTGTGGACATCCCCCCAGCTTGCAGCCTGAGAGGTGAATTGGCCCATCTGGGTGAGTGTGAGGAGCACCCCCTGTGACGGACCGGGCCGGGTCTGGGCACAGCTGAGGGCGTCCGCTCAGGGCGAATTGCTCAAATTCGGGGCTCCTCACAGCCCCCAGACTGGAGACCTTTCCAAACAGGCCACAAACCAGTCCCACAGAGCGCTTCAGCAGCCTGCCTGAAGCCTCACGAGCAAAACCCCTCCGACACCCCAGCAATATCTGTGCCCCAGATGGCCCCGGGCCTCATACACAGGTGAGGGGTTTTAGAACCCAATCTCACCTTCCCCGAACAAGTTCTGTCTGATTCCAAGAAACCAGCCACAGTTCCCAGGTCAATGTACACTCTGGATCTTACCCACAAATCACGCTGAGCCAATCCTTTAGCATCTACCATCTAAAGGTTTATTACTACAAGAAAGAAAAGCATGAGAGTAAGGTTGTTAAATTATCATACATTACATGCATCGAATCTCCCAGTTCTCGATGCAGGCTCTAGCAGAGATGATATAGCTGCTGGCTTAAAAGTCCTTGTTGCACATCCTATAGCGGGATGGGTCCACAGTTCTTCCCGGCTCGTGATTCCCTGCGAGGCCGCATCAGGGGTCAGAAGCAGATCTGAAGACCTCACGGAGTCATAGAATCATATCATAGAATCATAGAACCATAGAGCTGGAAGAGACCTCAGAAGGGCATCAAGTCCAGCCCCCTGCTCTAGGCAGGACCAATCCCAACCTTATACCCCCTCCTGGCTTCTTCCAAGCTGGAGGGAGTCACATGGCCAGTGGCCAGGTGTGTCTTTGGCCTTCAGAGGCCCACTGTTCCCTGGAACTTCGCTCATTAGCATGTCCATAGGCAAACACTCCTAGCCCATTACTCAAGCCCATTCAGAGAGACTTCCAGTCTCCATACCGAGTACAGATCCCTAACTCCACACACAGACATTATACAGATATATGAAGAGCAGATACAGAATCAGAAGAAAGTAAGCTTTTGTTTGACCCCTCACATGGCCCCATTTGTACCACTTTTGGGGCGAACACTCCCCCATGGGTGCAGCAGTGACCCGGCTGCTCCCCTCACAATCCAATAACGTGACACCCCCCCCCAGGTCCACTCACAAAACCTGTGGTCAGTGCCCCATAAAGTACTGTAGGAAAGGCCAGGAGGGAGCCCAGGGAGACCAGATATCAAGTGGGAAAAATCAGGACTGGGGCTGGGAGTTGAGGCAATGTTCCATCCAATCTTTTCCACCCATGTGCGGAATAATTTTTTCTGTGCACTGAGGCATGTGCACCACCAGCAAAAACACAAACCTAGCTGTGGGCACTCAGCTAATCAGCTGGGCGGATTGGAATCTCTCCTGAGCAGCTGCACAAGCGCCCAGGTAACAAGGAACATTGGTGTCCCCTGTAAAGGGCTGTAGGAAAGGCCGGGAGGGAGTCCAGGGTGACCAAATAGCAAGTGGGAAAAATCAGGATGGGGCTGGGGGTTAGAGGCACCTGTATAAGACAAAGCCGGGAATATCGGAGCTGTCCCTATCAAATTGGGACATCTGGTCACCCTGCTCATGTAAAGACACAGCCACCTACTGCCAACGCCAGGGTTCTGGTGCAAAAGAGGGCCCAGGGCAGCACGCCAGCTGCCCACGCAGGGCAGCCAAGCAGAATCAGCACCAGGTTGGTCACCGGTAGCAGGTTGGGTCCCAGAAAGCAGCAAACTGGCAAGAATAGGACGTCAGGCCGGCATGCTACCGAGACTCGGAGGACAATTTTATGCAAGCGATGACGAAGAAGCAGACAGCCCATGGTGAAGAATGAGCTCCAACCGGTAAGGGCTAGCAACCTCTGACTCACCCACCCGGAGGTATAGCAGGGCTCTGATACTCTACTCAGCCTGGGGGGTAGAGGGTAGGCGGATGTTTGTTTGGACTAGATGGTATTTATTGGGAGTGGTTTTGAGACTGAAGAAAAGGAGGCATCTCCTGTGGTGTCTTTGAAATTAGGTTTGTCTACACTGGGACCTCTAGGAAAGCCAACCTGAATCAACTAAATTGAATTTGGAGTAAACGTATTTAACCCCCATGTGGATGCTTGCTCTGCAGAACTGAAGTGGCTTTAATTCCATTTAGCTGAACTGTGAATTAAACTAAACCAAATTAAGTCCATTTAATAGATGAATAACAACATCCACCAAAAAGAACCCAACCCTTAAAAAACAACAAATAGTCCAGTAGCACCTTAAAGACTAACAAAACATGTAGATCAGGAGGGGCAGGGTGGGACGCTTGCACCACCCCTCCATCATCTATCCTATCCCCACCCCTCCATCATCTATCGATGTCCCTGTCCCTCCACCATCTATCCCATCCCCACCCCTCCGCCATCTATCCCATTCCCACCCCTCCACCATCTATCTTATCCCCACCCTCCATCCAATCGACATCCCCGCCTCCACCATCTATCCCCATCCCCACCCCATCATCTATCCCATCCCCACCCCATCATCTATCGCCATCCCCACCCCATCATCTATCCCCATGCCCACCCTCCACCATCTATCTCCATCCCCACCCTCCATCGTCATCCCCAACCCCACCCCTCCACCATCTATCTCCATCCCCACCCCTCCATCGTCTATCCCATCCCCACCCTCCACCATCTATCTCCATCCCCACCCCTCCATCGTCTATCCCATCCCCACCCCTCCGCCATCTATCCCATTCCCACCCCTCCACCATTTATCCTATCTTCACCCTCCATCGTCTATCAACATCCCGCCCCTCCACCATCTATCCCCATCCCCACCCCATCATCTATCCCCATCCCCACCCCATCATCTATCCCCATCTCCACCCCATCATCTATCCCATCCCCACCCCCATCATCTATTGCCATCCCCACCCTCCATCATCTATCCCCATGCCCACCCTCCATCGTCTATCCCCAACCCCAATCCCCATGCCCACCCCTCCATCATCTATCCCCATGCCCACCCCTCCATCATCTATCCCCAACCTCACCCCTCCATCGTCTATCCCGATCCCCACCCCTCCACCATCTATCCCCATTCCCACATATCTACTCATAGCCACCCACTTTCCAATCTCTCTCTATAACCACCCACATGTTCATCGGTCTCATACCACCCAAGGTACCTAATCTGTCTGCATAACCTCCCAAACTACCTAATCTATCTATCTGCATAGCCACCCAAACTACCTAATCTACATAGCCTCCCAAGCTATGTAATCTATCTATCTGCATAATCACCCGAGCTATCTAATCTGTCTATTTATAAATCGCTGAGTGGATGCACAATTTGGCTACATCTAGACTGCAAGCCTCTTTCAAAAAAGAGCGTCTAGACTGCAATCAGTACTTTCGAAAAAGCAAGCCGCTTTTTCGAAAGAGAGCACCCAGGGAGTCTGGATGCTCTCTTCAAAAAGCACAGTTTGTATTACATAGCGCCTTTTTCGAAAGAGCACTTTCGAAAAAGGCGTTCTTCCTCGTAAAACGAGGTTTTCATGGATCGAAAAAACTGCTGCGTTCTTTCGATTTACTTTCAAAAGAACACGGCAGCAGTCTAGATGCAGGAATTTTTGTCGAAAAAACCCTGTAGTTTAGACACACCCATCGTAACCGCATCAGTAGGCTTAAAAATGAGCTGCAGATTTCCACACAGACATCCACGGATTTGCAGGGCTCTCTCTATGTACCCCAGACCCACTCACCCATTTACCCATCTAACCTCATACCCACCCACCACACTATCTAATCTATCAACCACCATACCCCCCATCATCTCTCTATCGCTGTACCCACCCACCCAGAGATCTATGTATCTACCCCCATACTGACACACCATCCATCTACTCCCATACCCACATGCACCATCTACCTACCTACCCCTAGTCCCACTCACCCAGCCTTTATCTGTGTAAGGCACTTCTCTGGGGCCCAGATAAGCCCCTCAGGGTGTGGAATGTATTTACCAGCCCAAGCCTCTGGGAGACAGGGAGCAAATTAGCTTTCCACGAGGCTCTGCCCCCACTCACTTTGGAGTCCCAGGCTACTTATTTAGGTGCCTAAATATAGATGCCGGAAACTCACTGCAAGCCCTTTAGTCTGAGAATCTTGCCTGGAGCCAGGTGAGTGACTCAGCCTCCTCCCGGACAGCGAGGTGTCTGCCCGGCTGCCTGCCCAGTTCCACCGCTCAGCCTGGCTTGGCCTCTTCGGAAGTCTTGGCAAGGCTCAGGGGTTTTGACGCGTTGGCTCCTGCCCCGGCAAAGCCGTGCATAGAAAGCGAGACACGGCGAGTCAGAAGGGAAAGGGAATCGCGGGTGGAAAAAGCCTCACTCAACAGAGCACAGAGCGAGGTGGCCGTGTGGGACCTCGGACCAGTCTCCTGTCTGGGCTGTTTTGTGTCTTTAGCTAAGGGCTGGGCCCCGCACTGAGATTCCATTTGTCTGCTGAGGGAGTCAGCTTCCCGAGGGGTCAGCTTCCCGAGGGAGCCGGGTCACTCTGTGTCCCTCCCCTCCTCTCAGCATTAATCCCCCTCCGCCAGCATTGGGTCCCCGCCACAGCGTTACCAGCAGGGATTTCGTATTGGCCTCCCCAGGTCATTGCTAACAAATATTTTCAAGAATTCGTTCTTGAGAGGCTTTTCCGATCCCCAGTGGCCAATCCCTGCTCCCCCCCATCATGAGCTAGTTCACTATTGCATCACCGGGTGATGACATCACAATGGGACAATTACATTGTGGGTGTGATGACATCACACTGGGACGGTGACATCACAGCAGTGACAACATCACGACAGTGATGACTTCACACTGAGACGATGGCATCACAGCGCTGATGTCAGAGCCACACAGGCATCATCACTTGGGCGATGACATCATAAGGCAGCCTGACCAGCTGATGACATCACTGGCCGGCACGAGCACGGCGCCATGCAGCTGGGGAAGCCCCAAACTCAGGCCACAACCGCCTTCGGGCCTCTCTTGTCCCCGCCGGCGGCCCGTAGCGGAGCGGCTGCGCTGCGCCTGCGCAAAGGCGACAAGGCCCAGTCGGAACGGGTGGTGAGCTTGCGCAGTGCGCGGCCTGAGGCGCGGTTGCCATGGAGGCGGACGGGACCTACGAGCCGGGCTTCGTGGGGATCCGCTTCTGCCAGGAGTGGTGAGCGCGGGGGCGGGGCTGTTCCCCGGACCCAGCCTCCTGCCACAGCCCCCACGTCTCTTCTCGCCCCCAGCCCGGACCCCGACCCATCCCCGAGACCCCCGCCGCCCAGCCCCAGGGCCCAGCCCCGCCGCCCTCCCCGGGGCCCGGCCCTCGCCCGAGGCCCAGCCCCTCCCCTCCTCCCCCGGGGCCCAGCCCCCCGCCGCCCTCGCCCGGGGCCCAGCTCCCCTCCCCCGGGCCCCAGCTCCCCTCCCCCCCCCCCCAGCTCCCCCTCGCCCGGGGCCCAGCTCCTCCCCGCCGCCCTCCCCAGGGCCCAGCCCCCGGGGCCCAGCTCCCCTCCCCCGGGCCCCAGCTCCCCCTCGTCCCCTCGCCCTCGCCCCGGGGCCCAGCTCCCCTCCCCGCCGCCACCCTCCCCAAGGCCCAGCTCCCTTCCCCCCCCACCGCCCTCTCCCGGGAGGTGGCAGAGGCCAGGTGCAGGGCCTGGCTCAGGAGCATTCGGGGCTTGGCTTCTCCCTGAGCTGACGGAGGCTTTTGCCCTTGTGGCTGGGAGCAAGAGACCCTCCGATGTACCTTGGTTCCTTGACTCTGCAATGACCTGCTGGTAGCGTGTGAGGCCCTGCGATAACAAACCTGAGTGTCAAATATCAGCGGGGTAGCCGTGTTAATCTGAATCTGCATAAACAACAAGAAGTCCTGTGGCACCTTATAGACTAACTAACAGATTTATTGGAACATCAGCTTTCATGGGCAAAGACCCATGCATCTGATGAAGTGGGTCTGTGCTTACAAAAGCTTATGCTCCAATAAATCTGTTAGTCTATAAGGTGCCACAGGACTTCTCGTTGTTTAAACCTGAGTGTGCCTGGTAGCCTGGTAAGAGAATCAATAGAAACAAGTCAGGGTGCACTGTCCTACAATCCACAAGTCACCCTACAATAACAAACCCATATTGTAGCTGCAGTAAAAATGGGAAGGGGATTTTTGCCTCCCAGGGCCTAATATAAAAAACTAGGGAAATCTGTCACCTGCAGGGACTTCTCTCCTTATTGCTGTCCTTTGTATCTGTAATAGCAACAACATGCTGTACCCCAAGGAAGACAAGGAAAACAGAATCCTGCTCTATGCGGTAAGTTTCAAATGACCAAGGCCAAATTCAGCCCTGCTCTGAGCTCATTGACTGTAGCAGAGTTGATCCAGCTTCAGACTGACTCAGCTGTTAGCCCCCTCTCCCTTTCATTGAACTGAGGCAAAGGCTGATCTTGTCTTGTCTTAGCTGCTCCAGGGCGGGAAACCACTTTAAAAGATCCCAGGGTTTAACGTCAGATGCACTTATGGGATTTGTTGTCAGCTGGAGCATGCTATGGGAAGGAATCCCACGCTTCCCTTCCAGGACTGAGCATCCCAGTCCTTTCCTTCTAAGAAAGCAGGGTGTGATTTCCAAAGTGCCTGAAGAACTAATCCTCAAAGGTATTTCAGCTTCTAACCCCATTGATTGCGTAAGTATTTTTGTGGACAGAGTGTCTTAGAAGTGCAAATCCCATTGACTTTCGGTAGGGCATATGCTCCGAAATCACTTACACTCTTTTGGCATTCTTTGCAACCCCATCAGAGGGAAGAGGTA
The DNA here is from genome assembly GCA_019425775.1 of Rafetus swinhoei. Taxonomy (NCBI): domain Eukaryota; kingdom Metazoa; phylum Chordata; order Testudines; family Trionychidae; genus Rafetus; species Rafetus swinhoei. The sequence goes on along the minus strand of JAFJHL010000087.1, from coordinate 6,593,759 downwards.
CCTTCTCTGCTGCAGGCAGCATTCCTTGTACTAGACATGCACACTGCATTGATTTTTATAAGGGTTAATTGGGGCTCATTAAACAACTGTCAGGAAATGGTATATATTTGGGGAGATGTTTTTTCTGATTCTTACCTCTTCATTTTACAATTCCCTGCCCCCTTTTCCTTCTGGCTGTGGAGGGCTGAGGATCGCTTTCCCCTCTGATATGAGTATCCAGCTATCACAGCAGTGGGTGTGTTAGGAGTAGCCAGATAGGTAGTGAACCTCACGTTGTCAACAGCAACACTAGTTTGAGGTGTTGTGCTCTTTGTTCTTCTGTCCCAGTGTCTGTCTGTGCAGGAATAAGGAATCAAGCTCGCACACTCCCTTCTCCACACACGTATGCGCTACAATGCCGTGCTTCCTGTTTTGCCGCAATTTCAGGGTTACATTTAAAATTGAAGTTTAACTAGAGATTTCCTGTCACCACAGATATATTGTCATTGTTCTCCTGGGCTCTTCCCCAGTCTTTAGCCCCAACTTTCCCTTATCATCTATGCAGAAAAACCTCTGACCTAGGTCTGGAAATGTGTTTAGTCTAGGCTAACTGGCCTGGCTGGAGAGGGGATGTCAGAGCTGGGCTCTGCTTTCACTTGGGTTGGAACCTGCTGATAGTCTTCCAGTGCCCTTCCCACAGTTCTCCTGTGAAGGACAGACTGGTTCTCCTACAGTTCATGCAATTGACTAGGAAAGAATCCAAGAGTGTCCCAGCGTGATGAACCCTGGGGTCTGTCCCAGACACACAGGCGACTGCAGACACTGTGAGGACCCAGAACGCGAGTGGCTTGTGGCTTGCTTGCCCCTGAGCTAGGTCAAGTATAGTGCTCTGGGCTAACTGTGCTGTAAAGACCTAGCCCTGGATTTCTTGTGTGAGGAGGTTTTATTAGCGAGACTGAACGTATTGTACTAAGGTAGCAACTTCTACTTGGAAATCCCCATCCTAGGGTGCATTTTATTTCTCTCTCTCTTTCCCTCCCCAGTGTCGAAACTGTGATTACCAGCAGGAAGCCGACAACAGCTGCATCTATGTCAATAAGATCACGCATGAAGTGGAGTGAGTATGAGAGGGCCTATATTAACTGGTGCTGAACAAAGTCTGGGGCAATTCCGAGCTGCTGACGACTCTCCCTTCCTCCCCACCCATTACCAAATAGCTTTGACTAAACACACCTCTCATGGGAGAGTGTGGTATAGTGATCACAGCTGAGGCTGGCACAGTAACCGGGGCTAGTAGGCCTATCCCAGTTGTAGGCATAACCGGGACAGGGAATAAAGGTTTATAAAATGTGCTAATTTATAACAAATGTGAACGAGAAAAGATGTAAAAGGAAGACAGACTAAATGAGTTTATTAATTAGCCTTATTAATACGGTGTAAGAATTGTGTTACGATTACTCCTGGTAAACCAAGGAAGCATGGGACTGAAAATTAAATGGGCTAAATGATGAAGGGTGTTCTCACCTTCAGTCTTGGCTTTGGAAGTGAGCGTGGGGTAGTTGTTAGAAATGGGGCTGGGAGCTATTCGTGGGTCTGGGTGTGAGTGCGGTCTGACGGTTAGAGCCGGGGAAGGAGTGTCAGGACTCTTGGATTCTCTCTAGAGTCGCCATGCTGTGTAATGTTAGGCTGGTCCCTTCACCTCTTAATGCAGGTTTTCTCCCTGTATTAAATGGGGGCAGCCCCATCTGTCAGCGGATCCGTCGAGAAGCACTCGGAGATCCCCAAGTGAAAGGGACCAAAGCTGTGCCTCACGTTATTTATCAAAGGGGGAAAGGTCAGTTCAGAAAACAAGCTACAGGACTGATCCCAGGGGTGGAAAACCAGCTTTCTTGGGAGAGACTCAAGCAGCCATTCTAGCCTGTCCAAGAGACGGTTGAGGTAGTCTGTTCTGAGAGTCCCTACATGGGGAAGAGATTTCTGATGCAGTGTGAGGGAGGTAGCAGTATCCTGGACAAACTTTCTGGAATGACGATAAACACTAGTGAATTATGTTTAACACCTGTGGGGTGTGTTATGTTAAAAACGCAGTTGTCTGTCGTGGTGAGACTGACCGTAGCTGTGGGGATGCTAACGTCATTCCTGCGGTTAGCAGCGCTTCGAATCCAGCCCCTGCAGAGGTGCGCATGCACTAGTTCAGCCTGGATCCTGCACAGACAAAGGATTTGGGGGTAAATAGCCTTGTTTTAAAAGGGGGGGGGGTGTCTTCCTAGTCCATGGGGAGCTCTTGTTGTTAGGGAGGGGCTGGAAGGACTTAGCTTAGAGAACACTGGGTGTTAGTTCTGAGCTGAGGTCGTTGCTAGTCGTTAGTTCTGAGCTGTGACCGCAAAGGAGATCCCTTTCGCAGCTTTGAAGCAGTCCCAGGCCAGAACCCATGGCACATATGGGTAGGAGGTCGCTGGTCTGCTTGTTACTGTGTTGGTTCTTGTATACTTGTCATGTTTTCTCTGTAGTGCTTTCACCTTGTGACTACACAAGGCTTCCTTAGGAAGTACTGTGTGGGTCACTTAAACCTGGCACTTGCTCTGTTCTCAGTCTCTGCAGGAAGCAAGCAGGCCTGGCTATCTGCGGAAGGCAGGGGGAAGGTGGGGATGTGCTGGGCTTGGAAATACCCTGCGCAGGAGGGGGAGATACTAAGAAAAGCAATGTCCAGGGAACCTGCGAGTTGGTGCCACACTGTGGAGGGGGATATAGGTGCAGTTGCCCTTAAAGGGGACAGAGAGCTCTTTCACTTAGTAGAAAAAGTTATAACAGCACCCAGTGACTGGCAGCTGAAGCTAAACAAAATCAGACTAAAAATAAGATGCATATTTTGTAAGGAGGGTAATTAACCATTGGGACAACTGGCCTAAGGCCAGGGTGGATTTGCATCACTTAAAGCCTTTAAGTCATCCTGCATGTCTTTCCTGTACGTTTGCTGTAGCGCAGATGGAAGGTGTGGTCTTGACCCAGGACCCATGGGTGGAGCAGGATGATTATCATGCACCTGGCTGCCCTTATGACATCTCCTCAGTCTGATTCTTAGAACAGGTCTGTTTTCATTGCAGCGAGTTGACACAAATCATCGCCGACGTTTCCCAGGACCCAACTTTGCCCCGGACAGAGGATCACCCATGTCAGAAGTAAGTGTTAACCCTTTGGAGCCTGCAGATGTTTCTAGCCATTAAGTGCTTGTGAAGCTTGCCCTCTGTGACATTAGTTGGTTAGTTCTGACGCGCAGATTTCCAAGAGTCTGAAGGTAAACTAGCACAGTCACTTATCAGGAAGCCTCTAGCTTCTGTCCTGCCCGTTCTCCAAGGCGAACCTCCAAGGAGAAGCCCAGCCGCAGCAGGCTCCAGTGTGCAGATCAGTAGAGAGGGATGGCCACTCCATACATCTAGGGGTGCCGTTTCTCAGATGAAACGTTAGATAGAGAGCCTCCCTCCCTGTGATCATTAAAGGGCCCTAGGAACTAGTAGCTTGTGGCTCCGGTAGGGATGTGAATGGTTAAATGGTGAGGGCTGGAGCAGTCCACACCTGTCCCAAGCAGAGGGCTGCTCCAGCCCCACAGGGCCCACTATAGGCAGGGGCTGCTCCACCCAGCTGGAGCAGCCCCTGTCCATGGCAGGCCCGACCCAGGCGACGCGCTACAGGTAGGGGCTGCTCCAACCGGAGCAGCTTTTGTCCATGGCGGAGGGGGGGGCCACTCCAGCCCAGCTGGGCTGCAGCAGTCTCTCCCCGATCCCCCCTTTAATTGGTTAACTGGTTAAACATAATGTTTAACTGGTTAATCAATTAAATGGGATTTTACATCCCTAGTGTCCAAATGTCAGTAAGAGCCTCAACTTCCCTGCCCCATTTTAATAGCAGGTGGGATTATCTGAGGTGAAGTCTACACTGACACTGTACAGCGCTGTAGCTCTGGCTTAGGGGTGTGCAACACACACACACACACACACACACACACACACTCCCTACGCTCTTAGCTGCTCCCTTAGCAGAGGTGGTTTTCGCCCAGCACTCGTGCCGTGGCCACACTTTCAGTTCAAAGTGCTGCCACTGTTCAGTGTAGACACAGCCTGTTGCCTGAACTCCCTCCAGCTATTCTCCTCTGGATCCTGCTCCCTCCAGTTTTCCTAAAACCCCTGCCGGGTCCTGCACATCTGCCCTGCAGCCTGAGCCCTGGAAGCCTAGTTCAGCTGATCCAGCCAACCCAGTTCGTCCCTTTGCTGTGGAGTTTCTTTAGTGACAGTCCATTGGCCGCACTCGCCCACAGGCTGACCCCGTATGCAAGTGTTTCCCTGCTCTGGGTCTCCCCGGGAGACTCTGATCACTGGATTAGCGTTTTCCCAGGCTGTAAATGGGGGCCTATCATGAGTCCTCACTGCCCAGGCAGACCGCTAGATAACAGCGCGTGCTGAAACAAACCGGTTTCTCTCCTGGTGCAGAGCCCTAAGCCGCTGACCTCGCGGGGAATGTGCATGTAGACACCCAGCCCTGGGCCTGGCGTTGGTACCTGCGCTTTGCAGTGATTGTGGACGCCGGTGAGAGAGGGGCCTTTAGCAGAGCCTTGGTGGCACTCTTGGGTGGCCCCAGGGGACCCTGTAACCCTCATGCCCTTGAATTCAGTTACATTAGTGCCAGGTTAGCCCAGTTGCAGGCTAAGTAGCTTGGGGCAGGACCTGTCTGCTGCTCAGTCTGAACAGCACCTGGCACTGCAGGCCCAATCTCGCCTGGGCTTTAGGCACAGCCGCAATAATCCCGGTTAACGAAAACATCGTGTGTTCAGCCACAAGACTCTCAGAGGCTTGGCTGGCTCTTCCCCAGCAGCGCCCTGGTGCCAGGCTGCCCTGCGCTGTGGGCGCGAGGCTCGGGAAAAACGTATCTGGGGATTACAGTGTATGAGAAGCTGGAGATGAGTCAGCAGTGTGCCAGCCAAGAAGGCGAATGGCATATTAGGGTGCATTAGGAGGAGCATTGCCAGCAGATCTAGAGAAGTGATTATTCCCCTTTATTCAGCTCTGGTGAGGCCACATCTGGAATATTGTGTCCAGTTCTGGGCCCCCCACTATAGAAAGGATGTGGACACATTGGAGAGGGTCCAGCGGAGGGTGACCAAAATGATTAGGGGGCTAGAGCGCATGACCTATGAGGAGAGACTGAGGGATTTGGGTTTGTTTAGTCTGCAGAAGAGAAGAGTGAGGCGGGATTTGATAGCAGCCTTCAACTTCCTGAAGGGAGGTTCCAAAGAGGATGGAGAGAGGCTGTTCACAGTAGTGACAGATGGCAGAACAAGGAGCAATGGTCTCAAGTTACAGTGGGAGAGGTCCAGGTTGGATATTAGGAAAAACTATTTCACTAGGAGGGTGAGGAAGCCCTGGGATGGGTTCCCTAGGGACGGGGTGGAATCTCCATCCCTAGAGGTTTTTAAGTCTCGGCTTGACAAAGCCCTGGCTGGGTTGATTTAGTTGGGATTGGTCCTGCCTTGGGCAGGGGGCTGGACTTGATGACCTCCTGAGGTCTCTTCCAGCTCTAGGATTCTATGAACGGCTTGGTCTACAGCCAGGCAGGGCTCCGGGCAGTGCCTGCTCCCTGAACACGCTGTCACCAGGGCAAGCGGCTTCCCCAGCTCGGACCTCCCAGGGGCTGGCCTCAGAGCAGTCAGCCTCCCAGTCCACTCTGGCAGGGTGGCTGGGGAAGCCAGAGGGCCCTGCACCCCAAGGCTGTATCGGCAGCAGCTCAGGGGAGGCGGGTTAGTCGACAGGGCACAGCACAGAACAGAGCTTGTTAGCACAGAACACGGGAACCATCAGTAAAGCCCATCTCGGGGAGCAGGGAGCCCAGAGCCATGGCTCTGGCCCTCCCCCGAGCCCACAGCCAGCCGAGACTGACCCACTTCCAGCTGCCTGGCCCCTGATGCACTTGTTGCACTTCCCCTGACCTTTCTCTCGGTCTTTTTCTCATCTGAACCAAGAATCATCTGGTAACATCCCCCTTCTAGTCACAGCCTCCCCCTGGGACTCAGGTTACAAAGGGCTGGCTGTGGCTCAAGCCCAGGCAGCTGCAGCAGCCCCTGCAAAACCTAGACAGCAGTGCAGCACACAGGGAAACTGAGGCACACTCCGTATTCCTGCAGAACAGACTCACGTCGGCTCATATACAAAAGAAAGGAAACTCCCCACGTTGTCACTCCAGCCCTGCGAGCTGACATCCTGTCTCTGATGTGACGCTGGCCTCTCTCCTTTGCAGGTGTGGACATAAAGAAGCGGTGTTCTTCCAGTCTCACAGCGCGAGGGCTGAGGTGAGGGGGTCTGCTTCCTGGCGCAGTGACATAGTCCACACTGAGGGTCTGATTTCCATGCACCTCCCTGTCGTGGGCCCATGAGGCAGGGTTTCAAAGCGCCAACAGGATCCAGCGGCTGGGCGTGGAGCTGGATGGGCTAGGCTGTGTCCCAGGGAGGATGGGTTAGTCTGGTTGTGGGCACCTCATCACCAGCTGCCCTTCGCATGAGGAAGCCTTAGTCTGTGCCTGCTGGGGCCCAACTCCCCTCCCCCCCCACGCTCCCAGGCCGACGCAGACCCCACCGTGTGTCTGCAGGTTAACAACAGACACTGCAGCCTGTGCTATCCAACCCACTGGTGCTCGTGGAATTCCCAGCTCCTCCCCGCAGTACAGCGCAGTGTATCAGTGACCCCACAGCGCTAGATCTGCCTCTAGCAATGCAAGAGCAAGTTTATTTACGCAGAGCAGCACCAAGGGACAGACATGCTGGCAACCCAGGGCTGCAGAGAAAAGGAACCGTGACATGTCCTACTGCCACAGCTTCACCAAGAAAGCTCACTGGGAATCCTCCCAGCGTGTTACTGCCGGGTTTGTGGGCTCTTCGGCGAACAGGCCTGCGTCCTTCCGCTGTGGAGTTTCTTTAGTGACCGTTCATTGGCCGCCTCGCCCACAGGCTGACCCCGTATGGCAAGTGTTGCCCTGCCTGGCGCCTGCTTGAGTAGCATTTTCCCAGACTATAAATGGGGCCTGTCGTGAGCCGCAGTCCTCACCGCCCAGGCACACAGCTACATAACGGCTCTTGCTGGGACAAACCGGTTTCTCTCCTGGTGTGGAGCCCCAAGCTGCTGACCTCAACGGGAATGTGCATGTAGACACCCGGCCTGGCGTTGGTACCTGCACTTTGCAGCAATTGGGGACACCGGTGAGAGACAGGCCTTTAGCTGCGCCTTGGTGAGCTAGGAAGGGCTAGGAAGGTCCCCAGGGGAGCCCTGTAACCCTCACGCACTTGAATACAATTACATGTATCCAGCTGAGCCCAAAGAACACAGGCAGAGCATGGGGATGCTATCCTGGGAAATGGTGACAAATAGCTTTGCAGGCGGGGGGAATGAGCTGAACAGGTGCTCCCAGTGCGACCGATGCTGCGGCCAGCAGGGCTAATGCCGCCTTTGGGCTGCATAAATGGGACGCTGGAGTCGGAGCGGAGAGCGCGGTGTTGGGCCTGCGGGCGCCCGCACTTCGAGAAGGTTAGTGATAAACTGGAGGGGGCACGAGAGACGCCACAGGAAGGGTCAGAGGGTTAGAGAACCTGCCCGATCGTGAGGCTGCAGCTGCTGAGTGTCACTGGGCGCTCGGTCTGTTTAGCCCAAGGAAGAGATGGTGAAGGGTGATGTGATCTCTGTCCATGGGGACGAATAACGGGCCCTCCAGCCAAGCAGAGCCAGGCATAACTGTCAGACTCAGAGCCAGCTGGGTGAGCCGCAAGTGGCTCTTAATGTGTGTCTCTGCAGCTCGTGTTAATCACTGATTTAATTAACCAATCAAGATGCTTTTACTATTATTAACCAATTGTAGCCGATACAATGATTGTGGGACTAATACATAAAGTACTGTCCCGGCCTGCTGTCCCACTAGGACTCTGTAGCACGGTCGGAAACAGAACAACGAATTCACATGCCAGGGGCTCTCTTGAGTCCGTTGATCGCAAATTTCACTGCTGCCGCCCTGAGTGTCACTAGGCTAACGCGTCCATGGCTGAAGGTGAAGCGAGAGCCGCTCAGGCTGGGAACAGGGCATCCCTTGAATAGCACAAGTCATTAATGGATAGAACAAGGGCCGTGGTGGCGTCGCCATTGATGTTTGAATCCAGATGGGCTGTGTGGCTATGAATCCTGGCATGGGAGGAGTTAGTGCAGTCCCCTTGCCTGGGCCAGCCGGAGGTCACTAGATCAGAGGGTCCAGCTGGTTGGCCTCAGAGTCCAGGGATTCCTGCGCCCTCCACTAGCCGGCAGCCGGAGGGTCATGCTCACGGTTGCATTCTCTGTTGTCTAGGATGCCATGAGGCTGTATTACGTATGCACTGCCCCTCACTGCGGCCACCGCTGGACTGAATGAAGGGTTGACTGGTTGAGACCTGATGTCACCAGGAACATGGGGGCTCTGTTCCCTTCCGCGCTGGGCTCATTTCATCACTGGATGTTTGTGAATAAAAAGCTTCCCTTTTTTAATCACGCCCGCATGTGCGTCTGTGAAATTGGGCTGGTTGGAGCTCGTGTGTCTTCCCGACAGGGGAGGACTGCCTCTGGGGGGACACTGATCCTAGGCCAACGAGCAGCCCCCTAACGCAAAGCAGGTACGGGCTTTAGGAAGTGAGGGGAACACGCTGTAATTCCCATGCAGGCAGCCGTACCCGCCAGCTTTGATCCAGCTCACACATGAGGAACAGCCACCGGTACGCTGCTGGCTTACCAGGCCTCACTTCCACCCTGGCAGGCCAGTTTCAGTGCACTGGCTGGGTCAGAACTCCTGTGGGTTTGTCAGAGCAGGGCATGACACCTCCAGCTTAGCCCCCCTAACCGAGGTGGAATGGCTCAAAGAATAGGGCTAACCCCAGGACCGGTAAAGAGCTACAGGCTCCTGGGGGAGAAACACAGCGCCATAAAGTCAGAGCAAACAAAGTCACGGCCCAGTCCCCGAATACACCACCAGGGCCTGAAAAGCTGAAGTGTCCAGGATGGGCTCTAGGGCTTGGCCTCGCCCAGGCCCTGCAGGTTAGCTGGGGAAGCTTTTGTCTGGGTGAAGGGTTTCGTTGTTGCTACCACAAGCAACCCCTGCTGCTGGCCCCAGGCTCCCAGTACAGCCGGTCCCCGAGTTGCGAACGGTTGACTTACGACCGTTCGCAGTTACGACCAAATCTGTCATAAATGGCGGACTCCGAGTTACAAGCGCGATCCCCGCTTATGAACAGCACAGTCGTGTGTAACTCTATGGGGTCCAACTTACAAACAAGCCGAGTTACGACCAATTGCTTGGTCCGTAATCGGTTCGTAAGTCGGAGAGAGGCTGTAATCCCTAGTCATGTGGCTTGGGGGGAGGAGCAGGGGTTGGGGGAGGAGTAGGTGGGGCCTGGGGTGGGTTGTCGTGGCCCCCACACCCCTGTAAGAATGGCCCTGGATCCCACCGCCGATCTGCTCCTGATTAGGGACCAGCGTAAAGCCCCACGGCAGCAGGTCGAGCCCTTGGCTCTGCTTTTAGACAGCACTCAACCTGCCTTGCGGGGAGGCCAGTCCACAAGCGGGGAAGCCAGAGGGAGGCTGCAGCGCAGGGAGGCTAGGGCGCCTGTGAAAGGACGGGCAAACAGGCCACATAGCAGGGGATCAAGCTCACAGCCCGCAGGCCAGCGGTGCCGGAGCTGTTCTGCAGACCGGCCAGCGCACAGCGGCTGGCACACGAGTGTGTGCTCCTTCCCGTCCCCAAGTCCAGCCTCTGCCCTGCCCCTTCCCACCCGTTTCATCTCCCTGCCCCCATGCACCCCTTTCCCTTAAGCCCCCTACCTGCCGGAAGCTGCCCACCAGATGCTAACTGAGTGGAGCAGGTTCCAGTGTCACTCTGCTTCTCTGCAGCTGCCAGCCCCAGCCTGCCCAGGGTCCCACTGGCTCACCCAAGCATGAGGGATTGTCCTGTCTATAGGGTGGTCAGGGCAGGGGCCATGGGGCCTCCCACAGCACCCAGGGCAGCCTGCCTGAACAGTGCGATAGCTGGGGGAGCTCTGCTCACACTGCCCCCAGGCCACAGGGGGCTAGCAGCTGGAAGCTGCTTTCACTCAGCTGTGCTGCAGCAGGAAGGGCCAGAGGACATGCGGGGTAGGGCAGGGGGAGCACGTAGGACCAGGAAACACGGGGGAATGCAGGCAAACCGTGCCCCTCCCCTGGAGCCCTGCCAGAGGGGGTGCCCACTGGCCCACTAGGCAGATTTGCAGGCCCTGGTCCTGGAGGTAAATGGGGGTTGAGCCCCCCCCGGCTGACAGGCATAGGCCCACGGAGCACAAGCGGGAGACTTACGCTGGGAACAGAAATCAGGTAACTGGGGACTTGTTGGTCGCGCCAGAGGCCAACACCAGTCGAGGCTTGGAAGCTGGAGCTTGACAAACGTAGAAGAGAACAGTGCAGGTTTTACTCCCTCCTCCTGTGCGCGCTGCAGGGTGGTGATGACGCTTCCAGGCTCAGGCTGTGGGGGACGACTGTTTTTCTAAGCTCTCCCAACAGGAACCAGCTCCGGGCAGAGCCAGGGTTCCACACCGGCCGGAGAGGCTGAGCACAGGGATCCCTTCTAGCCTTCCGCTCTGTGAATCGCTGGAAATGCCCCCTCTTGGCCCCAGAAGGGCTGAGCTGCCGGGAACAAGCCGGCCTCGCCCCGCGGCGCCGGGCCCAGCCTCAGGCGTAGTAGGCGCGGGGGTAGAGGAGGATGCGCAGGGCGGCAGGGCCCGGCGGGCGGAGGCGCGTGCGCAGCAGGGCGCTGGCGGGGTGCAGCCGCCGCAGGTGGGCGTGGTACTCCTCACCGGCGGCGCAGGCGAAGCCGCACTCCTCGCACACGAAGAGCTTGGCGCGCCGCTCGCGGTAGCCGTAGCTCTGCTGCAGCCCGTGCAGCTTGCGGAGGTGGGACTCCAGGGAGCAGCGCTGCGTGAAGGCCTTGGCGCAGACGTGGCAGCGGTAGGGCCGGATGCCTGCAGGGAGGGGGCAGTCAGGCCTGAGAGGTCTGGGCCTGGTTTTCTCCCCCAGGGTGGGTGGGGCCCTCAGCAAGGCAGGGGGCAGAGACACCCAGGAGCCTGCTTTGCCCCCGAGGGACCTCGGCCCAGTCCCATCTACACACCAAGATCTGCCTGGGCTGGTGCTTTAACCCTGGACTCGCTGGGGGTCTAACCTGCCCCCTGGGCCATGTGGACACAGGCTGTTTACCTGGGTGCTGATCACAAGAACTGGGGGGCGGGTACTGTAGCACTCCCAGGCTCCTGGCCGCTGTCCTGCATGCCGAGGCTTTGTTCCTGGCTTCAGGCAGGCGGGCGGGGGACGGAGGGAGAAAAGGATAAGGGGGCTGGATTTCAGCACCTCCCCTCTTTAAAATGTTCCCACACCGTGGTCCTCCAATGCTTTCCCACAATGCCCCTGGGGCTGCCTTTTCCTGCCATTCCAGCTAACTCCCCTCACCTGCCCTGGGAGTCCAGGTCACACACGAGGGTGGGGGGGAAGTGGGGGTTGGGGAGGCTGAGCCAAAGAGCCTGCCCCTTGGATCGCCTGCTCCCCGAGAGCAGCCCCGGCCTCACCCGTGTGCGTCCTCGTGTGCCTCTTGAGGTCGAAGGTGTCGTTGAAGCCCTTGGTGCAGTACTGGCAGACGTGCCGCTTCACCGCGCTGTGGCACTTGAGGTGGCGGGTCAGCATGCGCTGCAGCGGGAAGGCCTTGCTGCACACGGGGCAGGGGAAGTCGCCTGGTCCCGAGGGGCCTTTCCCCTGCCAAGGGATGGAGCAAGGGATGGACCAGCCATGCACCCGAGCTGCCGAGCCAGGCAGGGCTGAGCAGTGTCACTTGCCGGCTTAGAAATCTGGGTGCCCTCCATGTCCCTTCCTTCTCCCAGCCAGGGGCCCTGGGTGCCCCCCCACTTTCCCTTACCCACCATGCCAGGGGCTCTGGGTGCCCCTGGTTCCTCCTTGCCCCAGGCCAGGGGCTCTGGGTGCCCCCAAACCTCAGTGTTTCTCCTTATCCTCCATGTTCCACTCCTCAGAGCTGAGAAGAGAACCCAGCCCCCAACCGTAACCACTAGTCTCCCCTCTCGGAGCAAAGAATTCTCAATTCCCAGCCCCCTCCTCTCAGCCAACCCCTTAGACATCCCAGCTGGAGACAAAGCCCCGAGTCCTGACTCCAGGGCTGTCCTTAGGATGTATGGGGCCCTACGCAGGACTATTACATGGATGCCCTTATGCCCAACAGCAGCCGGGAGGGGATGACCCAGGAGGGGATGACGGTTTTTTGAGCTGTGATTGTTTGTAATCATCAGCAACACACAAATGAAATCATTTTAAAGCCAATTTTAAACTCAGGCCCTGTCGACTCGCAGGGTAACTTCAGAAACTGACCGTCTGGACCTGGGGCTGGCAAATGCCTCTTGAATGGCTTCCTTGCCCTCGAATGGTTCAGTCACAGGTTGGATGTTCTGCTAAGAGCTCCCAGGCTGTGTCACTTGTAAGTGACCTAGGTGCTCTCTGGAGGAAGCAGAGCCACAGAGGAGGGACAGGAAGAGGCGGGTGGGTGGACATTAGGACCCAGCGGTGCCCCAAATTTTCAGGTGCCTTACGCTGCTGCCAATTCTGCGTATGGGTAAGGGCGGCCCCGCTGACTCCCAGCCTCCCCCCCCTCTAACCCACTAGACCCCACTCACCTGTGAGAGCCAGGAACAGAGTCCAGGAGTCCAGATCCCTCTTCATCTGCTCAAACCCCATCCCCAGAGCTAAGCATAGAACCCAGGAGTCCGGACTCCCCGTTCCCCCCACCCCTCCAGTCCCTGGCTGGCACCCTGCTCACCCCGTCAGGAACAGAACCCAGGAGTCCGGACTCCCCGTCCCCCCACCCCTCCAGTCACTGGCTGGCACCCTGCTCACCCCCCGTCAGGAACAGAACCCAGGAGCCCTGCCCACACCACCAGACCCCAGACCCTTTACCTTCGCTCGCGGGTCTTTCGTGGCAGGATCAGGGGGCAGCAGGTTTGCACTGGGCTTGGGGGAGCTCTTCCGACTTGGTCCGTCCCAGGGGGCGCTTCTTGTCTTCTGGCAACGCCCCTGAGGCGGAGGGGCCCATGTGCAGGCTGCCCTCTGGAAGGTCAAAACACACACAGCCTTGGACTTGCCCCGAGCGCTGGGTGGGAATCAGACACTGAGGCAGGCCAGGTGAGGGGGATCAGCCAGGGAGGCCTGATGGGCCGTTGGTGGACAGAAGCTGGGGAAGAGTCTGGGGAGGGGGATGCCCTGCAGGAATCACTTCCTGCTGCCTCGCCTCAGGGCTGTGAAAACACCCGGCAAAGGGGCAGAGGGTTAGACCGCCCTGCGCCCACACATCAAGCCAGCCAGGCCACCGCGGTACGACTGGGACACTGTGGCCCTTACATGGGAGGGAGTTGGATGGCCCAGGCTGGGATGAATCTTCCCTCTTGGCCAGTGGTTTGAATCCAGCCCAGGGCTGGCTGGTCCCCGCACAGGCTGGCTGGGGGTCCTGATGGGAGGTGTGGCCAGGTCACAAAAGCCAGCGCTGTTGTCCCTGCCTCAGGCACAGGCAGATCAGAGGGGTGGTGAATCTGCCTGGCCAGGGAGACAGAGTTCCCTTCCGCCCCAGAGAGACTGAGCAGGTACAATTCCCTGGGCTGGACACTTGGAGGCTTAGCAGAGAACATCAGGGCTGTGAAACCAGTCCCTTTCCCCCGTGTGGAGTGGTCCAGACCCTGAAGTAACTGGAATCCACCTTCGCTCCGCCAAGGGTAATAAACTAGGCACCTACCTGGGATATAGGCGTCGCCCCGGAGCTGGTCCGAGAGCTCTCCCCAGTCCTGGGACCCCAGCACGGCTGCCCGGCGCCTTTTCACCAGGAAAGCCTTTGGCATGGCGCATGCAACGACAGGCTCAGCCAGGCAAGATCTCAGCAGCCCCGTGGACCGTTCCAGCACCCCTCTACCCCGCTCTGATGTCCCTGTGCGACACCCCAGGGCCAGGCGGAACCGGGATGACAGGGAGTAAGAACTGGGAATGCTTTTGGTACCGGCAGCAGCAACACGGGGCCTTGGGATAAAGAAGCGGCCGAAGAGAACCAGGACTCTTCAAACAGCCACGGGGGATGCCTGCTCCCCCCTGGGAGGCACTGTCTTCATTTTACCGGTAGAGAAACTGAGGCAGCGACGGGAATTGGACCCTTGATGGAGTTAATAGGACCCAGGCCCCAGTGGACCCCACCCTTCCGTGCAGAACAAAGGAACAAAGCCAGCAGCGTCTAACACCAAGACATGCTGTTTCCCTGCCGCAGGGCGCTTCCCTACATGACCCCCCCTTTGAATGGGCGTGCCTCAGTTTCCCTAGGTGTGACTGTGGCTACAGCACAGCAGGATTAGACGTGAAAACTTGCTGGCTACCAGAATGATGCTCAGAGCACTAGGCCTACACAGCTGGCCAAGGAAACAGACCCAGCAGCACCCTCTCCGAGAAGCCACCACTTACCTGCCAACCCAGCAGGACAGGGCGAGTGTGCGTGCGTTTATATAGACGCTGAGGCAGCGAGGATTTGAATTGCCCGAGTGGGCCAGGAACACAACGCCTCGTTCTTTGCATGCGCCGCGCTCTTAGCTGCCAACAAAATAAAACCTTCCATCCTCTTCATGCAAATCTACAGCACCGGCCCCAGGCAGGATCGCTGACGGTTACCTGGCCTTTGGCAGCAGGCTCAGAAGGAAAGCGGGTTCAAACCACATGGGTGATGGTGAGGCCTCGTGAACTGCACGTCTAAGGGACCCGCCTGACTCTACAGCCTTTGAGCGCTTTGCAATACTCAGTGACGTTCTCCTCACACCCGCCTTGCGAAGCCAAAGGCCCAGTTTCTCCAAGGTATTGGAAATCCATACGAGTCAGGCATCCGAAAACCGGGAAGGGTCTAGGCCCAGGTCACACAGGGAGCCTGTGGCAGAGCAGAGAAACTGAGGCACAGAGAGGGGAACTGACTCGGTCGAGCTAACAGGACCCAAGAGTTCACACACTCAGTCGTTTGCCAACCACTAGACCCCACTTCTCTCTCAGAGCTGGGGATAGAATCCAGGGGTCCTGGCTCCCAGCCCCCCTGCTCTAACCACTAGACCCCACTCCTCTCCCAGAGCTGGGGATAGAATCCAGGGGTCCTGGCTCCCAGCCCCCCTGCTCTAACCACTAGACCCCACTCACCTTCCAGAGCTGGCGATAGAACCCAGGAGTCCCAACAACCAGACCCCTGGCTCTATGCACTACACCCCACCCTCTCTCACCGAGCAAAGAAACAGCCTAGGCTGGTGCCCATAAGCACCGCTCCTCAACTTACACCCCTCGTCTGGTTTGTTTCCTTCCAACCCATCTAGAGTCCGTGGCAGGTGCTAGTCATGTCTGGAGAAACCCGTTTCCTGCTCAGACCACTTGGGACAGCTGGGAACTGAGAAGGGGCCTCCCTGCCAACACATGAATCAGTGACTCCAACCCCGCCCGGGCGGCCCTCGGAACAGTCAGGGTTCCAAGCCACCCACCCGGATCTTCCCTGCACCGCAGCAGCCGATTCACATCCTGGCTTGTGTGGACAAGCCCTTTGTTTGTAACACGAGCAGGGCCTGCCTCGGTTTGGCCAGAGCCGTGAGACGAGCTCTAGGACCAAAACCATAGGCAGGATCCCTGGGTTACACAGGGGCTCAGACGAGATGATCATTTTGGTCCCTTCCGCCTTGGAAGGCACTTCCAGGAGTTCCCGTCAGAACTATTCGATTTGCAGGAGAGATGCCAAGACAAAAGATCACCCTAGTCAGCCTCAGCCAGCCAGGAACACACCAGCTGGAGGTCTCTCTTGGGAGGTTTGTTAGTCAAATAAAGGGCAAATGCATAAAAATCAAACTGCTGGCAAAGCTGTCCATGGAAACGGGTTTATTCAAATCAAAGCACCAAGCAAAACCGTGGCAGAGGGCTATGAAAATGTGGGTCTGTTTAAAAGAGATTTATTTCCTTTGATATCAATCAGAGACCGGCCAGAGGAGCAGGCAATGAGCGTTGGCTAGTGAACCCAGGAAGCTAACAGATCCCAGCCAGGCTACACTCTGAGCAGTGGAATAAGAACGTGGTTTAGCTCTAATAGCAATTTCATCTGTAGGTTCATAAAATATTCTGCAGAGGAGAAAACTCAAGCACAGGGCTGGGGAGAGGGGAGAGACCTTCCTAAGGATCAAGAGGCAGAGTCAGGAGTATAATTCGGTTTCCCAATTATCCACTAGACCGTACTACCTCCCAGCAAAGGAGCTGTTCCGTACAACAGCGATGGGCAACCGAGGCTAGTGACTCTTCTTCCTCTCAGTGGGCCGCAAGGTTGTTGGAACCAAGACGGGCTCCTGGGACAGGCTAGTTTTGCTCCCTGCGCTTGCGTACCAAGAATTTGCAGGGGATGCAGACTGAACCGTGGCAACGCTCCGACTGGACTCTCAATGCTGCGTGCAATCAGCGTGCACCTCGCCGGGATGTTAGCGTGGAATCGAACAGTAGTGTAACCGCAAGAAATCTTAGCCGTTATAACGACTATTCGATAACACTCCAGCCCCACTCCCAGGGAAGCCCTGCCAGCCCACATGGCTGCCTCTATCAGAGGCAGCAACGCGGGGTGGCAGGTAAGGATATTAAAGACTAGTTGACTATCCGATAAGCATCCAATACCTGCTGACCCCGGGCTCCATGGCTTTGAAATGCACAAAAGCCCCTGCTGGGGACTCTGGTGCATTTCAAAGCAGGCACCTGCGTGCAACCTGGAGTCAGCCCGAAGTCTGCGGGACTTCCTGCTAGCCCCGGGCTGTACGCGGAGTTCCGCATTGCTCCATCAATCAGCAGGACAAGTGGCACTTCGACCCTTACCCTCGGTGCCAGGAGCCCCAGAGGGAGGGAACAGAACAGGGAACCATCAAGCAATCCCTCCCATAACTCATTTAGCCTAACAGAGGTTAGGAACACCATGCCTACCCACCGTGGCCCATGAGTATTGATGGACCTACCCTCTGTGAATTCATCCAGCTCTTTTTTGAACCCGATTAACGTTCTGTCTTCACAACGTCCTCTGGCATCCTCTGGATTGCACACGGAGCTCTATACTCAAGCCCTGGCTGCCCGAGACCCCTATAGATCCCACAGCAAGGGTAAGTGTGGAAGCGCCACTTGTCCTGCTGATTGATGGAGCATGGGCAGTGACTGGTCACGGCTACTCTAACCTCTCTTGCAGAAGCTTTGGGGAATGTATGGTCTTAACTCTGCCACTGACCCTCTGTGCAGCTTTAGACAAGTCACTGCCTTTCTGTGTGTCAGTTTCCCGCTCCAAAATGAAGCTACATTTGGTGTTCTAGATGACTGGCAGTCTCGTCCTTTCCCCATTCCTCAGTTTCCCTGTCAAACAGGGACAATGATCCTGACCTCTAAAGCACTGGCGATCTGTGGGGGAAGGAAAAGCACAATCGGTAATCCTTATGCTTCTGGGCAGTCTTCAGATGGGCTTCCAGGCTTAACTTAGGCTGGATTTATAGAATACAGGGACTGAAAGGGACCTCGAGAGCTCATCGAGTCCAGTCCCCTGCCCTCATGGCAGGACCAAATACCGTCTAGACCATCCCTGATAGACGTTTATCTAACCTACTCTTAAATATCTCCACAGATGGAGATTCCACAACCTCCCTGGGCAATTTATTCCAGTGTTTGGCCACCCTGACAGTTAGGAACTTTTTCCTAATGTCCAACCTAAACTTCCCTTGCTGCAGTTTAAGCCCATTGCTTCTCGTTCTATCCCCAGAGGCCAAGATGAACAAGTTTTCTCCCTCCTCCTTATGACACCCTTTTAGATACCTGAAAACTGCTATCATGTCCCCCCTCAATCTTCTCTTTTCTAAACTAAACAAACCCATTTCCTGCAGCCTTCCCTCATAGGTCATGTTCTCTAGACCTTTAATCATTCTCGGTGCTCTTCTCTGGACCCTCTCCAATTTCTCCACATCTTTCTTGAAATGCGGTGCCCAGAACTGGACACAATACTCCAATTGAGGCCTAACCAGCGCAGAGTAGAGCGGAAGAATGACTTCTGTGTCTTGCTCACAACACACCTGTTAATGCAGCCCAGAATCATGTTTGCTTTCTTTGCAACAGCATCACACTGCTGACTCATATTCAACTTGTGGTCCACTATAACCCCTAGATCCCTTTCTGCTGCACTCCTTCCCAGACAGTCGCTTCCCATTCTGTATGTGAAACTGATTGTTCCTTCCTAAGTGGAGCACTTTGCATTTGTCTTTATTAAACTTCATCCTATTTACCTCAGACCATTTCTCCAATTTGTCCAGGTCATTTTGAATTATGACCCTATCCTCCAGATTAGTCGCAACCCCTCCCAGCTTGGTATCATCTGCAAACTTAATAAGCGTACTTTCTATACCAATATCTAAATCGTTGATGAAGATATTGAACAGAGCAGTCCCAAAACAGACCCTTGCGGAATCCCACTTGTTATGCCTTTCCAGCAGGATTGTGAACCGTTAATAACTACTCTCTGAGTACGGTTATCCAGCCAGTTATGCACCCACCTTATAGTAGCCCCATCTAAGTTGTATTTGCCTAGTTTATTGATAAGAATATCATGCAAGACCGTATCAAACGCCTTACTAAAATCTAGGTATACCACATCCACCACTTCTCCCTTATCCACAAGACTCGTTATCCTATTAAAGAAAGCTATCAGATTGGTTTGACATGATTTGTTCTTTACAAATCCATGCTGGCTGTTCCCTATCACCTTGCCACTTTCCAAGTGTTTACAGATGATTTCCTTAATTACTTGCTCCATTATCTTCCCTGGCACAGAAGTTAAACTAACTGGATTTGAACCAGCCAGGTAGAGGTAAAAGGTCAATTTTGCCATTAGCACTCTTCCAATGCCCTCAAGCTACCAGGGCTGTTTCCCCAAAGCCGACACTTATAACAGACCAATACGCTGTGATGCGAGTCACAGGGAAATGTCAGGCATGGGTCAGAGGAGATATTCTAATCATGGCCCCTTTAAAATGTATTCAATGTATGAAGCAATGGGAGATTCAGTCCTTCAAGTACAAACACATTTATTTTAAAGACCTCTTGAAAGGGCAGGGGTCTAAAAACAGAAATACTATTGCCAAAGCAACTTAAAATACAGATCCAAATGTATCGGCGGCACCTCAGCCCTCTCTAACAGTCCGAGTGTTTTCTTCCAAAACGGCCCTTGTTAGGCTACTGCTCAGGACTGTTTGCTGAGGTCATGAAAATACAATTTATACACACACACACACACAAAAACCCAAGACCAACTAAATAAACCAAACCAGTGCCGAAGACAACAGTTAAAACACATCGATTTAAAAGGTCTGACTCCGCAGGAGTCGCGTGGGGGCCCAGAATTGCTTTGTGGTCTTTCTGGCTCTGCATTGCCATAAAACATGCCCTTGACTCCTCTCCCTGGTGGGTCATTCTGGTTTAACACAGTCATCAAGTTTTTTCTGGACCATTCTCACCAGTGATTCTGAGTAATGTTTCAAGAGATATAGCGTCTCGTTGTCATGCAGGGACTTGAGCTGAGGGGATGGACTGTCCGTAGCTGTTGCGACATCAGCATTGTTCTTGACAGCTCTGGAGTCCAGTTCAGTTTTCATCCAGCTGAAAGTGTTGGCAAGCATGGTTTTTACTTGGAGAAGTTCCTCCTCTGTGGATTCTTTGTGCGAGGTCAGCTACGGAGAAAGTGCGGTAAAGAATCGGACAGCATACTTACGAAAAGACTAAGAGCTGAGTAAGCTATTTGAATTCTGGTCAGACCAGTGGCCACCTGTTCAGTGCATTTTCAGTGCATTGCAGGGTCAGTTTCGTCATTAAAGATTGTTGATATGATCTTACGTTTTATGCTGTATTGAATTTTAGCTTTAAAGGATCCCAAAGAGCTACCCAAGCTGGTATGCAAATTAGGGATGATCTTTAAACTAGGGATGAACTAGATGGTGCTTGGTCCTGCCACGAGGACAGGGGGACTGGACTTGATCTCTTGAGGTTCCTTCCAGTTCTAGAATTCTACGATTCTCTATCACATGGGTGTGCACAGCCCCAGCGCCTAGAAAACACTTCAGGCCTAATGCTGCCTCTGCTACCCTTGGGGACTTGTGCAAGTCAAAACCTCTGTACCTCAGTTTCCCCTCAAACACAAACTGCGGTTTAAGTGTTCCATGTTAGTCTGCATCTCAACCTTGGGGGCAGGGTTCACGTGACCTCTGTTATCAGGTCCCCCCTCAGCCTCCTTTTCTCAAGACTCAGGCTGGGTCTGCACTGGGAAGGGTTGGCGACAAAAGGGCTGTCGACATGCAAAAGGGAAAACTGATCAAACCAGTTTTTCTGCCTCCCATTGTCGACATTTCATGTTGCTAGCTGCCCTGTCAACAGATAGAGCAAAGCATTGTGGGTAAGCATCCCACAGCGCAGTCCTGTGGGAAGGCAGAGCTGATCCCTGCTTCTTGGGATTCTCTCCAAGTTCTCCCAGAGCCTCATCAGCTGCCGGGAGCAGCGGCATGAGGAGCTCTGAGAGTCTCCGTGCTGAGGGACGTCAAAGCAGCACAGCCGTCTCTCCAGCGCCCCCCTGCAGCAGCCGCCTGCCTGCCACTGGGTTCCTAGCAGGGCAGAACGGGAGCTTCCAATGATTTGCTCTTTGTTTGTTCCCCAAAGGGAGCAGTTCACTCAGCTGTCAGACACTTCCCAGAGCTTCAAAAGGGGAGGGACAGCAGAGATCACAAAACACTGAGCGCAGCCATCAGGGCAGGCATGGTGGGATCCTGGCAGAAGCCAGTTCTCTGGACAAAACAAACAACAGAATCCACACTGGCTCTTTGTTGACAACAAAGGGAAGGGGAAAGAAAAAATCTCTCCCAGGGCTGAAAGTTTTTTTGTTGCCAAAACTGGACGTTTCCCTGCTGGGACAAAAGTCACATTGTGATGTAAACACTCTCACTGGTTTGCCACCCAAAGGCAGGTTTTGGCAACAAAACATGCCAGTGTAGACACGGCCTTAGGCCATATGTCCAGGTTTTAATCTTTCCTCATAAGAAGACACACCAGACCTATTTTTCTTGCTCTCCTCTGAGCTCTCTCCAGGCTGTCTGCATTTTTCCTAGAGCCCAGAATTGGATGCAGCACTCCACCTAAGGCCTCACAGTGCCAAGAAAAGCAGGACCATTAGCTCCCATGTCTCCCAGGCCCATAACTCCCATGTGGTGTTTTCCATAGTCATAATGCTATTAAGAAATTCTCAGCACCTTTGTGGTATGAAAATTATTCCAGTTTATAGCTGGTCTAAGACAGAAAGGTAAAGAACCAAGGGCCAGATTTACAAAGGGATTTAGGCTCCTAGAGATGCAGATAGGGGCTTAGTGGGGTTTACAAAATGCCTAAGCAAGTTAGGTGCCTAATTCCTATTGGAAGTCAAAGGTGTTTGGGTATCCAACTTTCATTGCTGTCACCCCCCCCCCAAGAGAGCCACCCATGAAATCAATGGGAGTTAGATGGCTAGAATCTCTTTCAAAACCTGGTCCCAAAGCTTCAGTCCCCACACCTTTCCGATTCAGGTGCAAGCGCCAGAAAAGCTCGCACATAGCAGGTCTGCATGTGTGCGCAATTCACAAGCTTACACACACATCGAAGGACTGGAAAATTTCAACTCAAGTACCTGCCCAAGACACATCGAGTCAGCTGTACAGCTGGGATTGGAACACAAGGATTAGCAGCTCCGTCTACTACAACTTTGGTACCAAGATGGCTCCATACAGGGACAATTTACAAGACAGAGTATCCCACATCTATTACAGAGTTGTATACCTTGCTCTGAAGCATCTGGCACAGCCATTGTTAGAGAGAGGATACAGGACTAAATGGACCCAGTACGGCCCACTCATATGACAATCAGTTATGGCAGGCCCAGTCTAGATAAACCACATCGTAAAGTCATCTAAGCAGGCTTGGCAGGAAGGAATTAAACCCCACTACTTGACATGTTCTTCTAGTCTAGGCTAATCCATGCATCAAGAAATAGTTTGCAGCCATTTTGAGGCTAATCACTGCAAGAGTTAACAGAGGCTCAGTAATTCCACCAACAGGTAGGGGTCCTAGCAAGCATGTTGGAACATCATCAGGTGTTTTCAGTTTATTGCATTTCTTTATCCCACCCTGTACCTTGTCGTAAAGCTGCAGCGTCTCCTGGAACGCAGCACGCAGAGGCTGCAGGTTCGTTTCAAAGCTTTTCATGAGGATCTGGGTTTCTAAGAATAAAAAGATTTACTGGGGTTGGACATGCAGTGTCCACATCGGGAGCCTTCCTAGACAAACCTCAGCTGTGCTCTTCTATTATTATTGTAGCCAGCTACTTTATTTAAATGACTGCAAACCCTTCCCAAGAGGACAAGTATAAATATGAAGTCTCCTCTAATCCTTGCTGCCTATTAGTGACAAGTGTTTGGCTCTTCAAAGGCAAATTAGAACCTTTCAATTCTCCTCACAAACCCAAAACGACAACGTCAGAATCATCTCAGTCTAGTAACCCAAGCGGGGCGGCAGAATCTCTTTATTATTCCAGAAATTTTGGTGATGCCCAGAATGTCCCTTCCCCCACTCAAGCTCCCTCCTTCCCCCACCTGCCTATGGCTCTGGGAGGGAATTTGGGTACTGGGTGCAGGCTCTGAGCTGGGGCAGAGGATTGTGGTGCGGGGCGGGGCAAGGTGCAGACTCTAGGCTGAGTGCAGGCTCTGGGATGGGGTCTGGGAGCAGGAACTAGGGGGCTGCAGGCTCTGGGATGGAGTCTGGGGGCAGGATCCAGGGGGCTGCAGGCTCTGGGAAGGAGTCTGGGGGCAGGAGAGGGTTGGAGGTGGGTGTGGCGGTTACCTAGGGCATCCCCTCCGGCAGCGGCTCTTAGGTGGGGGGTTAAGGAGTCTCCATGTTCTGCTGCCCACAGCATCCTACTGGCTGCAGGACGCAAATGAACACACACACACGCACCAGGGCTGCAGGGACCTCCGGCAGCTGCTTAAGCCCCGCTGTGCTGCCACCAGAGCCCTTTTAAATCGTCGAGGAGCAGCAGGCAAGTTGGGGAACACACCGGGGATAGAAGGGAGAGAGAACATGGGACCAGGGGAAAAACCTGGCCCGAAACTTTGCTGGAGAAGGGCTCCAGGCCCAGGAATATTCCTGGACCCTGGGCCCATATAACTCGCTGCCCCTGAAACCAATTACAGACAAAGCAGATTAAGTTATGGGAGAGTTTACACCAGGGGTCGGCGACGTACGGACACCCAAGAGGATTTTTTGAGGCGTGCGCAGCATGGCCTAGGGGTCGGGCAGCATGACCCTGGGGCGTGCAGCTTCTGGGAGCTAAGGGGTTAACACTCCCCCCCCCCCGTCTCCCCACTACAGGCTCTGCCTCCTGCTCCGGGAGGGTGCAGGGCTGGGGCTGCTCCTCAGATCAGGGTGACGCGGCCAGTCACGTGCTGCTGCCGCCTCCATAGGGCACCGGGGCCCGAGCCAAGCCAAGCTCCCTGCGGGCGGGGAGACCCTTCATCAGCACCCCGCTGCACCCGGCTGGGGGCTGGAGACAGCCCAGGGCTCTGCCTGCCCCAGCCCCAGCCTGCAGGGAAGGGGCAAGCCCCGGGCAAAGGGCTGGGCCAGGCAGGGAAGTGACTGCCCCCTGGCCCTCCTTGCCCCAGCACTGCTCCCGGGGGGGCTGAGAGTCTCATCGCTGCTGCCCTGCCAGTGTGCGCGCTGGGGGCACAGGGATGTGGGGGCAGGATGTGAAGGGAGAGGTCTTGCACGGAGGGGGGTGGGAAAAATTAAATCTTGGCATGCCACTTCCAAAAGGTTGCCAACCCCCGTTTACACACAAGGCAGAGAGTTCAAGGGCTAAAAGGTCACAGAATGCATCAGTGGAGGGAAAACAGCCCTAGCTACATGGCTTATCACCTTTTACTGCAAGATCTCTCTGTATCTGGTGTTGTGACAAGCCAAGCTCTTATGAATTAACAAGGGCAGCAAAGAAAGGTCCTTCTGTAGAGAGGAGAGCAAACAGTGCTACCTCGTGGAAATGGGGAAATAACGTGAGAGCTACTCTAGCACCACTGAAGAGTCAAAGTGCAGCCGATCCAAGGCACATGCCTTTCCTACGTATTATGTACAAACCATACAGCGCTGTCACTGAAGTGAAACCAAAGACAGAGGCAAGGTTTTCAGAAGCACTTAAGATGAAAATTGTACCCAAGGTGAATCAAGCTTTTTCAGACCTACATTGCTTTACTTCAACAAACAAGAGGCGCTAAATCACGTGTGCAGCCTTCTATTGAAAGCCAGCTGCATACTTATGGGAACAAACGTGAAGGATACTTGGATCCTTTTCCATGTTTTTCCCTCCCTAAGTGAAGCATGCAGCTTGTCTTGCAGTCAATCAGCATCTTACCCGAGGGACTGCAGACACTGGAGTCTGTTTTTTCTACCACCTCAACGGGCTTTTCTTCCAATGGTTTCTAAAAAAAATAAAATGCACAGAAACGTAGGAAAATAAAAATAAATCCATATAACAAAGATCCTAATTTGGCTACAGCGTGTTACAAAAGTTTGAAATGATCATCTAAGGCAGAATCATCAATAATACTCATGTCCCATTGATTTTCAGTTGGATTTCTGTACCTGCGTTACATACATCTGAAAATAAATCACATCTTTAGTTTTAATTTCCTCTCCGAAAGAGGCACATTTTACATATCCTGGATCTCATATTGCAGTAGCCACTGTGCTATGTGCCACTGAAAAAGAACACAAAGGATTTACTAGAATCCCCATTCATATTTAAATACACCAAATACAATCTTAATCAAATACAGAGCTGTGGACTTAACATTGCAAATTCATTTTCCCCCTTCACTTCTAGCTTTCATAGTAAGGGCTCTGTGTTTTCCCCACGAAGAGCAACAACAGGCTAAAATAGGAACAATGCAACAGCTGTTTGCATCACAGCTGTTTATCTAGCTAAGGTCCTATATGGCTACTCCTCCCATCACCCCAGCCTTTCATTGTGAAAGTGAATCTGTGATGGATTCAGCTTACATGTCAAAAGGGAATTTTCTTAACAGGTGGGGTCACACATGCCTCTGGGCACCTGAACACTCAGAGCTGCTCTTATCTCCATTTGCACAGAGGGAACTTGAGGCACAGAGACACTCAGGCTTAGAACCTCAAGAGGTATTTAGGCTTTTGATTTCAATGGAAATTAGGAGCCAAAATAAGTGTGAGGATCTGGGCCTAAGTGACTTGCCATGGGTGACACAAAATGACTGCAGAGGATCAGGGATTGGACCCAAGTCACCCAGATCTCTGACCCTAACCACTGGATCGTTCTTCTCCAATTCATTTAATGCCATCACCTCTGGGGAGAAAGCAGGAAGGGAAAAGACATTTTTAATCCTACCATTACAACTAGGGCCCTGTGTAAATCAGGATTTCATGGAAGGCATGGACCCCAAATGCTCCCAAACCATGAACTTTTAGGTTTTGTGGTATACTTTAATATTAAAAAAAAAAAACCCACTTTAACAAGTCATTTTGAATGATTGAATGAATTTTACAAGTAACTAATCTGAAATGTTACTTGAAAAATTCATTCTAACCTTCAAATTAACTAAATTAAACTTGAAAGATGTATTCTGTGCAAACTGCAAAATTCAATACTTTGCCATTTATACTGTCATGAAGTTTCTAAAGCTGTGATTTAAGAAGGACCTTAAGACTTCCATCACCTGTCGTAATAAGACACGGTATCTCACTCCGTATTCTATATCAGGAAGAATTCTTTTTGGAAGAAGTTTAACATACCTCTGACTTCTTATGCTCACTAGATAATTTACTCTCTTCCTTAGATTGGTCGATTGCATCTGTAGTATTTTGCAATTGCTGACGTGCTCTTGGAAGAAAGGCAGCAAATCTGGATGTAAAGATGAAAGGTTTCATCTATCAGTTAAAGTTGGTATGAAGCAACCTCTGATAGACAAGCTTTCCCACAAAAGCTCTGAAGTTACCAGCCAGAAGGCAAGAGGTTTGCCAGCATATATATATTAGATTATTGCATGCAATGTTGGTCCCAGGTCGGTTGTTGGACAAGAAGAATGAAGTAATTATCTTTTATCAGACCACTTCTATTGAGCTTACGACACAGAGCTCTTTTTCAGATTCTTTCAAGAGCTGAATCTAATAATTTAGGTTCAGTTTCCCTCCCCAGTAAAATATTAAGATCCTACTTGCGTTTCCAAAAAGATTACACCCTCCAGGAGACCGTACGTTCTACTTGCTACAGCTCAGATGCTCAACTTGCATTTTCAAGTTTGAAATGAAATCTTTAATGGAAGGCTCACAAACAGCTGCCTTATTGACTTAGGTGCTTCTGAAAAACCCTGCACTAACGGGCTGAAATGGTTAAGTTGCGCTGAAAGTCAGGGAGGTTTGTAGTTTGAAATTGCTGAAGTGCTTCTGAAAGCCCCACCTTTAAATCACTGTTGTCACTATCTTTTATCCAGCTCTCTTGGCCTAGAAGATGTTGTATACATAGCTGGACTCATACCAATCAGCAAGACCACTTTGAGAACTCAAATGACAGACAAAAGTGAATTACAGTAAAAATACGTGATCCACTACGTATGGCACTTTACAGACAAGATACACCAAGTATACTCTATAAGCATGATATACAGAGACAGACTGGTGAGTGAAAGTGGGAAATACCCCCCACCTACCTGCTGTTTTTCTGGCAGCGTGAGAGAAATCTTGCAGAAATACTCAAACGTGGATTCAAGAACAGGTGTTTTCCATCATCCACATCTTCAGGTGGCTTTAAATCCTTTAAACAGCCATCAAACTTCTCTGTGTGTAAGGAGAAAGAAACATCCCTTCTGAACTGTATTGAGATTCCTTAGTTCCACTGCTTTACAATCACAGATCAAGAATGAAAGAGTTCCAGAGAAAAAAATCATGTATGTTAGAGCAGTGCCCAGAGATCAACTGAAAACAGGGTCCCATTGTCCTATACATACACAGGAGTACACTGCTGCAGAGAGCTGACCATCCAGCACACTAGACACCCACAAGGTAGGGGGAAAGGGATAGAATATTCAGGTATAGGAGGATAGGAATAATGATACTCATCATCTTTGTAAAGTTTTAAGATCAGATCATGAAAAGTGCTAGATCAGAACTAGGAATTTATTACCACCTGATCTCAACTATGGACTCAGAATAAACACACCAAAATGTTTGTAAGATTGGCCGCAGGACTGACAGCTCAGCAGTGGCGCATGTGAACTCTGTCTAGGTCCTGGAGCGCACTACACTTTTCAGTATGGTCTGCGTTCCAGATATTGAAAACATATTAACAAAGGCAATTGCAAGAGTGTAACATAGATGAAGCAATTTCAAGGTTGCGGGCAGAAGTGAAGCTTCTTGAAATATCTCCAAGAAAGCCAACCAGCAATTAGACAGGCTGTGGTAATCATTATATCTTCGAGTTATACAAGACAGTTGTATGGGCTTTGGGGACATTCATGGGCGTGAATTTACTGCATTATAGGCATTCATTTTCATAGACAGTAATTATGACTGAAGCACACGGGTACAGATGCATTACATGCACCTATGCTGACAGGTGCTAGTGGCTCGGCTCCAAAGACAATCCCAGACTCGTGAAAGCCAATGGGCATGTGCTAAGCATTCTTTCACGCTCAACGGGGATACCAAGCCCCTTCAGGTAGTTTCAAAACTGCTGCTTTGGGCAAAAACAATGAGGAGCCCTGAGGCACCTCAGAGACTAAACAGATTTATTAGGACATGAGCTTTTGCGGGTAAAACCCACTTCACCAGATGAATTGGAGCGTCAATTCTCATTGTCAATAGGCCACAAAGCAGCTCAGTGTTGAGCTGTATGGACTGAGCTTGTGCCTGCAGCCAGGGAAACCCCTATGACCCTTATGAGGAGTTCTCGCAAAACGTTTTTTTGGTGGCCTGAGAGTGCAGCCACCAGACCTTGCTGGTGACCCCAATAATGTTTCCCAAAATACTTAAATTAACGGTCTGAAAATTAAAATATGCATATATGTACATCAAAATCATTGTAATTTATTTACTACTAGCTAATGAGTCTTCTGCTGTGAAAAGTGACACTTGTATGTATGTGTACCAGGGTGGCACTCACCACCCACGAGTGGGCCCACTTGGCCAAGTGCCTACGCCTGGACTCTCTCAGTTCAAGCCTCTTCGGCAACTTGGCCCTCCGGCCGAATCACACGCCACCGGCGTGAAGTACACAAACCCCTTCCGGGGTACACATCTAACGGGCCTATCTCAGTGCCCTCCGTTGTGTCCCTTTGAGTCCATTCCCCACTCAGAGAGAGTGCTGCCCCCAAAGCTTCCTCTTCACATAGAGCTGTCTGCAATGCTGCCGCTTTCGCAGCCAGCCAGTCTCCTGGTCTGCACACCTTGAGGCCTACAGAGACAGTGACTGCTTTCTGGCCCTGCAGCTCCTTTTATAGGGCCTTCCTGGGCCCTGATTGGCTGCTTTCTCCACTGCCACTCTAACCTGCTCTATTATCATTTTGGGGCTAAGTCACAGGGCCTCTGGGCCTGACCCACCCTGTCCAGTTAATATTTTTCACAGCCTCCCAGTGATATTAACAAACATACAAGTATCACTTTTCATAGCAGACTTACTGAGCCTCAACAAACCTGGGGACAAATTAACCTCTGGATGAAGAGCAGGATGGACAGGCAGCAGGGACGATGACGGGTGGAGGGAGGCAGTGGGGGTCAGAGGCAATAGGGAGGGAAGGAGAGTCAGAGAGAGCAGCAAGAAGCCAAAGCCTGAAGACCAGAGGATAGAGCCCCAGGATGGAGCTTGAAGCCCTGGGGGCCATAGCCCGAAACCCCATGGCCAGGGCCCAAAGCTCCACAATCAGGACATGGGGATGGGGCCCAAATCCCTGTAGCTGGAGCCTGCTGCCCTGTCACCTCCAGGAATCCTGAATCCCACCACTCCAGGAAGGTGGGGAACGCACAGGCTGCCTGATCCTCCGATGCTGCTCCCCAGATGCCTCCAGAGGGAGATACGGCCCAAATCCTGCTAGCAGTCCCAGTAACCAATCCCAAGAAGGTACATCTAGGAGCAACAGGAAGGGGTAGGGGATGCTGCTTTGCCTCCCCTACCCCAAATCACCACCCACGAGGCTGTGGCTGCAAGAAAAGCCTCTGGTGGTCACGTTTGAGAAATGCAGGCCTAGGAGACAGGTTGGCAGCTGTAGGATGGATGTAGGCGTAGGAGGCAGAGAGCAAGGTGCCGGGAGAGGGACTCAGGGCAGGCATGGAGATTTGAAAGAGGAAAGGCTTGATTATATTATGTGCAAGGAAACAGGACCTCTGGATATTTTCTGTACATAACCAAGACAACACAAGCATATACCCGACTTGTATCATCCAATTTCTCATCTTCATAGAGACAACTCTGCAAAGCCCTGAATTTTGGAGAACCACTGGGCAAAAAGGGGCAGCCATGCATGGCATTATCTTCATCATGTATTTGGTACTTAATTGGTACCTTCAGCATGGGCATCTGCCAAGGTCTCAAAATGATGTTTCAGGTACTTCTCTTGTTCTGGGGTTTGGGGTAAAGAACTGTTTTTCGGGAAGTTCCCATCCAAATCCGTTGCTTCTGTTTCCATGTCCAACTCTCCATCTGAGCCCATGGAGTCCTCATCTAGCAATACATTACACATAAGAAGAAAAAGAGTTAACGAGAAGGTGCAAAGGAAGAAATAGTGGAGTCTGGCACATGTTTGGTTTTCTATTGTTTAAAAAAAAAAACCCACATTATTACAGGTGTTTAAATATGCCTTTATGCTTCGAGCAAACATAGCACATGAGCATGCAGGTAGTCTCTGACTAGTCACAGGCTCCAAGAAAACACTTAAGGCTGTGTGTGAACCTTAAGTGCTTTGGTGAATTGGGGCCTTACTTTAGAAAACAAACACTTTTAAATATTTCAAAAGCTGCCATAGATCTACAACTCCATACAAGAACCGGTTTTAAGCCCCAGCCCATGACTTTATATCACACTCACACCTTTTAGTGTTCTAAAGGCTGATTATGCTGTTGTATTTGCAAACCTCACCTTCTTGTTGTTGATCAAAAGCTGACGCTTCAGAATCCAGAGACGTGACGGGGCAGCTTTGGTCTTTCCCAATACTGACTTCCTTCTGATAAACAGGCTGAAGATGTAGCTCCTTCCCATATTTACTTGAAAATGAAAGGAGGAAAAAAAGCAGATTGCGAGACGTCTTATTACATGAAAGTGCTGTTTTAGCCCAGACTTTATGATACCCTGGGAGAGTCAATTACTCAAGCAGAGAGAGGATCTTTCACCTCTAGGCAAATCGATTCCATGTCAGCAGTGTTCAGCCAGCACATAGTAGGTTTTGATCCATGTCATATGACTTGGCAATTCCAGTCTGGCTTCCCACAGATGAATAACGCTGGGTGGGGAAAAAAATCCCACCAACGTAATTATTCTAGCTCAAAGGCTCAACAGAAAGGATAAGAACTAAGGCCGAGATCTTCAAAAGATATCTAAGCTCCTATTGTTCATTGATTTCAGGGAAGCTAGGAGCCCAAATACCTCTGAGGCCTAGTCTAACAACTGTGGGCTGTCAACCTAAGTTATGCAACTTCAGCTACATGAATAACGGCAGCAAGTGGGGTGCAGGAGCAGGAGCCAGTGCTGGGGAGACAGCTTAAAAGCCAGTTTCCCCCAGCACCGCCTCTGCAGGGGGCAGGGGAGGCGGGGGTAGCCAGGACTGGGCGTGAGCTGGAAATCAGCTGATTCCCAGCTCATGCCCAATCCCAGACGCTGCACCTCTGTTTTTTAAATAGATTAAGAGCCTGCAAGCGCTTAATACATTTAAAAAGCAGATGCACAGCGGGAAGGGACCCTGCACAAGCCGGGAATCAGCTGTCCTGGCTCGTGCTGGATCCGTCCTGCTGCGCTTTAGCCTTTTAAATATATTAAGAGTCGACAGGCACTTAATACATTTAAAAGGCAGAGCCGCAGTGGGATTAGCTCCCCTGCTTATCAACTAGTCAATGGAAAGTCCATTGACTAGTTCGTTTAGTTTAATCCACTAATTTAACATCCCTAGCCCACATGTGAAATATTTTGCAGAGTAAATAGCCTTCTATTGTCCTTTGGCTACAGAAGAGTTTAACGTTGCATGCTCACAACTAACAAAAGAAATGGCTAGACAACTATATATATAGCTAGCCATACACACACACACACACGCACAGGGCTCGACAAACTATGGCGAGAGCTACTTGCCAGCCGCGCACTGCACATGCACGCAGCGCAGGTGAATGGAGTGCACGGAGCGACCGGCTGAGTAGAATGGGGCGCCACAAGCAAACAGAAACAGCAGTTTGTTGAGCCCTGTATATATATCACTAACAAAGACATTTCCCATATTCTGATCCCCAGCTGCAGACTGACCATCTCCACCACAAGAAACACTGGACTAATCTGTCTTGCAGTAATTAGTGAAACACAAAGGAGCCCCTGACATGGGGAGGACCCCACTGTGCTAGGTGCCGTACAAAACACAGAATTACCAGTATTTTGGGGACAATCATTCCAGATCACAGAAGACACTCAGCCCAACAAGACCTACAATCTGCTAAGACTTCTTTATAACGTATCTTGGGACAGGCTCTACAAAGAGTTTTAATTTAGCACAAAGGGAGGGTTAATATGTAAACACACAAATTTAATCTTACTACTCTGTAGCAAGACTAACCTTTCTGCCTCCAAAGAGCTGTCCCCACCCTGGGCATCATACATGCTGTTTCCACTTGTTTCAAGGGATTCAGACTCTGGATTTGTTTCATCCTCCGAGACGAGGACCGGACGCTTGAAGTCCTCAATGACATTGCTAGGGGAATTCTCAGTCTGTAAGAAATACAAAGTTTCGTTTTTTCTGGAAATGTTAAGGTTCCCAAGCTACGCATTGGCCTGCAGACATTGCGGCTACGTCAGGGCTACACTCCAATCACACGCATGGCTGCGGCTCACATTGGCATACCCGTGCTAGCTTTAATCTAGCTAGCGAAACTAAAAATAGCAGTGACGACATGATACGGACCCCTGCTCAGGCTAGGAATGTGAATATGTATCTAGAGTTCCAGCTGGGCTTTTACAGTCCACGCTGCTGCATCATCATTTCTATTTGAGTTGTGTTTGCTAAATTAAACTTACGATAAGTATGCCTACCTGAGCTGCAATCATGTCTCTGACTGCACCGGAGTAGGATGTCTGGATGTGGTGCTTTAGAGAAGGTAGGATAGATACAAGTGCCCAGAAGTCAGATTTATTGATAAGTAACATGTGCCACAAAAACAAGAGATATTCACAGAATTGAAATGGATTCTGAACAAAGTGACTTTGGTTCTCGGAAAAGAACAGAGGACAGTAGAAACAATCTTAACTACAAGCAACACAGACTCACTAACCTCCAAAAGCAGTTGCTCCAGATTCTTCGGCTCGAGTTCAGCATCATCCAGGAAATCATTTTTTATTGGGGTAAAGTAACTAATCTCTGTGTCTAAAAGGGTTTTTATTGGCTCTTTGTCAGCACGTTCTGCCCATCGTCCCTGTGGCTGGTAATTCATCCTTGGATTAAATGTCATGCTGTCCAAATTTTCTGCCTCTCCGAGCTACAGAAAGAAAGTTTTCTAAGTTTAAGCACACTGTGTTGGGTCTATTACAATTGCAATAATTTTTTCATTCCTCAGTTAAGTAATGAAATGTGTAGACTAATAATTTTAAGAACAAAAAGAGTGTGCAAGAGAAAAAAAAAAAAAAATCACTCTTTTACTTAGCTGCCAAGACATCAGTTTGAGATCAGAGGGCTTATTCATGTGGAGAATTGCAGATAGTAGATGAAAAGGAACGGCATTTTACTAAAGATTCTAACAGAATGCTGATTGGTAGCTAATGTTACTAATAGAAGAAATGTACCTTCTCAATGTAGATGGCCTGTCTTGATCTGGTTCAGAATATCCAGACACTGCTCAAATCAATGGAAGAAGAGTTTGGGATGGCCTTCCTTTTAGAAAACTGATTTATTATGCAAACTCATGGCTTCTGTATGAGCATTTACCCGTCCCAGGGTCAAACGCTTTTATAATGATTTCTGAACCCTCAACTAAATTGGGCACCTGCAGAGGCAGTTTAATGTTGGAGATTCCTCATCTGCCCTGCACTTTAGTTAATTGGGCAGTTACATGGTGAAATAAAGCAGGACATCTTTCTTTTTAAGTGCCAAACTGCATCTCCAAGAATTGTTTCGCGCGCTGCCAGGGGGCCAGAAACACAGGTTTAATGATCATGCTCCGACTGTTTAATGTAATCTCAAATGGGGCACCAGTAGAAAATACCTGCAGCGTTAGACTCTTCAGCCAAACGACTCACCTTCCTGAAGCTCCTGTTAGAGTCTACGGCTCTTTGCTCCTGCCCCTCCCATGGGGATCGTTAAGGCAAGGAGAGTAATGTTGCTAGTGACTTGTTGTTGTTATTGTCAGAAGAGGGATGTGTGGAGGACAGTGCCACCCAGCTCACAGATAGTGGTTTCTATTAGAGCTAAAAGAGCTGCACAGTCTTTAATATATTTATCACCACAACACCCCAGTGCTACTGTCCCCATTGTATAAGTGAGAAACTGAGGCACGGAGAGGGTAAGTGACTTGCTCTAGCTTACACAGGAAGTCCGTGGTGGAGCAGTGAAATGAGGTCAGGTCTCAGGCAACTTCCCTAGCCACGACCATCCTGCCTCTCAAACAAAGCCCTTTTATACAGCTACACCACAGTGCCCAGCTTACCAGTCTCTTTGCCCACATAGGTAGCTTGCCATTAGTTAGTATGCAGGTCGGGTCTGGAAAACAAAACCAAGTGGCTGTTGAGATAAGCGGCAAAGTTGATGCTGGGAAGCATTCCCTGCAGGGGGAGGGGCTGAAAGGGGGGAGGGGACTTAGGGTTTCTAGTCCTGCATGTTATGGGATGAGGGTTGAGATCAACCACCTGTGTGACACTGTGCTTTCACCCCAGGATGACACACCCACTCTACTGAAGTTTGAAAGACTCCTTGACCACCTAGAACAGGGCTACTCAACACACGGCCCATGGGCCACATGCGGCTCACCGCCCGTTTGTTTGCAGCCCGCGGTGCGGTTTGGGTTTACGTGGAGCTCAACACGCGGCCCACGGGTGGGATCCTTTGAACATGGCCTACACTGGGAACACGCTCCACAACGGCGAGGCATCTCCCAGGTGGGGTGAGCATTGAAAGACACAAGCGGACTGGCTGGCTGGAACAGCCGGGTACAGGGTGTCGGTGGTTCTAGCCCCCAGGAAGGAGGTGCTGGGAGCGCTGTGTGAAAGAAGCTATTTGCATGCATCTGCAACCACACTTAAGTTGCGGGCCTTGGCACATGCTGCGAGTATCATTGTGGCCTCCGGGGCTTCCAAAGTGGAGTAGCCCTGACCTAGAATATCTTTGATTCCCCCCACCTCCCCAGTGATTCGCCAATTAACTTCCAAAAGGCTCAGGGTGGAAAAGCAGGAGAGCGCAGACAACAGCTAGAGAGCATGCCTGTGTCAAAGTCTTCTTTAGCAGGAGTCTGCAGAGAGGACTCCTCTTCCTTCTCTTCATCAGTTTCATAGTCGGTCGGCTCTTCCACCTTCTGTGACATCCTTCCACTTGGCACCGCATCATAGGTCTCCCGCCTGAGGAACAGCGTAAGCGTACGACAGTTACCCACCTCCTCAATCTATTCAGCTGCGCTTGTTACACATGCCTGGCTTTCGGTATAAAGTTCCAGATTAAGATAACAGAGGGCAATGGCCACCATCCCCAGCCCAAGCTCAGGCTAGCAGCCCAAAGCACCATGGAGGCGTGCAGCGCACACTTGGCCAACCACTGGGGTGAGGCTGTAGTCGGCGCCATGTGGACCAACAGATGCTGCCATGAGCCTAGCTCTAGGAGACAGAACACGCATCTTCCTCCTGTCCAACTGCTCCCCCTGCTGGATTGGCCAGTTGCGCTGAGCTGCCAGTGGTGGGGAGGTGATGGTGACTAATAAGTGAGGACAGATGGCACAGGAACCTCAATATTAGCCCGCTGCTCCTCCAACCCTCCCAGATATCACCCACTTACCTGCCCCAAAATTCACCCAACTCCAGTGACCCACTCCCCCCAGCACCCAAGCCCCACTTGAACAGACCCAGTTATCCCTAGGAAGGTCTCAGTCCCGCAATTAACCCAGATGCCCACTTGTACCCTTCCCCCCAGATATCTTCCTACCTTTACCTGCCAAGCTTTGTTTAGCTTCCTTTCCTATCCCCAATCACGGATTAATCATACATTTAGCTTTATGGTCACCTGGGAATTATTCAGATACCCATGTTAACTCCCTGCATAATTTGCATAAAAGGTCAAAACATGGAGCAGTCTAAAACCTGAAACTATTAATAAGACCCACAATAGACTCAAATTACTAGCAAGCAGTTAACGAAAGCCCACATTAATACCTGATTGGATTAGACCAGCTTAGTTCTCTTGCTTTCTTCTGCTGTTGTATTTGATTGAGCTCTACCAAGTGCTGTTTCATACAGTTTGTAATCTCCGGGCCAAGGTGCCATATAAACACACAACTGTTCATAAAAGAAGATTTGTATAAGATGTTAAAATTCTGACACGTCTTGCATTTCTGCAGTACCTTTCAGGCTAAAGAATCCCAAAGAGATTTACAAAGGCCAATCCCTATCAATTATTGAATACTTCTCAATTCCCAGTGAAGTCTCTAGACAATTCACTGTGCTGGAGTCCACCCAGAATCACAAAGAGCTATTAAACTAAACCAAAAACCCAGCATCCTCAACCCCAACTGCCTCAAACCAAGCCAAATCTACTCCAAATATCACTGTCAGGTGAAAACAGAGCCAGAACTACCAGGTATCACCTCACCTGTTTGCACCATCAGATTCAGCTCCACGCTAGTAGTCCCAATCCAACTCCCAGTGAACCCAACACTAGTTAAACCAGATTTTCATCTTCAACGGGTGATGCTCCACTGATAGTAGCAATGGCAGGAGCCGCAGCATAGACACAATGCGGTTTTAACAACCGTTATGTTGTTTACATAGTACACTTTAAAAGCCTGTGCGCTAGCTACACTGTAGCTTCCATCATTGCCACCAGTGATAATGAATTGTGTATTCTAGGATAAAATTGGACACACAAAACCCCCATTAACATTGACAGGAGCTTGCTCAGAGTCAGCGCCTCCTCCCTTCCCTTCCATTCCCTTCCCCAGGAATGACGGCTCAATGAGTAAATATGTTAAAATATTCATAGTTGCCCTACTTTAGTACCTTCCCTTGGAGTATTACATTCAAAGTAGCCTTGACACAAGCCAATTTTGTGGCACACACAAACCTGTCTCCTGAGACGGTGATTAAGTGCTTGCAATCATAGGTAAACTTCATCCCGGTTACTATTTCTGTAATATAAGAAATTAAATATATTGGTCTCTTGTTCAGAAGACAATGAATATGTGTAATAATTGTCAGTATTATTCGAGTTGATTTTAGGAACAAACCGAGTTTGGGTTAGTAAGGGCATATTTTTGGGTTGATATGAAATGACCGAAGACACGGTTGATTGAATTAAATTACAAGCATATCCTGATTTTAATTCATTTAATCATATTCCTCTTTTTCTCACTGGAATAGCCCTAGTTAAGTCACAGGCTATTAAGTCACAGGCTATTAGTGGTAAATTCCTGATAAAACATCTCGTTTCCTAAATATTAGATCTCTGGATGCAAGTGATTCTAGATGAGAGTGTTAAGTCAACACACAGGTTTTGATAGCTTATTGAATACTCTGGTCTATAATAAGGCTCTTAAAATATTTCTAAAAACTTTGGAAAAAACATTGAAAAAAGTGCTGTGCTTGGAGTTTAAAACGTTCTTATATTATTGGACTAAATGAATTATGTAATTATGATTACAGTCAGTTAAAATCATTTAATAAAAGTCGTGGTTTAAAAACATGTATGTCCCCTGTATTACATTTGCTGCTAACTATGCTTTATAATTTACAGTTTGTTTAGAACACATAGGATTATTCCTGATAAAGTTTCACCTGAGGAATTGTTGGCTAGGATAATTGTGACTGACCCCCCCATGCTTTATGAAATGGACTTACGAACACAAATATGCATAACTCAAAGATGCTTTGGACAAGCATCATATAAACCTATCAGACTTCATGTCTTAATCCGCTGGATCTGTTTATCTTATTTTGGTGTATGTATCATTCTTGTGTGTAAAATTAGAAATATGGAGTATGGAATGGTTTATGGTTTTTAAACTATGTAAATGAAAGCCATCAGGTCTTAGCAGTGATTGGTCTTAGGCAGTCACATGACCTCTCTAACTGATAGGAATTGGCCACGTAACTTCCCATGCAAAAAGGGAATCTTTGAAACTATGGGAAGCTTAGCAGGTTTTTGTCTTTGGCTGGCACACGAGGGAAGGAACCAAAGACCCCAGGGGAGAAACAGCCCTGGTTTGGAAGGCTTAGCAGGAAAAGAAACAGTTTTAGGGTAAGTCTGTAATAAGTTTGTACTGAGATTTCAATGTTAGAGTTAGCTAAATGTTTTCTGTTATTTTGAGTTTGTAATCTACTTTGCTCCGCCTGTTCTCACTTATAAACACTTCAATCATACTGCTTGTACTTAATACAATCAGTTTTATTTTCTATCAAGCCCAGTGTAAATAATTGTTACCTGGGCGGGGGGGGACAAATCAGTGTGTACATTCTCCCTTTACTTGCTAAAGGGGGCTTACCCACATAATTCCTTTGGGGTTCTGATCCCATTTGGGAAGTGGTATCCTGGGAAGCTGGGCCCTAAACTGCACTTTCCTTGGACCTGAAGAGAGTCAGTGTCTGTACTGCTCCTTGGGGGGTAGTGATCTCAGCTCGGTGCCTTGGCTGGGGGAGACCAGAGAGCTGGGTGAGCAGGACCGGGCAGTGAGAAACCCCAGAGAGCAGGAAGGTGAGTGGCAGTGGCTTTGTCAGCACTTCGAGAGGCATCCCCAAGGGGTCTTCTGTAACCACCCCCGTCACAATAATGCTTTGGGGAAAATCTTCAATAGCTTGGTAGTTTTTGATTCACAACTCAAACGACTAGTGGAAGTGATAAATTCTAGATTAAGCATTCTTGAGATAAGCAGATGTAATGATCAAATGGAAAAACACACCTGAATGACCAAACATTTTTGCAACACACTCGCCAGAGTGGAAGTCAATGATTGAAATACTTTTATCCGAGCAACTGGTTGCTAGAAAAGTTCCTGAGAGATCCAGCTGTACCTGCAGAAACAAGATACATTTCTATATGCTCTTATTGTAAGAAACTGCACATCCTTATTCCAGAACAAGCACAGGGATAGTTACCTGAAACTACAGTCTCCAGGCAATTTCAACCACACATTATGGACTTATACGTATTTACCATTGTGGCAGCATTAGAAAATGTTGAACTAGTAAATATCTAGTCAGCTCTGTCATGCCCAGCTTATTGTTAAAAAAAAAAAAAAAAAAAGTAGAAAGGTCACTTTGGAGGGATTCATTCTCCAAAAGGATTGAAGGAACAAGTATCAGGCTGTTTTGGAGTAGAGTCGGATTTCTGAACAGAATAGATGCTCTGGCAAACCTACCACAAGGTTGGACTTTGAGAAAATGACAACAGAATGGATAAAAAGAACTCTCAAGATGGGAGCTGGACTGAGATTTTCTATGGAAGAACTGATCAAACATGCTACATACACAGTACACCAATGTAGACCCAAAAACAGAGAAAGAAACACTGACAACCGGCACCTCTAAAACCATCATCTGGATGGCTCTCTTGTACCACAACACAAACATCTCAGCCAAGAATGCAGCTCTTGACAGCCCACATTCAGCTTTGGGGGGAGCTGGAGCATCAAGTGAGCCACAACCAATGTCAATAATGGATGCAGTATTTGCAGCTTGACTACTGTAGACGCACACGGTGAAACGCAGGGAACTGCACTTAGTGTTTGTGGATTTGCAGAAGGCTTATGACAGAGTTCCTATAGAACCATGAGTGGTCTACAACAGCCCTGGGCCGCACTGTAAGGGGCGGGACCTCAGGCAGAAGGGACGGGGCCAGGACACTTCCTTGCTTCCCCACCCACAGACCATGATTGGTCTGGCGGTGGGGGAGCAAGTGAAGTCTTTGCCTCCCCTTCCCCGAGAGGTTCCCCCTAAGTACCCATGCCACTGGTGTTGGGAGGAGACTTTGCATGCTCCCCCTTCTGCCCCCAGGACCCCTCCGCGAGCTAGATCAACCCACTTGGTGGGCCAAATCTGGCCCATGGAGGCCCTTTTGCCCACCCCGGTCTACAATCTGGTGGAGACACAGCCTGAGCCTATCAGGGACATGTACAAGGGCAGCATAACAGTACTCAGAAGCAGCTACAGTTTCAGAGTCACTAACTGTGAGGGGAGGGCTACAGCAAGGACCTAAAGACCTTTCCTAAAGGCATTTCTGATTGTAATGAACACCTTGGTGCAGGAGATTAAGAAAGAGGCTTCACAAAACAAGCTTTTCACTGATGTTATGTTGTGCTGGGAAAGTAAATATGAACTGGAAAAAGAACTGGAAGGCTGCATTAGAAGCAAATGCCTTAGAATCAGATGACAAAGGGCAGAATGTGGCAATCCTTTGTTCAGAAGGACAGTGAGATGCCAGTTAAAGTCAATAGTACAGAAGTGAAGTCTGTGGAATAGTTTAAGTATCTCAGTTCAGGGTTAAGCCCTGATGGGAATGTTAGGATACTAGGAGCTGCATGACAAGTGCCCACGACATAGCGACTGGAACCAGGGCCGGTCCTATGATGAGGCGAACTGAGGCGGCCGCCTCAGGTGCCAGACTGTGGGGGGGGCACCACTAGGACTCAGAGTGTAGAAAATTGTGTTTGCTTCTGGTGCATATGTATTCTCTCTGCTCTAGATGCACAGAGATGGTGGAGTGCTGTGCTGGAGAAAGGAGGGCACAAGAGACCTTTCAAAGTTTTGGCCCAAGCAAGGGGGCATGGGAGCGTCATTTGAGCTCCCCGCCTCAGGTGCCAAAATGTTGTGGGCCGGCCCTGGTTGGAACGCTGGCCGCGAAGAGAAGAACCATGTCACATTGTCAAGATGAGAGGGCTCACATAAATGCAAAGTAAGAGGAGAGTGGATCCCCTTTCATTTGGTAGCCTCTGAGCCATGATGCAGGTAGCTCCATCATCAAAAAGCTGAGGAAGAGTCAAGTGAGGTAACAAGGTTATGCGAGACAATGAAATAGGAGATATGTCGGCCACAGTGGACAAGAACTAGCAGTCATCGGACAAGGACCATGAGAAAGACCTAGGGGGAAGAAGGGGCCCAAACTGCTGAAGGGGGACATAAATAAAGTTGGTGTCAGCTTGGAAGGTTTGATTGACAAGACCACTTGGAGATTAAGAACAACTGACTCCAATTGACAGGACAAGGGAAAGACAAAGAAAACATGGTTTCATCTAAACCAGGAGACCTCTATGACCTCTGCCTTGACAATCTGAAATGTGACAAATCCTAGGGAGAGAAAGATATTAGAGAGCCGGTTGCCGAGGTAATATCTTCTGTTGGACAAACTTCTGTTGGTGAGAGAGACAAGCTTCCAAGATCTACATCCCTGAAGAAGAGCTATATAGAGCTTGAAAGCTTGTTTCTCTTACCAACAGAAGTTGATCCAGTAAAAGATCTCACTCACCTTGTCTCTAATAACCTGGGACTGCAAACAAAACAGACTCAAACAGTGAGGACACATGGCATTCTGATTGGTTATCAAAGTTGATGGGATTTTCCAAGGGAGAATTTACATAACATGATTCTCCAAAAGGACCATTCATGTGGTCTTGAAACTTTGGAAAATTCCCCTATCCCTTACAAAACACCTATAAGAGGTTTCACTTGCTTGTAAATCTGGAAGCAACAGTGCTGTAATCTCTCTACATCGGATTCTGCCTCTTTATAACTTAGACATACAGACATGCTACACATGATGCTTTAATTTCATATAAGTGTACCCACAGCAAAAGTTTCAACAGAGCACTTTAAGAGCTGCAGCAGTTACTTGCTTACCTTTAATAACGACCCATCATCACCTTGCGATCCCTTGTAGCACCACTTTTGTTTCCCACTGACAGTGTTGTATACTCTGCAAGAGCGCAATCCTTATTTTAACTCAGTGCAGTAAACTAGTGACTTGACTCAGTCAAGGCTTGTCTTACATGCATCCATAACAAATGGAACAGGGTCACTTTGCTATTTAGTTTTCAAGTCAAGAAATTACCTTCTTATGAAGCCACAAAGCTACTAAGCTAAAACACTTCTGCGGTTTGCCCCAGAGCTTGTGCAAACTACTATTTATGTCAGGAGAATACACGTAGCTTATCAGTGTGAATAAACCACACTCCTTGAGTGACGTAAATTACACTGACCTAAGTGCCAGTGTGGACAGTGCTGTGTTGGCATGAGGCCTTCTCCCACTGACGTAACTATTGCCTTTCATGGAGGTGGTTTTATTACACTGAGAGGAAAACGCTCTTCACCAGACTCGGTTGACTAGCCACTAGTCCAGGGATGGGCAATAATTTTTGACCAGGGGCCACTTCAGAAATTTTTAAAGGGGCAGAGCCAGGACACGTCCATGCTTCCCCGCCCACAGACCCTGATTGGTCTGTGGGCAGGGGAGCGTGTGAAGTTTTTGCCCCGCCCCACCCCAGAGAGAACCATCAGCTGTTCTGAGCAGTGGCAGTTCCCTCTAGGCGCCTGCACCTCCGGCAGTGGGAGGAGACTTTACACACTTCCCCCCACCCTCCAGTCAATCAGGCCCTGGGGGTGGAGGGAGCACGCTAAATCTGCCCCGGCCCTGCAAGAGAGCACTGCACTTAGAGTCACCTCCCAGCTAAGCAGCAGCTGGCAGTTGACTCTAAGTGCCAAGCCCCTTGCAGGGTGGGAAGAGACTTTGGCTGGGGGTGGAAGGAGCACGCAATCAGCGCTTGGGGGAGAGGGGAGCGCGCAAAGTCTCCTCCTGCCCTGCCCCCGTCCTGCAAGGAGTGTGCGGCACTTCTAAGTGCCACACACTCCTGGCAGGGCAGGAGGAGACTTCACACACTTCCCCCCCACCTCCAAGCCCTGATTGGCCTTGGGGGCGGGGTGAGTGCAAAGTCTCTTGCTCCCTCCCCTCCAGCATGCAGTACTTAGAGTGGACCGCCAGGGTTGACTAAGCACCACATGCTCCCCCGTCCCTAGGCCCTGATTAGCCTGGGGACGGCAGGACCTCCTCAGGCCAGATCAACCCACTTGGTGGGCTGGAATTTGTCTCAAAGAGAGTACAACATACAAAGAGTTTCTATAATGAGAGCTTATTTCATACTTGGAGGGCAACAGACAAGCCAGGTAGCACAACAAACTTACCTACTGTAAGGGAAAGGGAAACAGACCTTTGGAGAAAGTGTAAGGCAAAGAGGGGACTCTGAACATCCGGAAATCTTGGCATGGACAGGAGAGCTTTGCATTAG
Source organism: Rafetus swinhoei (assembly GCA_019425775.1). Classification (NCBI taxonomy): domain Eukaryota; kingdom Metazoa; phylum Chordata; order Testudines; family Trionychidae; genus Rafetus; species Rafetus swinhoei. The sequence goes on along the minus strand of JAFJHL010000087.1, from coordinate 6,550,862 downwards.
CCAGTGACTGGTCCCCCAGAACCATTGTCTGAAGAGGAATTCTTGGAAGAACTGGACATTTACAATTGGTTCAGGTTAACCACCTTACTTAAGCTACTGCAAACTTTGTTTTCAAAGATGGGGTCGAAGCATCACAGGAAGATACAGAAACTCAGAGAGCTATCTGAGGGATTACTGAATAAAGAATTACCATTTCATTTAAAAAAAAAAAAAAAAAGGGCATGGCCATTATTAGGGCATTTATAGACGATACCAGAGCCTTGACCTATGAGTTACCGGACAACCCTTGAGATGTATTCCTGTTATTCATAGATACTGAAGAAGTCTCTCTATTAGAGAGATGGCATATTTTATAGTCTAGCCAGCATAAATAAAAAAAACAGTTTACCTGACATTTCTATCTTGGCAGGCAACAGCTACATATTTCTGTGTGATATCAATATCCATGTCATACAAGGTGGTTTTCTCAGCAACATGATGGGTTCTAATGAAATTAATCCCATCCGCAACCTGCATAAAAAGACATGCAAACCAGAAAATAAAATAAAAGCACGCTGCTTCTTGTAACATAACCCTGACTTCTGTCCAAAAAAATCCATCTATGTTTATGGATAAGCTAAAAAAAAAAAAAAAAAAAAAAATCTCATATAGAATTGGCAATCCCATGTGAGATAATGCCAATAAATCCCTCCTAGAGAAACCCTGTAAATCTACAGTGCCTGCAAGGACCTGAAATTACATCTCAGGCTCTGGAGATAATTCAAGTTGTTTTTTCAGGGATAAGTTTAAAGTATGCAGTGTCACTTCAGTTTTGTTAGAGAGTATATACCACAGATGGGACAGTATTTTGCCTGTGAACAGCTGTCATCTGCTACAGCTTACCTTTTGTGCACTGCGAAAATAAATACTTTTATCAGCTCCACAGCTTATCATTTGAACTTCTCCATTACCTGGAAAAGGAAGAAGGGAAAATTAAGTCCCAAAAATGGGTTGTGCCCACAAAAGCTCAGGATACCATCTACATGTTTTGTTAGTCTCTAAGGCACTGTTTCAACAGAATTCAAAATGGCCGTCCTGAAAGGGGCAGGTGACTCCCCTCAATTTTCCACCGACCCTTTTTCTCAAGAACTTTCCCCCTGACCTTTTTTTTTTTTTGCTCAACAAAAAATCATTGGTGACACTTAGCACAGGTTACTCCTGACTGGCAGTGCAGCAGGGCTCAGACAAGCTGCCTGCTCCCATGCCAATCCCAGAAGCAGCCAGCTGCAGGTTCATCTCTGTACTGCCCTACAGGTAGAGGGGGACAGCGTGTTTCCATATGCTGCCCCCTGCTGCCAGCACTATCCTCACAGCTTCCATTGGCCAGAAGCTGGCCAATGGGAGTTGCAGTGTGGGCAGCTTGCAGAGACATGCTGTCCTTCCCCCAAAGGGAGCATATTGATGAGCCTGAGGTTAGAAGGCAGCCTGTCTGAGCCCTGCAGCTCAGTTGATTACGTTGATGGGCTGGTGACTGCTGTTTTAGGGCATGTCCCTACAGTGTAGAAAAATCCAAGTTCAAATCCCTTCTGCACATCCGGCAGAAGCAGAAACTGAATCCAGGTGTCCCACACCACCAGTGGGTGCCTCTGAGTCACTGGGCTAAAAGTAGACTTGGAAGGATGCAATTTAAATTGATAAATGTTGATTTCCCACACACACACACACAAAACTATTTCCATTTATAATAATCATAGTCTACATTCAGGCAAAATTATCAAGCACTCTTTTTCTTAGAGTTTGATTTACTGCTCTTTACTTTGTATATTTTGACATATGATGTTGGCGATGTGTATTTTAAACCACGATAAAGCTTTCACTTTTTGAATCTCAACATCTACAGTCATTAAATAAGTTGTATGATCTCCCCGTAACTTTCCACAATTGTAAAAATTTGAAAATCCATAAATCGAAAAAAAATGCTTGAAAATAAACATTGTCAAATTTAAAAAAATCAAATTCTACAAAGTTTAGTTATAAGGAAGCTGACTTAACCGTACCTCCTTCTCCTCCAGCCACATAAAAAGATCCCCTCCCCAAATATACTGATTAGCTCTCACAAAAATGTTTAAAAATCTTGGTTTCAGTTGCAACAAACTGAATCCCACCCCCCAACATTTTCCAAAACTTCTAGCAAATTGGAAAAATAGATCAGTTATTTGCTCAGCTTCATTACCAAGCTATGCAATGAGATACCCTTTTAAAATAAACAATTCTGTTACTCTACAATAGGTTTTTAAGCTCTCTCTCTCTCTCTCCCTCTCTCTCCCCACAGAACTGACACACATCAATGAAAATGTAATAGAAACAATAATTGTTAATATGAAGTCTAAAAACTTTACCTGCAAATTTAACAGCTGTTATGGCAGATGAATGATCATCCAGAGTTTGCTCCAATTTATAATTTTTATCTACATTTAACACATGAATCAGACGGTCTCTGCTTGCTGAGGCCAGCAGTGCCATCCCTAGAGACATTGAAGGGACATTTGTAAAAGCACAGAGATTTCTGTTTCCTTTAAAAATAAGCAATACTTGTTTGAAGTATCATATTCTGAAAAATTACAATGTAAAAATGGAATCTTCTTACACAAATGATCATGTAGATTCACTCATAAGCTTATTTTACTAAGAAACCACACACATTTTTCCAGTAAAAAAAAAAAACAAAAAAACAAAAAAGTTCAGATAAAAAAGTATTTAACAGAGCTAATCAACTGAAGGCAGTTTTAGAAGAACATTTCTGCTAAATTAAAGATGCACATAGCTTGATGCAGACTGAAGCCAAAGAAACACAAATAATCCTTTAATATTTTTTCAGCACCTTCCACATGTTCAGCTGTTCTTTTGTCATTTTCTTAAATAGATTGAAAACAATTTGTTTTCAAAATACTTACCAGTTTCTGGTTTGGAATACTCCAAGCAGAGAACTTCTGAATCATGAGCTTCCACCTTAATCACTTCATGCATAAACTGTAACTCATGTATCCTACAATGAAAATGCAACAGTGAAAAGATACCATGGGATGCCTCCTAACCCCACCCCTTCTGCCTGAGGCCCGGCCCCTTCCAGGGCAGCTCATCACCACTTCAGAAATTTGTGAAGTGGCCCCCCTTCAAAAATTACTGCCCACCTCTGGTCTACTACTCAGTGGCCAGATAATTACAACAATACAAACCCACTTACATCATCATAGTATCTGATGGTTTTCCAATGAAAATCAATTGCAGAAGCAAAGTCCCTAGTAGGCTTCATGAAGACATAGAATCCTAGGGTTGGAAGAGACCTCAGGAGGTCAGAGTCCAACCCCCTGCTAAAAGCAAGACCAATCCCAACTAAATCATCCCAGCCAGGACTTTGTCAAGCCAGGACATGAAAATCTCTAGGAATGGAGATTCTACCACCTCCCTAGGTAACCCATTCCAGTGCTTCACTACTCTAAGGCATGTCTACACTAGGAAATTATTTCAAAATAACAACTCCTGAAATAACTAATTTGAAATTGCGTGTCCACACTACAGGGAAACCTTGAAATTAGTCAGAGGCAGACTCCCTTAATGTGGACGTGCTACCTTGACTTAGAGCCCCAGGAAGCACTGGGGAGTAGTTATTTCAAAATAGCAGCAGTGGAGCATCCACGCTTCCACTATTTCAAAATAAGCATTATTCCTCATGGAAAGCAGGAGTTATTTCGAAATAACGGGCTTGATAGTGTGGACGCTCCACTTATTTCAAAATAACTCCCCTTAGTGTAGACCAGGGCCTAGTGAAATAGTTTTTCCTAATATCCAACCCTATACCTCCCCCACTGCAACTTGAGACCATTGTGCCTTGTTCTGTCATCTCTGAGAACAGCTTCTCTCCATCCTCTTTGGAACCTCCCTTCAGGTAGCTGAAGGCTTTAAATAAATGAATGGAGATATACCTATCTCCAAGAACTGGAAGGGACCTTGAAAGGTCATTGAGTCCAGTCCCCTGTCTTCACAGCAGGACCAAGTACCATCCCTGACAGATTTGCCCCACATCCCTAAATGGCCTCCTTAAGGATTGAACTCACAACCCTGGGTTTAACAGGCCAATGCTCAAATCACTGAGCTATCCCTCCCCCCCCCTGCCCAGGCTGCTATCAAATCCCCCCTCACTCTTCTCTTCTGTAGACTAAATAAGCCCAAATCCCTCAGGCTCTCATAAAACCATGTGTTTCAGCCCCTAATTGTTTTTGTTGCTCTCCGTGGACCCTCTCCAATGCAGCTCCATCCTTTCTGTAATGGGGGGACCCAGAACTAGATGCAATACTCCAGATATGGCCTCACCAGTGCCGAATAGTCACTCCCCTAGATCTGCTGGCAATGCTCCTACTAATGTACCTCTATATGGTATTAGCCTTCTTGGCTACAAGGGCACACTGACTCATATCCAGCTTCTCAGCCACTGGAATCCCCAAGTCCTTTTCTGCCAAACAGCTGCTTAGCCAGTCAGTCCCCAGCCTGTAGCAATGCTTGGGATTCTTCCATCCCAAGTGCAGGACTCTGCACTTGTGCTTGTTGAACCACATCAGATTTCTGGCACATCTCACTTTTTAGGAACAAAGCTCTGCTTGGGGTAAGAGTTTGAGTACAAGAGGTGCCAGTACCAAGCATCACTTTTATGATAGCAAGGTTTGGGATCTTACAAATAACCATCTATGCCTGAATGGAGTCAGGTGTGGTGGTGGGGGTGGGGGGGTTACACCAAAAATTGAGATGTAATTATAGCATGAGAAGGCATAGCTCTATAAGCTTTAATTTAGCTAGCACAAGTAGCCATGAAGACACAATGGCATGCACCCCAAGTACATGCTAGCAACACAAAGGCTATGTCTACACTTGCGGCTTCTTGCGCAAGAACAGCTTGCGCAAGGGTTCTTCTGCAAGAAGTCTTGTGCAAGAAAACGTCCACAATGCCATGTGCGCTGTGCTTTTGCAAGAGCTCCCATGGCAGTGTGGACGCTCTCTTCTTGCAAGAAAGCTCCGACGGCCATTTTAGCCATAGGGCTTTCTTGCGCAAGAAATCCCTGCCGAGCGTCCACTCTGCCCTCTTGCGCAAGAGTTCCTGCACAAGAGAGCTTACACCTGTTAAAAAAAGAGCGTAGCTCTTGCGCAAGAAGCCCTCTCTTACCACGTCGTACTGTAAATTTCCTTGCGCAAGAGCAGGTGGGCAGTGTGGATGCTCTGAGGATTCTTGCGCAAGTATGGCCATTCTTGCACAAGAAGCCGCGAGTGTAGACATAGCCAAAGTGTGCACCCAGGACCCCCAGCAGGCTTGTATTAGGACAGCTAGCCTGTGCTCCAGTCTGTACAGCTGTGCCTTCACTGCTATTGTTACCTGCACTAGCTAGATCAGGGATACCCAGGCCTAGCTCACAAGCCACATGTGTCTCTGTCTGGTGTAGCCTGTGGCTCTTCAAGGCTCCCTCCAGGAGCTTGGAGAACAGCTGATTCACAGTGGTCCTGGAGGGAGATGGAGGAGCAGGGATTCTCTCCAGGGGCAACGATAATCAGCTGATTGGAGGTTTGATGCGCTTAGACAGAGCAAGCTCCAGGTGGGAGACCTCTTCTCCTTGCTGGTCCTGGCACAAGGGAAGTTGCAAATAGCACTGCTGCATGTAATGGTAAAGGTGTAGGTGAACAGAACAAAATTAACAATGCTGTGTGCTCACCCAACCAATGGAGTCTGAGCAGCCTTCTGTAACTGCTAACGCTTGTGTCTCGGAGGGAAAGCCGTGCACTAAACTGACAGCCAGGCAATTTTAAATGCATGCAATCAATACATTTATGGGTTTTGTTGTACTGAAAATGTATTTAGGCATTTTAGAGTATTTGGTTATATTTAATGTGTGTATGGGAGATGTATTTGGTGGTACATAGGCCATACTATAGTCATGTGGCTCTTTTGGTTAATGGTGATTGCAAATGTGGCTCCCAAGTCACATAACCATGAGTACCACTGAGCTAGATGAAAGCTAGCGTAGTTACGCCTACCTGTGCTACAATTACACCTTCCTGTGCAACGTAGAGGTAGCCTAACAAATACAGAAGCTACTTTGCTAACATTTCCAGGGTCATTTCTGCAACATGAAGTGAAGTGGGGAGAGATGACAGGTGATAGCTATACTTGCCTCAAGTTGCCTCCTCTGTCACCAGAGGCTAAATGTTGGCCATCAGGGCTAATCTGCATCACACGCACACCTGCTTTCACATCTAGATGGCCTGCATTCTCATTTCGGTCAGGCACAATGGCTGAATCTTGCAAATGCTGATTATTGTTGTCCACATACACCACCTTCAGCAAGTTCTTTATATTGGGAGGGGAAAGAAAGAGCGATTGAGGTAAATACCAGAACAAACAATGGAAAGCTTGCTACAGTCCCTGGGAGTGAAATTTGACTTTGGTAGTATACTAGTCTCTTAAGAACTGGATTTTCAAAAGTGTTTGGATCATAAGCCCTAGTGACTTTCAATGGAGCCTGTGCACCTAACTCATCCCACTCGAATTTTTATCATTCTTTCTGCTCCCAGAACTCAAATCATCATCATCATCCCTAGTTGTAATATAGCACTTTCCATCAATAAATCTCAATGCGCTTTATAAAGGAAGATAGTATCATTAGACCCCTTTTACAGATGGGAAACTGAGGCAAAGAGGGAGGAAGGTCACTCAGTATCAGAGGCAGAAAAAGAACTCAGGTCTCCGGAGCTGCAGTTCAGGGCTCTATCCTCTAGGCAACACTACCTCCAAAGCCCTGGTCAGATGACTGAGCCTCACAAAACACCCTTGGCAAGGGTGGTAAATGTCCCAATTTTGCAGCAGGAGGAAATGTAATACAGAAAGGGGAAAACAGTTTATCAGTCTTGTTCTTTAGCCACTAAATCCCCAGTTCTTGTTTTCAAAAAGGCAGATCTGTACAAAATATTAGTGGCTTATCTGAACTGATAAACGTGGATAGGAACTGTTCCTACCAGCAGGCAAAAGTGCTAGCTCTTCAGATCACTGCAAAAACTCTAAACATGTTTAAAACAAAAGGTAGATACTGAATAGCTTTAATGTGATTTAAGTTGGAAGTAACTTGTTCTGAATTAAAAAAAATATATATATATACACACACACACGTGCCCCAGTACAAAAGAGATTTTATATCATTTCTATCACTACATTATCCCTCCTCACAGCGCACTTATGGGCTGATCCGCCATACTTTACACTGGCGTAAGCCAGAGGTGAATTTGGCTCCATTATTCTAAAGCTGTCTGTGCACACGCGTCTGTTAACAAAAAAAAAAAGACCATAGTACTTACATTACTGTAAATATTTTTCTGGAACATAGGTCCAGTGCCACTTTCCACATTCCAGAATCGTATGGTGTTATCTGATGAACAAGTCAGAAAAGATCCTGGAGGTAAACAAGATCTGTGATCCTCAAACTCAGGATAAACCTACATATTTCCACAACATAAAAGAGGGAGGTGGGTGGGGGGGGAGCAATGGAGAGGTACAAATTAGTTATATTTTAAAAACAAAGTGGCAGTGCAGAAACCTAAGTGACAGCAGAAGTTTGTTTTACAAGATCCCCTCTCTAATTATCCTCTTAAAATTTGAGAGATTTTTCTCCCCATCCCATGCCTTTTAGTAGGTGATGCTGACAAATATATGGAAGTCTTTGTTCAGATGAGGAGGTGGATTTTTGTTTTGTTTTTATTTAAATACCTTAACTCAGGCAAAGAGGTTCTATTATTTATTTATTTAGTGTGTCTAGAGGTCACAGGTACACTATAAGAAATAAAACAGTCTCACTATAAGAACAGCTTTCACTCTAAGGCAGGCCTGGTAAAAATAACCTCCATGGGCCAGATCCAGCCCACCAAGCTGCCAGATCCAGCCAATGGACCCAGCAGGGAGTCCACGGACCCAGCGGGGAATCTCAGGCAGATTCCCTGCCCACCCCTCCTCCCCTTGTATGTTGGAGAGAGAAGCTGCTGTTGGAGTCTGTTTGAACAGCTGTGAGCCTTCACACACTGCTCCCGCCCCCAGCACAATCCCATTAGCTGGTTTTGGCTAATGAGAGCTGCCTGTTGTTAACAGGCATCTTAGGAAGCACCCTCCCCACCCCCTCAGGCTGGTAGCTGTTCAAAAACCACATGGCCTCTGCAACCAGTGCGGGCTAGAGCAGCCAGGGAGTATGCTTGGGAAGGCTGCTGGCTGGGAGTCAAGCAGGTAAGTCTCCCAGCCAGATTCTGCCTCTGGCACCCCAACCCTTTTCCCCCCTACCCCACATAACCCAAACCCTCTGCCCCCATATCCCCACCCAGATCCCTGCCCCAGGTCACAACCAAAACTCCATGCACGCCCTCCTGCACCCCAGGTCACAGCCCAAACCTCTGCACCTGAGTCCCTAACCCAGGTCACAATTGCCTCCTTCACCCAAACTCCCTCCCAGAGCCCACCCCCTCTCCTGCACCCCAATCCCTTACTGCAAGCTCCCTTCTGCACCCAGTCTCCATCCCAGACCCCACACCTCCTCTATTAATATGGAAAAATACAGCCCTTGACCAGTGTTACCTCTAAGTCAGAGGCTCAGGGCTCTGTGTGTGCACTGACTGACTGGGCAGGGCCGATTATTCACCTGTGAAGCTGTGCAGTTTAGGAGGGAACAATGCCCTTGACCACTTTCCAAATTCTTGGAGTGGCGCCCCCAATCAAAAATTATTGTCCACCCCTGCTCTAAGGCCAAGTCTAGACTAGGAGTTTAGGTCAAATTTAACCACATAAGGTTGATTTTCCAAACAATGAGTCCACACTACCAAGCCCGTTCCGTCAATCATAGGGGCTGCAGAAGTCTATTTTGGTAGTCTTGCTTTTCGTGGTCGACTTTATGGAAGTGTAGATGCAGCATTGCAAAAATTGATGTTATTGGCCTCCCAGGAGGCGTTCCACAGTGCACCACTGTGACTGCTCTGGCCAAGACTTGCAACTCTACTGCTCTCCAGGTAAACAGGAAAAGCCCCAGGAAACTTTGAACATTTCCTGTGTGGACAAAATGGACTACATGCTTCAGAGCAGGCAGCACACCTGGCCATGAGTTCTATGAGCTCCAGGAGTTCCAGTTCCCATGGGCGCAGACGAGCACCAGCAAGGTGCGCGAAGGAGATCTTGGACCTCACTGATGCATGGGGAGAGGAATCCATCCTCGTGGCGCTCCGAACTAGCAAACAAAATGCAGAGATCTATGCAAAGATCACAAGGTCCATGGTGGAGAAAGGATACACCCTGGATGTCCAGCAGCACTACGTGAAGATAAAGGAGCTAAGGCAGCCCTACCAAAAGACAAAGAAGGCAAACTGATGGTCTGGAGCATCACCACAAACATGTTGCTTCTACAAGTGGCTGCATTTGATCCTGTGGGGGGACCCGACCAGCTTCCCAAGCAAGACTGTGGAATCCTCCCAAGAGAGTGTGCTGGAGGAGGCGGAGGAGAATGGTCAGCAGGTGAGTGGGGCAACAGATGTGACTAAGAGCCAAGAACTTTTTATAACTTTAGAGACAATTCCCTCCTCCCAGGACATCTCACAGGGATTGTGTACCTGCCACTAAACCGCGTGAGTCCAGATGCTCCCCAGAGAACTTTGCTGCATACCTGCTGTACAGTGGCCGCTTTAAAGCATAAAACTGTGGCCGTGCACAGAACACTTCTCCATGGTCTTTAGAGAGACCTTTCACTGTATGTTAATAGATTAGGTTTTAGGCTCCACAACTTATCTCCTGTGATATGTGTGTTTGTAACTTTTTGTTACAAGCAAGGAACTTGCTGTGTACTTCCCTGGATCCACCAGCTGTCTGCCTTGCACAAATCTGAAGGTGAAAACTGACCAGAGAAAATATGTTCAAGGAACAAATGCAATCTGCTCACTTGGACAGGGAGCGCGTAACCGAGGAGAGGAATACAATATGGGAGAAGATGCAAGCGGAGCATCAAGAAAGGATAGCGTGCAGGGAACAGCAAGTGAAGCACCAGGAGAATGTCTGGTCATCCATGACGTCTATGATGGACTGTGTGGTGGCTTTCCAAGATGCATAGCTGGACAGGCTTCTCCGCCTCCCCACCCTTTGCAGACCAACTTTCCCTCCTCTCTCAGTTCCGTAGTCCTAGGGCCCCTGGGGAGGAGACATGGGGGAAGGCGTGGAAGGGTAACTCAAGGACAGCCTCACACTCACTCAACCTCCTGGGCGTCACAAAGCAAAAGCTGTCCTCACATTTCTGATCCCCTGCTCCCAAGGGTCCCACCAAGCCCTCCTTTTCTGTCCCTTCTGCATTCCTTACATAAAAACGCATGATTTCTGAACACTCTATTCCTTGTGTTGCAGCGGCGGGGGGGCGGAAGGAAATGTTACAGGCAGACACACTGAATGCAGGGGCACCTCCCTGAGAGCAGCATAAAACTTTCTTTCAAAGCCTCTCTGATTTGCAGTGCCCCATGCTATGCTCCCTACTACCCTGGTGTCTGGCTGCTCAAAATCTCTGGCTAGACACTCTGCCTCAGCCCCCGACCCTGCCAGATAACCTTCCCCCTTGCTCTCACAAATATTATAGAGCACACAGCAGGCTGCCACCACAAAGGAAGTGTTGCATTCGCTGAGATCTCTCCTTGTCTTCCTTTCCTTTTAAATGTCCAAAAGCACATTCCACCTCCATTCTGCACTTGCTCAGCCTGTATTTGAATTGCTCCTTACTGCAGTCCAGGGTGCCCTCATATGGCTTCATGAGCCACAGGAGCAAGGGGCAGGCTGGGTTGCCAAGGATCACTATTGGCATTTCCATCTCTCCAATTCCAATTTTCCAGTCTGGGAAAAAAGTTCCAGTTTGCAGCTTTCCTAAAGATGTGCGCATCATGCACCTTTCCCGACCATCCCACGTCTAGGTTGGTGAAATGACTCTTGTAATCCACCAGCGCCTGCTGCACCATCAAGAAGTTCCCCTTGCAGTTTATGTACTCCTTGCCAGGTGGTTGGGTGTCAAGATGGGGACGTGTGTTCTGTCTATCACCCTACCGCGGTTAGGGAACCCCATCGCGGCAAAGCCCTCCTCTATGGCAGCCACATTTCCCGGAGTCACTACCCTCTGTAGCAGAATGGTAGTGAATGCTCTGGCTACTTGTATAACAGCAGCCCCTACTGTAGATTTCCCCACTCCGACTTGATTCCCAACTGACCGGTAGCTTTCTGGCATTGCAAGCTTCCACAGGGCAATTGCCACGTGCTTCTCCAGCATCAGAGCAGGTCTCATTCGGCTGTTCCTGCGCTTCAGGGCAGGGGAAAGCAATTTGCAAAGTTCCATGAAAGTGGCTTTGCACATTCAGGAGTTTTGCAGCCACTGCTGATCGTCCCATGCCTGCAGCACTATGCAGTCCCACCAGTCTGTGCTTGTCTCACGGCACCAGAACTGGCGTTCCACTGTTTCCAGAGGATTGAATGCCAACAGCGTTTCCAATTCACTTAACTCGAAGGCTTGCATAAACAGAGTGTCCATGGCCTTCCGAGATTCACCCTCTTGATGGAGTGCCATGTGTATGCTTTCAGCATAATCCACCAATAGGCACAACAAGATACACATCATCTTCACAATGCTTTGATGCACAACAGGACCCCCGAGAGGGTCCATGTTTGCACTGCTATGGCGTCTGCTCAGGTAACCAGAGCCAAAAAGACTGGTTTCCCATTGATCTCAAGCAAGGGGGGAGGGAGTAGACGAGCACATTATGGGACTGTCTCCCTACTGAGGATGCGCTACTTTGAATTAAATTGAATTCTTGTGCAGTGGAGACATGGATCTTCGACTTTACCAAATACGGTGGTAAGAAATCAACCTTAATAAATTTGAGCCTCTCTCATAGTTTAGACAGGGCCTAAGTATAAGACCACAGCAGGTGGATACAACAGACAGGAAAGCACAATGGAACAGTTATAAGTGTAATAGACAAGAGTCACTGTAACTAGCCATCTTACCATCTCTCACCACTGCCCTTTCAAAGAGCTCCCCCTTCATCAAATTCCTTGTCATGGCCCCAGGTAGGCCATGTATCAATTCCTCATCTGGATAAAGTTTAAGAGCCATTACAGGGTTGATAAAACCTACTCATTAGCTTCTCTTTCCTCTCAAAAATAATTTGCCTGAAATTAAGTGTCCAAGTTTGCTTTACATCTAGGAATCTGCCATCTCCCATCACTAGACCTCTCAGAGCTGAACACCATCAGCACAAAGCTTGGGTATAAACTCTAAGTACAGGTGTATTTTTGTGTAAGGTTGCTGGACAGCTACAATGCAACAAATTGAACAGTGACCAACGAAAACAAGTCACATATAGCTCCTTTTTGTCATCAGCTACACAAGAGAGACAGACAGCTTCAATCGGAGTTGTGGGAGCTATTAAAGCAGAACTACTAGGAGTTGGCTAGGTCTATTTCCCACTAAACATCTGAATCTGTCCTAAAGATTAATGCTGCTTTTTCCCATCCTTTGGTCTGCCTCAAGCTACTGTACTATAAAGCAGATTGGTATTATTTCCATATCAGAATAGTCAGATTATACTATGAAGGCAAAATCATCTTTTCTAAGTGGGTGAAGCTAGTAAAGCATGTATGTCATTTTAACTCCCCGCCACCACCTTCAGAAGCTCTGTTTCATGGAGATTCTCTCTCTTTGATCCCTTTCTAAGTCATTAACATTGCTCCTTCTGATCACCATATGGGAAACCTCACCATCAGAACCAAGCATTACTAGCTCCCAGACTTCAAGCCCAAAGTCAGAACCTTTGTGCTGTACGTGCCCCAATGAGGACAGAACAGAGCATATCTTAGAGATTTGTAACTATATCTAGCACATGAACGCCCTCTTACCTCAACATTCCATACAAAAGAACTGTGGAAGAGGTCTGACCACACTTTGCCAACTTTGTTTGTGTCTTTAACATCCCAGATGTATATACTGTGGTCCTTGTACACACACGAGAGCCAACAATTACATGGGTCAAAGGCTAAAGCAATGGTGTCTGGGTAGATGGAATCTGGTTTTCTTAAGAAAGACAGAGAAAGAGGAAATAGTCTCTTTAGTTGCATATAAAGGCAACATAGAATGCAAGCTATAGTACAGTATATACACAACAATTGTTATCAACAACTGAAATTCATTAATCTGCCTAGCAAGCATCTTAAAACCACAGATTTTTCTGAGCATGTATCTAGTGTCACAAATGTCCACATGAGGAGCATTTCCAAACCTGACAGTGCATAACATCATTCTTGGAATTTTGCCTTTTTCCAAACACAAAATTATATGTCCTGGATATAGCCCAACACACTGTTTTGATAATGTACAGCCCCGGAAAGCCAGCTAGCTGCTGGAAAATAGGCATGCCAGCTAGTTATACTGAAAGAAAAGCAAGTTAATGATAAGTTACCTCATCTGTAAAGTGTTTGAGATCTACAGACTAACAGCCAGATACAAGCGTATTTTTATTCAAACCAGCATAGAAGCTGTCACACCTGATTTGTCTTAAAACTTTACACTGTTATATGCAAAGTATCACGTTTTCAGAAACAAATTTTACATGTTATTATCACTGGGTAATAGATTTCTCTGAAAGATGATTGATTTCAAGTCAATTTTCTTCTTTTCTTAAAATGTAAAACACATAAGCTTTCAGGATCAGATTTTCAGAAATGCTCGGTTTCCATTAATAAGGGTCATTGGGCACTTCTGAAAATCTAGCATTTGATATTTAGCCACTATCTTTAGAAACTTCATAGAGTACTTAAGATTTACAAAGAGATGGTACTTTTTCTTTCAAGCCATGTCACACACAGCACACAGAGTGATGCACTACATTTTATGTCAGACCTTTGTACCTTGGTTCAAGCTCTTTGGCTACATCCACGCCCAAGTAGTGCGGTTTTGGTAGGTCACTGAGATAGTGCATGTTGTGAGAATAAAAGATCCTCACGGTTCCATTTGCACAGCCACAAAAAATAAACTCTTCACTAACACAGATGCAATTTGCTAGTGATACCTGAAGGAAGAATCCATATGCATAAAATTATACTTTTTATAAAAGAAGGATTTCTAGAAAACAATTACAACATCTAATGGGAGCAGAGGTTTCTGAAACAAAATAGAGTGGTTTTACAATAATGAGATAAGGCATTTTACCTTCAGATCAATCCATTTTTCTAGCATTCGCTTCTCGTTAAATTGACAGAGAAGCCCAGAGTAAGAAACACAGAAAGTGTTGCCCAACATTTTCCCTCGCCAGCAGGCTACACCACAAAAGATGTTATTGTGAAGTTCTCCCAGAAGTCCAGAGCGACCGACCAATGGCACAGTCTCTTTAATCTGTAATTCAACACAATAGTTTGAATTATAAATATTAATAAATTTGTCCTTCTGACACTTTTCACTGATGATCTAAAGCAAGCCTCACCATAACTCTACAAGTAAATTCCTCCTTTTTATAAATGGTAAACAGGATTGTCACACATACTGATTTATGTTTTCCAGAATCCAACATGTGGGCAATAGCTCTGTCAAAGAGCCTGGCAAATATGATTTAAACATTACATTTAGCAGTTCGTTGTCCCTTCAGCCTTGTGCTTGGATGTGAATCGGATTTGTAAAGACTACTTCTACAAAGCTAGATTCAAAACACACCTAGAGCTGCCTGGCTGTAATTCATTCCTAAATCAAGGCAGGAAGTTAAGGTATGACAAACTGCGTGAGTGTAGGGCATGAAAAAACCTTACAGCTTGTTGGCCCCATCCTAAAAGAACATCCCAGTCTGCTGCAGTGACAGACATGGGACAAACATCCAGTCAGTTGTCTGCATATCCTGAGCACTTTTTTTGAAAAACTCATTTACTTCCACGTCCAGTTGGTACAGCACAGGAGGAAGGTTTACCTTAACTTCTCTTGATGCATCTAAGAACCAGAATTTAACATGGCGGTGGCCAACAGTAACAAAGTAGCTGTCCTCCGAGAAGGATATTGCCATAACCTTACAAGACACTTTGTTCGATGCTACTAGAGTGTTCTTCTGCAACAAGACAAAAAAGAACAAACCCAATAATGTGTACATGAGAGATACAGGGCACAAGAATAAGGAAGTTCAAGATGACTGACTTTCCAATTCCACTATAAGGCTAATTTTGACACTACCCCATCCCCACTTCATCCTCATCATCATAAGTGAGCAATTCATATGAATATTGACAAGAAGTTAGTTTGCTGATTTTCTGACAGTTTGGAGATGGTGTCTTTGTGAAACAGTGATTCTTCTGACTGCAGGGTGCAGGAGCTCTGGAAGTTCCCCAGAAACGAAGGGATCACTGATTCCTTCACCATGGCCCTGTCCCACTCAGCCCTTTCCCAAGAGGCCTCACCTCTACTCGTTCCTCTCTGCCCCCTTCCCTCCCCAATAGCTCATCCTTAACTCAGATAAAAAGTGATAAGCTTATGCTTATCAGATATTTGACTAGTCGACTACTCACTAACATCCCTAGTATAAACCCAGGCATAGAATTTCCCCGGGTTAATTCCTTTGAACTAGAACATTCCCCTCCCCCAAAAATCCATTCTTGATTTAAAAAATTTCCAGTGACGGAGAATCCACTACAACCCTTGGCAAGTTATTCTGAGGTTAATTACCCTCCCTGTTAAAAAGTGTGTGCCTTATTCATCAGGAAAGGAGAGGCAGAGAGTATTTTTGCAAAGTCCTCAGCTCTGAAACTTGCCCCTGTTCCAAGAATGCTCGAGTTTGCTACAAGACTATCAAAGTTCAGCTGTTTTCCCCAAGTGAGAGCTTTCTTGGTTTGGGAGAGGAAGGGGTTATTTTGATTGCATTCATTATCATATTGCTGTCACAGATATATTTCATTGTAAATGTAAAGTCTTTGCTTTTCAGGGGGAAATGACGGAGGCTATTCATCCCTGACATCTGCAGTCCCTTACCTTCCAGTCCCAGACATTGACAATCATATCATGCTGGTAGCCCACTGATACAATATACTTCATGTTGGGAGAAAAAGCCACGCAACCCACTCCATGCTTATGGCCATGCAGTTCAGATACTTGCGTCTTCTCCTCAACGTCCCACACTCGTACAGCTGGTCTGTGCCCATTCTGCAAGAGGCATGTGAATATGTGCTGCCATTTGAATCAGACACAAAAAAATAGAAATTGCCATCCCAGCCCAGGTCTACACTACATGAGAAAGTCAAGCTAAGATATGCAACTCCAGCTACAAGAATAGTGTAGCAGAAGTCAACACACCTTAGCTCAACTTTTTGCAGAGTTCCCACTGTAGGAGGTCAATGAGAGAAATTCTCCTATTGACTTCCCTTACTCCTCATGACTCCATGGAGTACTGAGGTCGACAGGGGTGCCATCAGCAGTCGATTTAGCAGGTCCTTCCTAGAACTGCTCAAAACCCTGGAAGACTGATCTCCAGAGTGTCGATCTCCAGGTAAGTATAGACAAGGCTCCAGATCAGACCAATGATCCATCTAGTCTAATATCTTAGTGCAGACAACTCGGAGTTCAGCCACTTTCGTCTGTAGTCTAAATGTTCATATTTAGAGTTTCAATTTCAAACTAGTACTACCTTATCAAATGGCCAGAATTCAGCCAACACATTGCGGCTGGAAAGCTAGCATCAAAATAGATGGCACTAACTGGGCATTCTTTCTAGTCTTATTGTGAAAGTTTTCCAGGCATACAAGCATTTGCTTTGGTAGAGAAATCAGAAATTATATTCCAAGTATACACACTAAAATCGACTTCAGCAGAACTCACCTCACCAGTAACAATAAATTTTCCATCAGGGGAGAAAGACAGAGCACTCAGTGTTTTTCTGAAAGAAAGAGAGCTTTAGTTTTCAAAGAAAATTCAGATAACATAGTATTTGTTGCGGTGAGTGCTAAGGAAAAAATGATTTGAAGTTACCCAGAACAGTGTTATCCAAATGCTTAGTCTACTAACATGGCTACCCCTCTGAGACTCAGTCTACTATAGACTATCTACATAGACTTAATTCCATAGACCACAGAGACTATCTACATAGATTGCTCTTTGGGACACAGACTGGTCTTTGTTGTGTTTGTAAAGTACCTGGCACAATGGTGTCCTGATCCATAACTAGGGCAGCTAAACACAACTATAATATTATCTTCCCAATCTCACTTAGCCAGGCAGACAGCACAGTATCAGCAGTTACACTTTGCTCAGTTCAGCATAGATTTCCTTTCCCAGCAACCCAAACCCCAGAAAGCAAATTAGGAACAAAGATACCTGAACACCATCAGAGTGGTGGATAAATTAAGCATTTACAATACCTGGAAGTATTAAAGATGTGTCTTTGTTTATTCTTTTTGGGATTTAAAATTACAACCACACACCTGAAAAGAAAGAGCAAGATGTTTACATTAATAAATGTTTGACCCCAAACCTCACATGTTTTATAAACAGCGAGACAGCCAATTATACCACTGGGATCAGAGGTCAGGACTCTTGCTTGGTCACTTTCTGGATCCTTCTTAGTTTCTTGACTCTCAGCATCAAAAAGTAAGGATGTTAAGAGGCGGGTAATTGACTAATTATGTAGTTGATACAATTTGCACATGATTAGTTGATAAGGGAAGGCACTCTGTACCAGCTTGTGCTGGTCCAGGAGCTACCCCCGCTGCAGCTCTGCAGTTTAAATGTAGTAGAAGCCAGGCACACAGGCAGCCTGCATTTAAACTGCAGAACCACAGCATGGGTAGGTCTCTGGCTGGTGCAAACCAGGACCACTGCAGCTCTGCATTTTAAATGTAGTAAGAGCCGGGCGGTTCTTACTACATTTAAAATGCAGAGTGCAGCAGTCCCAGACCGGCATTAGCTGGAACTGAGCTGGGTTTGCTCAGTCCTGGCTCACTCTGGATCCAACAGCCCTGCCCGCGGCCAGCCTGGACTGCCACAAACAGGGGCTGTTGCCGAAGCAGCCCCTGCTCATGGCCAGCCCTGGTCGCCATGAACAGAGTCTGCTCCAACAGCAGCCCCTGTTCTCGGTGGCCCAGGCTGGCTGCAGGCAGAGGCTGCTTTGCGGCAGCCTTCTCTACACCCCTCTCCCGCTGCTGTCTCCAATAGAGGCAGCAGCGTGGATGTGCAGGGTAGAGGTGGCACTGCGGAGACGGTGCTGGGGGAACCACCTTTTAAGTCCCCTCCCCCCAGATCTGGCTCTTGTTCCCCCTCCTCCCACTCCCCCCCCGCTACCTCTGATACAGAGGCAACAAGAGGGGGGGAAGCAAGTAGTCGACTCGACTAGTTGGCTACTCGCTTACATCTCTTCCAGGAAGTAGGGCATTCTGGAACAATATTTACAGTGGGAGTGCTGAGAGCCACCGCACCCAACTGTAAGCCTGTATATGAAGAAAACTACTTTGAGCAACACAGTGCAGCAGCACCTCCAGTACCCCAAGTTCCAGCATCTATACCTGGAAGTGGTGGGGTCAATACAGAGAAAAGAAACAGACTATAGCTGAAGCTATTTCATTATCATGAAATTAACAGGTCTAATCCAGCGGTGAGATCAGACTTGTGGATGTCTATGAGTGAGAAGGTGAACTTAAGACACACTTTAGCCAGCTCTAGATGTGGTAGTTGTTCAAGAGCTTTCCATTGCCAGCCCTTGGCTGCTTGACAATTATGGTCAGATAAGGTTTAGAGAAGCCCCCCTATGGGGAAAAAAATGACTAAGGGCTCACAGTCAGATGGAATTTTGGTGCTAAAACATGCATGTAGATACTCTGAATATGCTTACAGTGGTAGCATCATGGGATGGGATCCAATCTTTACTCACATGAGCAGTCTTTACTTATGCAGGCTGTCCCATTAGCCTCTGCTTGTGTAAAGCCTGAGTGACCAAGGGCTGTAAGGTGGAGCCTCAAAGTTATAGCAAAATAATATATATATATATATATATATATATATATATATATATATATATAAATAAATGTGTATACTGCATATACACACTTGGCCAAACAACCAGGTCCCATATCCACTCATTCATCTGTATGTTGCAGTGGTTTCTATAATCCAGTGTTTCCCAATTTTATTTGGCCATGGAACCCTTTTCACCTTGAAAAAATTTCAAGGAACCCCTAGCGTAAAATTTGTCGAGCGAAAAAAAAAATGCTGAGTCCCGCCTCTGTCTCTTTAAGAGGGGGCAGGGGAACCCTTACTTTAGCTTCACGGAACCCCAGGGTTCCACAGAGCACCAATTGGGAAACACTGCTATAGTCATTGAGACAGACAAATCATAAACTTACACTTTTTCACATTTAGTCACTTACCCTGCAGGATATGCGATCTGCCCAGTATTTGGGTCACAAGCTAAACCACTACTGGTTTGGGTAGTTATTCCCAACACTTTCTCAAGCATAACCTGCCCAAAAAAGGGGGGAAAATATTGAAGTCCAGTGCAATCAGAACTGCAAGAGATTATTTATAACTTCCAATTATTAGTTTCTTGAGGCAAGTAGGAAAGCAAGATTTCCCAATCAGGTAAGAGGGAACCAATGAAAATTCAAGCAAATAATCATGCACAAGCTCCCAACTTAACACTGAATTTTATTAAAAATGGAAGCACTGTTTAATCATTAAAGAGGATATGTTCAGGCTTTAAAAGAGTGCCTGGAAATATTTTTTCTGCAATCTTCCAAAACTAGAGATCAAAGTAAGTATCTGAGGCTATGTTTATACTAGTCTCTACTGGCACAGTCCCCAAGTGTAGATGCAACCTACCAGTGACATAAAAGACTTTTCTGCCTATGTGAAAAAAGTTCCACCCCCAGATGGATGTTGTACTCTTCTCTCAGCCTGGCTGTGCCTACACAGTGGGGAAGGGGAGGCCCTAGCTATGTTGGTCACAGGAGGGGGTTTTTTCCACACTCCTGATCAATCTAGCTATTACAATGTAAGTGTCAGCATAAGTACTTATCAGGACATACCACTCCCACAGTATCTGAACACTTCTCTATCTTTAAAGTATTTATCCTCTACACTCCGGTGAGGTAGGTAGTAGCCCCATTTTATAGATGGGGAACTGAGGCCCAGCTTCTCAAAGGTATTTCAATGCCTGAGTCCTATTGAGAACCTTTGAGGATCTGAGCCAGAAAGTCTAAGTCAGGGGTGGGCAATAATTTTTGATTGGGGGACATTCCAATATTTTAGAAAGCGTTCAAGGGCCGCAATTTTCTATGAAGGGGGTGTGGAGTCTGGGACGAAGATTGGGTGCAGAAGGAAGCTCAGGGTAAGGGATTTGGGTGCAGGAGGAGAGGGTTTGGGGGTCTCAGAGGTAGTTTGGGTGAAGGAAGGGATTGTGACCTGAGGGAGGGGATTGGGGTGCAGGGTCTGGGCAAGGGTATGGGTACAGAAGAGGATTCTGACCTGGGAGAGGGGTGTAGGAGGGATGCAGAGGGTTTGAGTTATGACCTGGAACAGGAGATTGGGGTGCAGCAGGGGCTACAGGGTCAGGAATGGCATATGGATGCCGAAGAGGTTTCTGGCCTGGAGGGATGCAGAAGGGGATGCAGGGTTTGGGAGGGAGATGTGACCTGGGGCAGGAAGGGAGGGCAGGTGGCGACCTGGGGCAGGGAACTGTGGTACAGGAGGAGCCTGAATGCCAGATACAGGCTCTGGCTAGGTGGCACTTACTAGGCGGCTCCTGGCCAGCAGCCCAGCGGGACTCTAGGCAGGCTGCCTGCTTGCCACAGCCCTAAGTTGCTCAAAATGGTCAGCTGCTGAGGCCACGTGCCTCTCCACGCCGTGCACCCAGGGGAGGAAACTTCACGCACTGTCCCCAGCAAAATCTTCACAGCTCCCATTTGCCCATTTTGCTACAAAGCAAATATCAAGTATCTATCAAGTTTTGTCGACATAAAGTGCCTTTTCATGACAAAACCATGAAAGAATACATGCTGCTATGCAACTTTTGTTGGGAGAAACTCCCAGTTTCTGTGACAAAAAATTTCCACTCCTATGAGAGACTTTTTCCCCCCTTCCCTTCTTTTATTGTTGACAAAGAGCCAGTGTAGACTCTACAGTTTGTTGTGTCAACAGAACTGGCTTCCACCAGTAGGGATGTAAAATCCTGGTTAAGTCAGTTAACCGGTTGAACCTTATGTTTAACATGTTACTTGTGTAAGTGGGATCCGCTCCTGTCCCCCCACCACCAACACTCAGCGGGGCCGGCACCAGGAGCCAGCAGTCCCACACACTTGCTGCACCTTCCCCGCTGCTGCTGTGAGTGCAGGGGGAGGGCAGCATGGAATCCTGCCACTGACACCACGTGGCCCCACTAGTCCCCTGGACCACCTTGTCTGGGGGAGGAGGAAGGGAGGAGCGGAGCAAGTGGAGAAGAGTAGGGGTGGAGCCTGGGGCAGAAGGGGGTTATCCCAGCCTTTTTCCAGGCGAGGGGGAGGAGGTGGCCGGCACACCCCTCCATCCCCATCATCAGTCACCTCTGGCCCCCAGGGTGGACATGATCAGTTGACAGAGGGAGCAAGTGCGAACACCCTTTGGCTATTTTTGTTTTGTCGACATAAAATTTATTAACAAAACTTGGCAGTATAGACATAGCCAAAGTCTGCATGTGTGAATGTGCACTTTTGTCAATAAAATACTTCCACCACCAATGAGGGGGTTTTTCTTTGTCAACAGCAGGGCACCACTGTCAACAAAGCAGGTGTTCGCACTTTCACTTGCCTCAGCAAAACTTTTGTTCGGGAGTCGGGAGAGGGTTAAAATCACCGGTGAACAAAAAAAGTTTTGTTGATCAAGTTTTCTTGACCAAGTGTAGACATACTCAAAGCAGTGAAAAATCTCCTGCCCTGAGCTCTACAGTTAGGTCAACCTAATCACCAGTGTAGATACAGATAGCTTAACAGAAACTTCACAGAATTCTTCCATCAACCGCCATTACCTCTCAGAAACGTGGATTAACTAAAATTGACAGGAAAACCCCATCCCTGGATGGAGGAAGCATTTAATCTATAGTGTTACAACTGCGCAGCTGCAGCCCCATCGTTGTGCCACTACAGCAGGGCTATTCAACTTTGGAAGCCCCGAGGGGGCCACAATAATACTCACAGCACATGCCAAGGGCCGCAACTTAAGTGTGGTTGCATATATATGCAAATAGCTTCTTTCACACCGACGGGCATGAATACAAAGATCAAGCTGCAGCGCCAGACCCAAACGTGGCCAGTGTGAGTCAGTCAGCAGCTCTCAGTCTCTACCCACAACACTAAGCAGCCACCACTGCCCACAGTGCCCCGGCACTCCCGGGACCTCCCTCCCGGGACCTCCTCCCTGGGGGCTAGAAATGCCGACATCTTGTACCCGTCTGTTCCAGCCAGTCTGTCCGCTTGCGTTTTTGAATGGTCACCCCACCTGGAAGACGCCTCTCCGTTGTGGAGGCCATGTCCAAAGGATCCCACCCGCATGCTGTGTGTTGAGCCTCGTGTAAACCCAAACTGCTCCGCGGGCCGCAAACAAATGGGACACATGTTGAGTAGCCCTGCACTACAGCATAGAAATGGAATAAGTAACTTGTCTAAGGTCACACAGGAAATCCATGGCACAGCAGGGAGACCCTCGGAATACAACTCCCTGCAAAGACTTAGATGTGGATACAATCTGTTTGAAAGGAAAAACAGAAATGTGAATGTAGACCTTGGTAACTTAAATGTTTTGTTCAAAAGATTCCAATCTGCTACTTTTGAAGGGATGTGGTCACAAGACTTTTTTTAAAGTAAGCTTTGTAAAAATCAGTTTCCATGATTTTCAAAATATCATAGATTTTTAGACACTAACAATTCCTGCTGTTTCACTGCACTGGGACATGGAATCCTGAATGAGCTATAAACAAGAAAAACAGACTAATCAGAAGATAGGACAGTAACTTAAGTGTAAAATGATGTGTGTACATCAAGACAGCTAACTCCCTGGAAAACAATAGTGGAGACAAGACTCTGTAGTTTTTACTTCAGGAAGTTAGTTTGTGGGTCAACCATAGCTGGAGGGAATAGCTTAGTCTTCACTGCTTTTAAAGGTATGAGTTTTTAATCTCATGATAACACCTGAGCTACCTCAAGGCAAAATCATAGTCAAGATAGGAAAACAGGTTATTTACCCCCAGACAAAAGACACACCAAGGGCTCACTTTGTCAAAATAAAGAACGACTCATGATGTGTCTCCACAAGGATTTCTATATCCACTTAATTATCTAGCTGAGGGGAGAGAGAGGGAATTGAGTACAGTGAAGAGAAAGCCCATGAGGGCAACAAGCAAACAAAGAGGTCAATGGGATGACAAACTGTGTAACCACTCAGGCTCCTGAAGCAGCCAGGGGCTCTTAGGAACTTGTAACTCTTAGCACGCAGAACCCTGCTCCCACTGAGACCCGCCAATCCCCATCCTCAAACACGCAGAGAGCCGCATACTCATTCCCCAAAGACCTTGAGACCCACCAGGCCCCATTGTCCTTGCCCAGGGGCAGGATTTGCATTCTACATCCAAAGGGGGCTGGGAGAGACACTCACAGGAAGGTCTCAAGTCATAGCCCCTTCCCACTTCTCTCCCCCCAACACAAGACCCCCCCCTTGCTTAAGTCAACCACCCACTCAGCCCCAAAATTTCTCAGACCCGCCCCATGTCACCCCTCCCCCATCCCTTCACACCATAAGTCCCACTCCTTGCCCTTGTCTCAGTCCCCTTCCACTTCCCAAGCCCCGCCCCCGATTGTCCAAGCCCCGCCTCCTTTGCATCCGCCCACCCCATCCCGTCATCCCGCCCCTCGCTCCAAGCCCCGCCCCTATGCAGCGTGCTCGTCCCTCCTCCTGGCCCCGCCCCCTTATCGCCAAGCCCCGCCCACTATCGCCTCAGCCTCCCCCGGCAACTCACCGCCTCCTCCGGCCCCTGGTGCCTCGATCTCCTCCTCAAGCTGAAGAGCGGCGGCGAGTCGGCGCCCCCGCCCCGGGCGTAGAAGCCGGAGCCGGCCCCCGCCATGGCCGCGGGCCCCTTCGCGCCCCCCTATCCTGTTTGGACCCCTTCCCCCGTCCAGGTGTCCCGCCGCTGGGACTTCTCTACCCTCCGCAACCGCTCCGAACTGCGCGCGGAATCCCAGCTCCTCGGTCCCATTGGCGGCCGCCCACGTCAAACATCTCCTCTATCCAATAGGGGTGGATCTTCCATCAAATCCCGCCCCCTGACATCCCACTGGGTGATGCGTATGCTATTCATCCCTCCCTTAGCCAATAGTGGCGGCGCTGCCTTAAATCCCGCCTTCTATGGAAGTCGGCGTACGCAAAAGTTGAGGGACGCGAGTGAAGTCAATCATTTTCAAGTTCAGCCAATGGTGGCGAAGCTACCATAAAATCCCGCCCTCATCTCCACAACGGAGGTTCTGTTAGGATCTAACACGCAGCAGGAACCTCTAGGTCTCGGGTTCGAATCCCAGCCCTCTCAATGGAATGCGATAATTATTTAAAACTAAATAAATGTAACCCTATTTACAAGCAATTAAACCATTAGTTTGTGAAGAGAAAACTAGCACCTAACGGTTCAAGCTCTCTGAATATACAGGCTCCCATTGAACTCCATGATCTTTCTGTGCCACAGGGACTTGTTGGATCACTTCAGACCCCACAAGGAAAAGATTTAACATGCTTCATAGCTTGTATACATTGAACTTACTGCACATCCTAAAATTCCTTGCATCTCTATTGAAAGGGCTCTGTGAACCTTGCCTTCTCCCCTGCTCCCTCAACAAGGTCCCCCATTTCTATTCCTCTGGTAGGAGCTTTGTGCATGCTATTTCCACCTGCCTCTTTCCCAATTAAGCAACTTAAAAATAGGCCCAGCAAATGGCTATTAGCCAAGATGGTCTTATATCTCCCAGGAACTTATCTAGGGTGTTTTTTTTAAGCCCATTATAATTTCTGCCTTCCTTACATCACCTGGCAATGGGTTCCATTGGGGAAGTAGTACTTCTTTTTGGTTTAAATCTGCTGCCTATTGAAATCTCCTGGTTCTTGTGTTTGTGAAGGAATTAATAACATTTCCTTATTCACTTTCTCCCCACGACTCCCAATTTCATACTCCTCTGTCATATCCCTTTTTAGTCATCTCTTTTCTAAGTTGAAAAGTCCCAGTCTTTTGAATCTCACTTCAGATAGAACTTACCTCCCAGACAGAAAGCAGATATACAGCATATTGTCAACATGCCAAATTCCAAAATGAGCAAAGATTAAGTACCGTATTACCATTGTTTGAGCAATAGACAATTGCTGTAGTGCTCAGAGGCAATGGAATCGTTTTTATAGTAGGTGTACTGAATGCCATTGAACAAAACGGCAAACCCTGTAAATGAGTTTTTTAGCCCATTGTTGATTCCTTCAGCACTTGTACCAGGAAGTTTTTGGAGAATGTTGGGGATAACTTCCTGGTACAAGCATTGAAGGAACCAGCTCAGTTTGACCTGCTACTCACAAACAGAAAGGAATTAGTAGGGGAAGTAGATGAGGGTGGCAACCTGGGAAGCAATGATCATGAGATGATTGAGTTCAGGATCCTGACCAAAGGAAGAAATGAGAGCAGCAAAATACAGACTCTGGACTTCAGAAAAGCAGAGTTTGACTCCCTCAGGGAGGGAGAAAGGAGTCCAGGAGAGCTAACTGCATTTTTAAAAAAGCCTTATTGAAGGTGCAAGAACAAACCATCCCAATGCACAGTAAGAAAAGCAAATATGGTAGGCAACCAGCTTAGCTTAACAGTGAAATCTTCATCAAGCTTAAACACAAAATGGAAGCTTACAAGAAGTGGAAACATGGGCAGATGACTTGCTTGAGCATACAAGGGATGTAATCAGGAAAACCAAAGCACAATTGGAATTGCAGCTAGCAAGGGGTGTGAAAGGCTTCTAAAAGCATCTTAGCATTAAGAAGGTGATCAGGGAAGGTGTGGGACCCTTACTGAATGAGAGCAGTAACTTAGTGACAGATGATGTGGGAAAAGCTGAAGTACTTGATGCTATTTTGCTGCTGTCTTCACAGACAATGTCAGCTCCCAAACTACTGTACTGGACAGTATGGGGAGGAAGTGGGCAGCCCTCAGTGGAGAAAGAACTGTTAAGAACTGTTTAGAAAAGCGGGACATACACAAATCCATAGGGCCGGATCTAATACATCTGAGGATACTGAGGGAGTTGGCAGATGTAATTGCAGAAACATTGGCCATTAACTTTGAAACCTCATGGTGATTGGGGGAGGTTCCAGACAATTGGAAAAAGGCAAACGCAGTGCCTGTCTTTAAAAAAGGGAAGAAGGAGAATCCATGGAACTACAGGCCAGTCAGCCTCACCTCAGTTCCTGGAAAAATAATGGCGGGGATCCTAAATAAATCAATTTGAAGTACTTAGAAGAGGGGAAAGCAATAAGAACAGTCAACATAAATTCACAAATATCAAGTCATGCCTGGCCAACCTGATTGCCTTCTGCGATGTGGTAACTGACTCTGTGGACATGGGGAAGGCACTGGACATGAGATAACGACTTTGGCAAAGCATTTGGTACAGTCTCCCACAGTATTCTTGCCAGCAAGTTAAGGAAGTATGGATTGGATAATTGGACTATAAGGTGGACAGAAAGCTGGCCAGATTGTTGGGCTCAATTGGTAGTGATCAATGGCTTCATGTCAGTATGGTGGTTGGTATTGAGTGGAGTGCCCCAAGGGTTGGTTCTGGGACTGGTTTTTTCACCATATTTATTAATGACCTTGATGAGGAGAGGCTGACTGATTTGGGTTGTCTACAGAAGAGAAGAGTGAGGGAAGATTTGATAGCAGCCTTCAACTACCTGAAAGGGGGGGTTCCAAAGAGGATGGGGAGAGGCTGTTCTCAGTGGTGGCAGATAACAAAACAAGGAGCAATGGTCTCAAGTTGCAGTGAGGGAGGTCTAGGTTGGATATTAGGAAAAACTATTTCACTAGGAGGGTGGTGAAGCACTGGAATGGGTTTCCTAGGGAGGTGTTGGAATCTCCATCCCTAGAGGTTTTTTATATCCTAGCTTGACAAAGCCCTGGCTGGGATAATTTAATTGGGATTGATCCTGCTTTTAGGGGGTGGTTGGACTCAATGATCTCCTGATCCTCCAACTCTATGATTCTAGGAGGGAAATCACTTCAAGCCAGGAGATGCTGCTGCACCCCAACACCTCTAGTTTCAGTACCACTGGTGGCACAGGACACTGTGGCTGTGCTATCAGATTATGTCCATTCCACCCCCCAAATTTTGCCCATTTGGTTTTCTCCAAAGAACTCAAATGTGAAATTGTGGAACTATTAACTGTGGTTTGTAACCAATCCTGTAAATCAGCTTCTGTACCTAATGACTGGAAGATAGCTAACGTGCCACCAATATTTATAAAGGGCTCTAGAGGTGATCCTGGTAATTACAGACTGGTAAGTCTAACATCAATACCGATTAACATAATTTGTTGGGGAAAAGTCAACATGGATTCTGTAAAGTGAAATCATGTCTTACTAACATACTAGAGTTCTTTGAAGGGGTGAATAAACATGTGGACAAGGGGGATCCAGTGGATCTAATGTACTTAGATTTCCAGAAAGCCTTTAACAAGGTCCCTCACCAAAGGCTCTTAAGAAAAGTTAGTTGTCATGAGATAAGAGGGAAGGTCCTCCCATGGACTGATAACTGGTTAAAGAACAGGAACAAAGGATAGGAATAAATGGTCAATTTTCAGAATGGAGAAAGGTAACTAGTGTCCCCTAAGGGTCTGTCCTGGGACCAATCCTATTTAAACTATTTATAAATTATCTGGAGAAAGGGGTAAACAGTGAGGTGGCAAAATTTGCAGATGATACTAAACTGCTCAAGATAGTTAAGACCAAAGCAAACTGTGAAGAGCTTCAAAAAGATCTCACCAAATTAAGTGATTGGGTAACAAAATGGCAAATGAATTTCAATGGCGATAAATGCAAAGTAATGCACATTGGAAAATAATCCCAACTACACATACAAAATGATAGGGACTAATTAAGTTATAACCACTCAAGAGAGAGATCTTGGAGCCATTGTGGATAGTTCTCTGAAAATATCCACTCCATGTGCAGCGACAGTCAAAAAAAGCCAACAGAATGTTAGGAATCATTAAAAAAGGAATAGTGAATAAGAGCAGAGAATATCTTGTTGCCTCTATATAATCCATGATACGACCACATCTTGAATACTGTGTATAGATGTGGTTGCCTCATCTCAAAAGAGAGATATTGGCATTGAAAAGGTTCAGAAAAGGGCAAAAATGTTTGGAACAGGTGCCATATGAAGAGAGATTAAAAAGACGGGGACATTTCATTTTAGAAAAGAGGAGACTAAGGGGGGGGGGATATGATAGAGGTCTATAAAATCATGATAGGTATGGAGAAAGTGAATAAGGAAAAGTTATATATTTCGTCCCATAACATAAGAACTAGGGGTCATCAAATAAAATTAATAGGTGACAGATTTAAAACAAAGAAAAAGAAGTTTTGGAATAGGTTACCTAGGGAGGAGGTGGAATCTCCACCCCAAGAGGTTTTTAAGTCCTGACTTGACAAAGCCCTGACTGGGATGATTTAGTTAGGGTTGGTCATGCTTTGGGCACGGGGTTGGACTCGATGACTCCTGAGGTCTCTGCCAGCCCTAAGATTCTATGATTTTAAGTTTTTCTTCATGCAGTGCAGTGTCAACCTGTGGAATCCTTGCCAAAGGATGTTGTGAAGAGCAGGATTTTAACAGGGTTCAAAAAAGAACTACTCAAATTGAGTAGGAATAGTGCCCCAGCCTCTGTTTGCCAGATCCTGGAAATGGATGACAGGAGAGGGATCACTTGATGATCAACTGTTTTCTGTTCATTCCCTTGGGGCACTTGGCATTAGCCACTATCAGAAGACAGGACACAGGGCTAGGTGGACCCTTGGTCTGACCCAGTATGGCTGTTCTTATGATTTGCTAAGGGAAACAGCGTTTCTTTAAAATACACCTTAAAATTAAGTAATCCCTTACTTTTCCATGTGGTTTTCCCTTATTTCTGTCCAACAAAGGTGGTCATCCTTACCAGTGGACGGGGAAATAGGGGCACACAGAGCTAGGGTTGCCAGGTGTCTGGTATTGATCCGGACAGTCCGGTATTTTCACCTCCTGTCCAGTAAAAAATTCAGAAAATACCAGACACCTAAAATGTCCGGTATTTTCTGATTTTTTTCCCGGACAGGAGGCAAAAATACCGGACACCTGGCAACCCTACGACACACTTGGCAACTGGGCCCAGTCCCCGGCCTCCCCCCGAACCCCCGACACCCCCAGCCTCCCGCCCCCGGACTCCCTGCTTTCCTGGTTCCACAGGGAAGTTGCGTTCTGGCTTGATCAAGAAAACAAAATGGCCACAGGCAAAAAGCCTAAAGACCAAGGGGAAGCAATGTCTTCTCTGGGTCTTAGTGCTCAACTGCTCCCCTGTTCCTATCCCTATTCTGACTCTGCATGCACTCTGAAAGAGGCCATGCTGTTTTATTTAATTTATTTATTTATTTTGCTTAATAACTCTAAGAGTCCTTGTTTTTTTTGGCTCAACAACTTTGGTCTCCCCCTCCCCCAACAGAATTTTTTTTTCCCCAGTTTTTTTTGGGGGTGTTCAGTATTTTTGGTTAAACCATCTGGCAACCCTACACAGAGCCCCTGAGTGGGGAGCTAGAGAACACAGTCCTTGAAAAAAGGAGAGGAAATGGAAACATACAGTCCCTATGTGTGCAATAAATTCAGCCTACATTAGCTACAACGTGTGTAAAGCCCCCCATAGTAAATATTAATAGTATCATTCAGTACACTTAAATAAATAACCTGAATTTATTCTTGCTAGACCTGGGAAGATTTCTGCTTCTAGAGAACAGTCTCAGGAGCACATCTTCTATTTACCTCTGAATGGCTTAGCTTAGAGCAGTTAATTCCTCTTCCTCTTTTCATGCTGGGTGCCATGTTCTCCTCCAAACATGGGGCTCTCTGGGCAGAAGGAAATGGTTCTGCTGTTTTACCCCTCGAGGGATCATCACTTGGTGTGCTCTGCAAAAAGCCCAGTACACTATTGGGCTGAGTTTTTAACCCTTGGGGGGAGGGCTCTTTAAACAAACAAACAAAAAATCCTTTATGTATTTGTCACAGCTCAGTGCCCTCAAGTAAACTCTTGGTGGAAAGAGAAACCTAGAAAGCAAATATAATAATAATCAAATCTGCCTGTAGACCTAATGCTTGTGGCCAAGCTAGACTTGAGATATAAAAAGTTAGCAGTTAAGCATAGTAGGAAGTAAAAGCAAGGCAGAGGGAACTCAATAAAGCTGAATTGCTGGTCTCTGTATTTATCATCCTACAGGTTACACCTGTACTGTTTGCATCAGTGTCTCTAGCAGTAAAGGCACCTCTAAGGGTCTAATCATTGGGATAGCTAGATACGAAGGACAGCATCAAGAAATTCATAATATACTGTATTGCCTGACCTTTCCCCACCAGCTTCAGCTGCCATCTCTTAATTTTTTTAATACATTTGGCAAGTTGAGCTCTGACAGCAATGGCTACTTGGCAGTGAGGTGGGAATTTAAGGAACAGAGCATGGGACTGGGACATAGGAGACCTTGGGCAAGTCATTTAAGCCCAGAGCCTCAAAGGTATATGTAAGTGTCTAATCTTATTGCCATCAGTGGGAGTTAGACACCTAAATAACTTTGAGAATCTACAGGGGGTAGCCAAGTTAGTCTGTTACAGAAAAAACAACAAATGGTCTGGTAGCACTACCAGACCATTTGTTGGGGTTTTTTTGAGAATCTGGGCTGTGCCCCTCAATTTCCCCATCTGTAAAATGGAGATGATACCGAATGCCTCTGTAAAGTGCTGTGGATGACAAGCGCTAGATGTTGTTATTATAGGGAGTCAGCATTTGAGCTCCAGCCACACAGGGTGCACCGAGGTAGTTGCCCTGCTATAGGGGAGGAGGAGTCCTGAACCTCAGGGGCCAGATCAAGACAAGCTGCCAGCCACATCTGGCCTGCAGACCACATAGGTTCCCCACACTTGCTTTAAAGTAATTATGCTGTTGGCTTCTGGGTAACCTCTAAGGTATCACAGCACTGTGTCTACACTGGCGCAATATCATGCAAAAGCGGCCACTCTTGCGCAAAAACTTGCTGCCTGTGTACACTGGCCGCATGTTCTTGCGCAAGTAAACTGACATTCTAATGTATAAAATCAGGGCTTCTTGCGCCAGAACTCTGACGCTCCCGCTCAGGAATAAGCCCTCTTGCGCAAGAGCTCTTCCAGAAGAGGCCAGTGTAGACAGGCAACATGAATTTCATGCACAAGAAAGCCCTATGGTTAAAAGAGCCATCAGAGCTTCCTTGCGCAAGAGAGCGTCTACACTGGCATGGATGCTCTTGCACAAAAGCACATGCCAGTGTAGACGCTCTCTTCTGGAAGAGTTTTTGCAGAAGAACTCTTCCGCAAAAGAGTTTTTGCGTGAGACCGCGCCAGTGTAGATGTAGCCAAAGCTGTTTTGTGCTGGCTTGGTAAATCTTAATACTGAAATAGCCACCAGCTTTGGGGAGTGGCTCCCCCATTCTTTGCAGTTTGGCCCTAATTAAGTAACTTCAGCTGGTTCCCCTGGTCACAGTTGCCAGAGACCAATGCGGAAATGCTGTATAAGGTCCTGTTCCAGTCTCTTGAGGACATAATACAGGTTGAACCTCTCTAGTCCAGCACTCTCTGGTCTGGCAACATTGTGGTCTGGCATGATTTCACTTAGCTGTGGCCAAGATTCCCACTGCTTCATAAATTTTGTTTACAGCCATTAGTCCTGGTTCTCAGTGTTCTGTGCTGTTATTTAGCTCTAATTTACCCCTTAATTGTCTTCTAACAGCCCAATAAGCAGTGAAAGTGTTGGTAATGCTGCTAGAAAATATTGACTTCACATGGTTTGGCAAATTCTCTGGTTCGGCACGGTCCCGAGGGTGTCAGACTAAAGAGGTTCAACCTGTACAATTAATGGCCATAGCCCACCTTTTGAGATGGTACTGTGCCTTTACACCTGTTCACACATTACTGTACATAGCACTTGCTGAATTAAATGTTAGTTGTTGGGAATGTTATAGTCTATGTAAAATAATGACAGTTTGGCATAGATGTTAAACATAACTATGATAAAACATCTATTTTTATGGAACCTACTGCAGTAATAATGCAAGTTTCTTGTAATAAAAGTATAATAAATTGCAACAACAATGCAATGCAAGCATGGCAAATGCTGAGTGTGGAACTAGGAAACATAAATCACACTTCAACAATCCAAATGTTATCAGACAATCATGATTTTGGAAAATGGAGAATTTGTGATGGCTTGTTTTTATAACCTTCACAGAGATGATGACAGAACACATTAAAAATGGATGGTGATTGTATTTTAGTGGAGCACCTGTTCTATTGCTTGAAGCAACAGTTCCAGGGTGAATAGGTTATTGTTTTCTGAATGGAGAGTGGTGGCAGAGTCTTTATGAATTTTTATTTGTGAAACAATCAAGGAGAAATAGTACAAGAATGGGCTGTCTCCAAGTTATAATTTTTTTTTTATTAAAAGTTGCTATATTCCATTTTGACCAGTTGGGGTTATGTAAAACAAGGGTTTTATCTGTGAATAGGAAGCTTCTTATGTGAAAGTGGTGATCACTATCCTTTTAAAATTGAGTAGAGAGGAAACTAGTCTTTTAGGTGTAAGTTTCCAGGAGATTACACACTGCACCACAGAAACAAAAAATGCCTGCTACAAAAATTACTGCTGCACCAGAGAAATAAAGTGCAGGTTTTAAAATTGGCACCACGGATTCATTTCAATAGGATTCTCGAGATTTGAAGCTTTCTTTGTATTTTAAAGAGTTTTGTTTGATCAACTTTGTGGTTTCCTTAGAAATAAATAATGCTCCAGTCTCAGTTGCAGTCTCTGGGTCATACTGCACTACACTTTCCTTCTCCTTTATTCTGTCCTATCCTTGTACACTGTTTCTTCTGGACTTTTCAGCATATACAAGCCTTGAATGTGTTTTAGTGAGTGCTCATCCTGCTAACCATGCATCCAACCAGAGAATAACAAAAAGACAAGAAGGCCGCGTCTAGATTGGCAAGATTTTGCACAAATACTTTTAACGGAAACGTTTTTCCGTTAAAAGTATTTGTGCAAGAGAGTGTCTATACTAGCATGTGCCTTTGCGCGCAAAAGCATCCGTGCCCAGTATAGATGCTCTCTTGCGCAAGAAAGCTCCGATGGCCACTTTAGAATACTTGCGCAAGAATACTTGTGCAAGAGGGCTTATCCCTGAGCGGGAGCGTCAAAGTATTTGCGCAAGAACCACTGATTTTGTACATTACAAAGTCAGTGTTCTTGCGCAAATACTAGCGGCCAGTATAGACAGGCGGCAAGATTTTGCGCAAAATCTTGCCAGTCTAGACGCAGCCTAAAAGTGTGGGGTGTCCCTTATGCTGCTCAGCCCCCCGCTCAGCTGCCTGTTCCCTCCTGTAATGAATGACCCCGGAGATCAACTCCACTCAGAACTGCCCCTTCCCCCCTCTGGTGGTGATACCCCCAGCTCAGCCTTTCTCAGAACTGCCCCTCCTCCTCCTGTGGTGACCCTCCCCCATCAACTCCTCTCAGAACCGCCCCTCCCCACCTGTGGTGACACTCCCCATCAACTCCTCTCAGAACCGCCCCTCCCTTTCCTGTGGTGACACCCCCATCAACTCCTCTCAGAACCGCCCCTCCCTTTCCTGTGGTGATACCCCCATCAACTCCTCTCAGAACCGCCCCTCCCTCCTGTGGTGATACGCCCCCATCAACTCCTCTCAGAACCGCCCCTCCTCCTGTGGTGACACCCCATCAACTCCTCTCAGAACCGCCCCTCCCCTCCTGTGGTGACACCCCCATCAACTCCTCTCAGAACCGCCCCTCCCTCACCTGTGGTGACACCCCCATCAACTCCTCTCAGAACCGCCCCTCCCTCTCCTGTGGTGATACCCCCATCAACTCCTCTCAGAACCGCCTCCTCTCCTGTGGTGATACCCCATCAACTCCTCTCAGAACCGCCTCCTCTCCTGTGGTGATACCCCCCATCAACTCCTCTCAGAACCGCCTCCCCTCCTGTGGTGACACCCCCATCAACTCCTCTCAGAACCGCCCTCCCCTCCTGTGGTGACACCCCATCAACTCCTCTCAGAACCACCCCTCCCTCCTGTGGTGACACCCCCATCAACTCCTCTCAGAACCGCCTCCCCTCCTGTGGTGACACCCCATCAACTCCTCTCAGAACCGCCCCTCCTCCTGTGGTGACACCCCCATCAACTCCTCTCAGAACCGCCCCTCCCTCTCCTGTGGTGACACCCCCATCAACTCCTCTCAGAACCGCCCCTCCTCCTGTGGTGATACCCCCATCAACTCCTCTCAGAACCGCCCCTCCCCTCCTGTGGTGACACCCCCATCAACTCCTCTCAGAACCGCCCCTCCCCCTCCTGTGGTGACACCCCCCATCAACTCCTCTCAGAACCGCCCCTCCCTCTCCTGTGGTGACACCCCCCATCAACTCCTCTCAGAACCGCCCCTCCCCTCCTGTGGTGACACCCCCCATCAACTCCTCTCAGAACCGCCCCTCCCCTCCTGTGGTGACACCCCCATCAACTCCTCTCAGAACCGCCCCTCCTCCTGTGGTGACACCCCCCATCAACTCCTCTCAGAACCGCCCCTCCCTCTCCTGTGGTGACACCCCCATCAACTCCTCTCAGAACCGCCCCTCCCCCTCCTGTGGTGACACCCCCATCAACTCCTCTCAGAACCGCCCCTCCCTCTCCTGTGGTGACACCCCCATCAACTCCTCTCAGAACCGCCCCTCCCCCTCCTGTGGTGACACCCCCATCAACTCCTCTCAGAACCGCCCCTCCCCTCCTGTGGTGACACCCCCATCAACTCCTCTCAGAACCGCCCCTCCTCTCCTGTGGTGACACCCCCATCAACTCCTCTCAGAACCGCCCCTCCCTCTCCTGTGGTGACACCCCATCAACTCCTCTCAGAACCGCCCCTCCCTCTCCTGTGGTGACACCCCCATCAACTCCTCTCAGAACCGCCCCTCCCCTCCTGTGGTGACGCCCCCCATCAACTCCTCTGCGCCCCTCACCTGTGGTGACGCCTCCCCATCAACTCGCAGATGCGCATGCGAGGAACCGGCCGCGGCGCGGGCGAGCGACGATGCCCAGAAACCTGCCGCGCCAGCCCTGTTGACATGGCAGGAATCATCGGACGGTGGGTGGGGAGGAGGAAAGATCTATGCGTCACCACGCAGGACGCGGGTCACGTGCGAGGGGAGCCGGCCCGGCGCGGGCGAGCGACGATGCCCAAGTACTGCCGCGCGCCGAACTGCTCCAACTCCGCCGGGCAGCGCCGGCCGGGCGGCGAGCGCCTCAGCTTCTATAGGTCAGAGCCTCGCGCGCGCGCGGCCTTACGTCAGCAGGCGGCGTCCCCTTCCCCCCCGCAGCGCGCGCTGGCAACGGCAGGGGCAGGTAGCGGCGGGGCGAGGCGGAGGGCTGTGGAGGGGTGGGGCACAGCGGGGTAGGAGGCAGTGGGGCTGGTGGGGAGGGGCAAGAGGCAGTGGGGGAGGAGGTAGTGAGGGGAGGGGGAACACTGTGGAGTGGGCAGGGAAGCAGTGGGGAGGGGCCTGAGGCAGTGAGGTGAAGGGGAGGACTGCGGATGTGGCAGGAGGTGGGGAGGAGGTAGTGAGGGAGGGGAAGACTGTGGAGTGGGCAGGAAGCAGTGGGGGTGGCCAGGAGGCGGGGGAGGGGCAGGAGGCAGTGGGAGTGGCTTGGGGAGGGGCAGGAGGCAGTGAGGTGAAGGGGAGGAAGCAGTGAGGGGAGTGGGAGGACTGCGGAGGTAGCAGCAGAGGGTTGGGGGCAGGGGAGAACCGCTGGGGAGACCAATAAGCTATACAGGGATGAAGTGCATGGAGCAAGTCATGGCCCCTATTAAAGAGGAGCGTTTGTCCGACATGATTATAGCGTCGGGGGGTAACCAAGTTAGTCTATAACTAGAAAAACTTAAAAAATAACGAATAGTCCAGCAGCACCTTAAGGACTAACAAAACATGTAGATGGTATCATGAGCTTTTGTGGGCACAGCCCACTTCCACGGATGACTGGAGTATTAAAAGTCCAGATGATTATAGCAGCAAGTAAGTTTAAGAGGGAGTGGAATTCCCCTCCCCCATTAGGGTGCTGTCAGTGGGTGAGGATCATGTGCTGGGTGTTGCCAGGTGCTGGCTGACACTTGTGGGGAAGCTAGGCTCTGTATTTAACAGCAAGGAGCCCTGAGTGCTGCACGGTTACAGGGTTGCTTACAACACCGGGGTGTGGCCATAGTTAATTGGTCTTAGGCACTGTATGAAATGGGGCAGGGAAATGTCCTGTGAAGCAGTAAACTCTTTCAGTGCATCTGTGGCTATGGAATCTTCACAACTGCTCTGCAATGACTTTGCTGCAGTATCAGTATTTATATATAATAAGAATGACCATACTTGGTCAGACCAAAGGTCCATCTAGCCCAGTATCCTGTCTCCTGCCAGTGGCCAATGCCAGGTGCCCCAGAGAGAATAAACCAAACAGGTAATCCTCGAGTGATCCATCCCCTGTTGCCTGTTCCTGACTTCTGACAAACAGGCTAAGGACACCATTCCTACCCACCCTGACTATTAAGCATACTATTAATACTAGACAATTTACCTGGCGTTTCTTGGGTCTTTAACTCAAATAAGTTTTTTTTTCTTCATGTAAATCATTGCTCTGGGGTGGGGCTGGGGATGAGGAGTTCAGTATGTAGGCTACCCTGAGGAGGGAGGACTACCCCAGGCCTCTCTCACTGCAGCAGTTTGGGGCCAGGCAAGAAGTGTCTATGGCCACTGCAGGGGTGCATGTCCCCCAGCTGGGAGACAGACACACAAACACGCCTGCCTGTCCTCATCCCCATCTCTGGCCCCTTGCTGACCCCAGTGATCATATACAGTATAAATGTTCCTGCTAACAGAACCCTCCCCTTCCATATTATGAGACACAGTCGTATTCCAGACACATCCCATTGTCCTGGCACAGCTAGACCCTGGCCTTGGTTTAAGTTATATGAGAGAGCAGTATACCAAATTGGTGGTTCTAGCTCTTACCATTTAGGAATTCTTGGACACAAAGACTCACTGACAGAACAAAAAACTTTCTAAAATGTATAGTAGATATAAGACTCCTGAACATATGATGCGTTGGTGCAAGTAAAATATACATATAGTATGGTCTCGTGTACCTTCTCCTGCTCTATACTGGATCAGACATCTGCACCAGTGACTAATACCTGAAGCTTCAAAGGAAGGCTAAAAATACGCACCTGTAATACACCTGTGCGTTGCACTAAGGATTCCTACCTGAACCTGCAGTAATCTGTTGCTGCTCTGAGTATTAAGATTGATTGCTCCATCTTAGCAACTACTTAAATGTGAATTTTTTTTTGTGCTTGTAAGAAAAAAGTGAGAAGACATGGATTGTTCCTCGCAACTGGTTTAGTAACATCCATCTCTCTCATAGAAAGCAGAATTGTTTGCAGAAGTGATAGTGGTATTGGTTTCTGGCTGAGCCTATGCAGCCTGCTGCTTTGGGAGGTAGGGGAAGGAAACGCAGGGTGTCAAGTGTGACGGGATGAGGTCACAGACGACCCCTTGGGAGTGACTCCTGGGGTGCTGACACGGCCACTGCCACTCGCTTCCCTGCTCTCAAGAGCGCCTTACCGACCGGTCCTGCTGGGCCAGCTCTGCTGGTCTCCCGCAGCCAAGGCCCCGAGCTAAGGTCCCTGCTCCCACTGAGGAGTCCCCTCTTCAGGTCCAAGGAGAGTGCAGTTTAGGGCCCAGCTTCCTGGGATACCACTCCACAGATGGGATCAAACCCCAAAGAATTAGATAAGGGTAAGCCACCTCTAACAATGAAAGGGGGAACGTACATACTGGTTGCCCCCCCCCGGTAACAATTATTAACACCGAGTTTGATAAAAAAAAAAAATGATTTTATTAAGTACAAGCAGTAGGATTTAAGTGGTTATAAGTGAGAACAGACAGAGCAAAGTAGATTACAAATAAAAAGAAACAAAAACGCTTAGCTAATTCTGCACTGAAACCTCAGCACAAACTCTTTAAACTCACCCTAAAACCTCTTTTCCAGCTGCCCCTCCAAACCAGGGCTGTCTCCCCACCCTGATGTCTTCAGCTCCTTTCCTCCAGGTGCAGCCCAGCCAAAAGACCCAGACCTCTGCTTTCCTATTCTTTTTGTTAAGGAGTTAGGCCCACTCCCTACCAACCCCTGCTCAGACTTAAGGACAGAAGAGATTGGTTAACAGTTGCTCATCAAGACTTTGAGGGTAACACCCTCCATGTCCCTCATTCAGGGTACTTCTACACTGCGGGGGTTTTCTGGGATACCTCTGGTATCCCAGAAAAACTGTCGCGTCCAGGGAACGTGTTTGCTCTTCCACTTTTTTTTGCAGAAGTGCAGATGTGCTCTTTCGGAAGCCCTGTCTTCCTCATTCCATGAGGAAGAAGGGATCTTCTGAAAGGGGGGGATTTTCCGAAATTTGGCCCAGTGTAGACAGGTCAAATTTTGGAAAAGCTTCTTCTGAAAAAAAAATCGGAAAAAGCTGTAGTGTAGACCTAGTCTCACACATTTGAAACCCACAAAGTATTCCCAAGTCCATATGTCTAATTTTACACACACAAATGATACATACATCAAAGGTAAGCAGAATCAGCGGATTGTGACATGAAGATTGATAGGTTACATGAAATAATTCGCTCAAAACACCTTTAAGTTATGTATATTCATGTCCATAAGTCCATTTCATAAAGCATGGCGGGAGGGCGGTCCGTCACATCAAACATTTGGAATTTAGTACTGCCCTGGATATTCAGTCCTTGCCAGCAGAATCCTGGTGTCAGCTGCCATCTCTTTACCTGTTATCTCTTTGGATATTTGATAGAGCGTGGGCCAAGAGCAGTGCCCTGGGAACAAAGTGTTCTCTAATCTTTTCCATCCATGCGTGGAATACATTTTTATGTGCACCAATGCATGTGTGAATGTGCACCACCAGTAGAAACAAAAAAACTTAGCTGTGCTAATCAGCTGAGCAGCATTTGAATTTCTCCTGAGCAGACACACAAACATACAGCTTACAGGGAACACCACCAGGGAGTCATAGCCCCTTTTTTCTAGCTCTCGGGCTAACTCACTGCTTGAATTCTTGCAAATCTCTTTCAGTGCATTGATTTCCCCACCTGTAAAATGGGGATCATAACATAGACCTGCCTCAAAGTGGGCTGTGAAGCTAAATCAATGCATGTTTGTGGTGCTGAAGACCTCTTGTGATGTACATGCAGGTTTCCCTTGCATAATCCGGAACGACTCCACCAATGGCTCTCTCAGATGAAACAAGAGAAGTGGGTACCTACCAGATACCAGCATTTATGCAGCGAGCATTTTGCTCCATCATGTTTCGAGTACAGGTGGGGGGTTCGCTATCTAAAGCCTGATGCTGTCCCCACCATCTTTCAACTGTCTGAAAACCCCCTGGTAAGTTCTTGGTCATCAACTGATGTGGGGACTCAGTGGGGAATGCTTGGGAGAGGGTTTTACAAAATCACTGACTTGGGGAGGGAGTATTGGCTGAGTAGCTACTGTAGAGAACTGAGTTCTATTTCTAACTCTTGGAAGGAATTATCCCCACTTTTGTATTTGGGAAAACTGCAGCACAGAAGTATGAAGGGACTCAAAGAGCTTTTGAGTTATATTCTCCCCCAGAAAGTGGGGTCCAATGGTTAGAGCATGCGGGACTGGGTTTTATTCCCAACTTTGTTACTGACTGTGACACCTCTTCCCCTCTCTGTAGCCTAGTTGTCCCAACGTAAAACAGGAAGAATGATACTGATCGGTGGTTACATAATTAGATGCATTTTAACATCCCTAGTGTGAATCTGGCAAGATAATTAGAAACCAGCCTAGTCACTGCCAGGCGTGGCCACTTGTTTATTAGGCTACTCACAGTCTTTCAGGCCCTTAGCTCCCAGCGCAAAGAGTTCGAGCATAAACATCTGTCATGTGACTCTTAACAAGGATAATAGCAATGGAAGTAAATAATTGCCTAACTGGAACTAGGAAGGGGAAGGGAGGAGTATATGAGAGTGTGTGACTGCATGCCTGTGCAAGGTGCTGGATTGACGACTCAGGACCCCAGAAGCAGGCCTTTGACAGCAGTTTAAGTATAGGCAGTTCCTGCAAAGCCCAGGGAATGGGAGATAGTAATGCAGTTGTGAATCTGGCCAGTAGGAAAACCTAAAGCCACTTGGCACTGTTCTAGCGTGTAAAGGAGCCTCAAAGTGAGCAGAAACAGCTGCTTAAGCCTCCCTCTTGTCAGAGGTCTCCCCAACTGACATAGAGCAGGTGTAAGGTCCCCAAGTGCAACAACTGGCATGGGGGTAGATCAGGGCAGGGCCAGGGCACACAACACTGTGGCTATTCTCTGTTCTCATAGGCCAGGAGTGGACAGTAATGTTTGCATGAATTTTGGTACATGGTCACTGGCTGGCTCCAGGTCTCCCGGAAGGGGTGTGGTCTTGGATAGAAGGTGTGGGGGCTACAGAGAGAGTGTGTGAATCTGAAAGAGAGACACAGTGTGAGACAGACTTTGTGAGACAGATTGTGTGTATGTGTGGTGAAGAGATATAGGTGAGTGTGTGTGATACAGAGATTGTGTGGCACAGGCTGGGTGTGTATGACAGTAACACCAGGTGTGTGCTGGGTGCTGCTGCTGGGTAGGTTTCCAAGAGAACCCACATGCTGTCTTTTAGATGGGGGAAAATGTCCTGCTTTGTTGTCTTCCCCCTCCCTCCCTTTGCAGAGATGAGGTATGGAGGGGAAGTGTGTGTGTGAAATCTTAGAAACAGTGCACTGCCTCTTAAGACAGACTCCTGGGAGCAGCTCTGCTGCAGGGTGAAGCAAGGTGGGGGGAGGGGCAGCTGAACACAGGCTGCTGGCTGTAAGTATGTAGCTGCTAATCAGCTGGATGGGCTGGAGAGAAATTCTTGGTGGGCCGGATCCAGCTCCTGGGCCTGATTTTGCCCATGTCTGTCATAGGCCCTGTAGGGGACAGATGGGGTTGCAGCCAGAGTGCACTGTTCCGTGTCCAGTTTCTGCTCCCCAAGGCCCACAGGAGAAAGAGCATAACACAGATCACCCCAGTGCTGCTGTAATGGACACTGGAAGCTAGGTGGGGCTCTCCCATAGCATAGGGGAATGCAAAGGGAGCTTCTAGCCACCTCTTCCTCCTGCCTCAACTAGGGCAGGTAATGGGGCTCCCTCACCATTGCATTGTTCTTCAGAAGCAAACATGTTGTTTCTTTGGTGGCTTGCAGAAACGGGAGAATCCTGCCCGGCCCTCATGCGAAACACAGGCCAAGAAGCTAATTGTTGAGAGCAGCACGGACAGGACCTTGCAGGGGCCACAGGCCATGGCTACCCACCCCACTCATGACACACTGGAAGCTCTCGCCATAGCTATCGACCCAGGTCTGTCCTCTGCCCCGATCTATGTGGAAGCTCAGCCCTCTGTCTCGGATCTGGACCTCCAAGCCCTCCCCTCCCCACTGGTTGGGGCCGTGAACCTGATGCCTCTTGTTCAGATCGTGGAGCCACTCAACGCTGTGGCACTGGCTGTGGCCACCCCCTCGGAGGGTGTAGAGTCCATTCCCGTCCATCTCCCGGGCCAGCCGTTCTCTTCCACCATGGAGCAGCATGTGGATTTCTCTGTCGAGGCCGCTCCAGACTCTTTTGTGGCGGATGTGCCCGAGCACTTTGCCACAGAGATCATGGTCTCTTGTGAGGACGCTGCTGTCGTGGCCCAACCTGAAGGCACCTTTGCTGCTGAGCAGTCGCATACACTGTTGGCCACGGTGGACCAAAAGGAGCTCTCCAACCAGGGCACCCTCTTCATTGAGAATGTGTCCATCCAGCCCCTCCTGGAAACTGATCCCTCCACCGCAGCTGTCCTCAGCTCCCTGCAGGTGTCAACCACCCAGATGGTGGCGTATTTTGAGACCATCCCCACAGCACCGGTGGTGTCCTCCTGTGCCATGGGGCCACTGACCTCCAGTGCTTCGCCTCCCGAGACGGTTTTGTCCTCGGCCCTGACAGTGCCCATCGTTTCCACAGTGCCCATTGTGTCGAACTACGCCACAGGCTCTTTGGATGATGACTCTTCCTCTTCCACTATCGAGGTGGAGCTCTGTGCCGAAGCCCTGGAGGAGCAACTTGAGGAGCACCGCTACCACAAGAACGAGCTGACCACCGAGCAGCTGGTCGACCTGGTGATGGGCCTGCAGAAGAAGGTCAAGGTGCTGCAGCAGAGGCACCGGCGTCACTGCACTAAACTGGAAGCCATGGAAGGTGTCGTAGAGCAGCTGAGGAAGGAGAGCCTCGTGTCGGAGGAGAAACTCAAGCTGTTGGAGATGGTAGGTTGGGCACCTCTAAGGAGAGTGGGGAGAGGGCTTGACTCCCTGCTTGCCTGTCTAAGGGTATGTTGATGCTTGCCAGGTATCTCATCACCCTTAGCATGAGGGAGTATTGTCTGTCCCTGCTGTAGGTAAGCTTTCTGAAATTACCAGCCCCTAGGAGCACGTTCTCTGCCTTCCAGGTCTCCGCATGCTCTGCTGTCTCTGCAAAGGTTAGTGATAGACATGCACAATAACGCCCAGGTCCATAGCATGTACCCAGCCCTGTTTTCTGAACACTTGACAGCTCTTAGATCCACTATTCCCATAAAGCAGCTTGTAAGACTCAATTCATGATCACCACTTTACTTCTCTCTCTCCCATCTACCCACTTAGGCATCTATATTGATGATAAACTTAGTCTTGTTTTCACTATGTTCAGAAATTCCAGTGATAGTGGATAAAAATGTTGGAAACAAATAGGCACAGAATCATAACACACTTTCTAGAGATTAAATTTAACTAGCACATGGCATTCCCACAAAACCCACCAATGAACCCCCTTGGTAGATATCTTCGCACTGAGGGATAGCCAACGAAGACAAGATAGCCTACCTCAAGTCCTTTCCTCAGTGTTTTCAACCAGTATGGTTGAGATCCCTTCTCATAAGATCAAGCCCCTGTTAGCTTGTTCTTACAGAATGAAGGAATAAGGGGGATGTGTGTCCATAAGCGCCCCTTAGAAATAGTCCCCTAAACCCTTGTTTTAGTTTGCCAGCTGGATAAACCCCCTATGGCTTATTTTTTCAGTGTGCTGCTTTCCTGTTGATTTCATTTCTCTCCATTGGTATTCGTCTCAGTATGTGAAT
Source organism: Rafetus swinhoei (assembly GCA_019425775.1). Classification (NCBI taxonomy): domain Eukaryota; kingdom Metazoa; phylum Chordata; order Testudines; family Trionychidae; genus Rafetus; species Rafetus swinhoei. The sequence goes on along the minus strand of JAFJHL010000087.1, from coordinate 6,507,207 downwards.
GGCCTCCATTGTGAAGCTTACAATGCTTCATTTGCATGTAGCCAAATCAGAGAGAGAAATGTTTCTTAGCTCCTTTATGGTGGATCTAAGGCAAGTCACCTTATGTTGCTTTACAAACATAATTTTTGTACAGAAATGTAACTCCTTAAGAGTACCCTATATGTGCATCTCACAATGATCAAAGGGACCAGTATGAAACCAGCTTTCAGTAGAAACCTTATATGGACCTTTGCTGAACTAGAATGTAAATACAGACCCAGGAACCTTTGTGCCCTCTGCCAGTTGGCAGCAGGAGATCCCTGGGTCTCATTCGTGTATGCATCCATGGGTGTGAATGCAGTATGTGTAAGGTGTATCTGTGCCAGTTGCACTCAGGGAATTTTGTAGGCTAGCTGGAGTACAGCTACAAGACTTGTGGCTGCAGTGCAGACATGCCCGCAGGTGCTGTCATGGTAGTATCCTTGCACCACACAGTCTTTCATGTCCTTTGAGACAGCGCAGGGCACTTATCCCCCGTGTACAGGTGGGGGACTGAGGCACAGAGAGGCTAAGTGACTTGCCTGAGGTCATAGAAGATGCCTGTGGCAGTCTCCCCCAAGCCCTAAGCTAGTGCTCTAACCACTGGATCACCCTTCTAAGTGGCTGTATCCTGTACAGTGATTTAGGAGTCTGCACTGCCTTGCTCTCACAGATATGGGCCTTTAGCTCAAGCAGTAGCAACTCATATAGTTAGAGCTAGGGGTCTCATGTTCAGTCCCCACAAACAGCCTGAGCAGGATGTCATTATAGGCTCTGAATGCCCCATGTGTGGGAATGCACGAGGAGGAATTTTTTTTTGCTTTAGTAACAGATTGTATGGCCTCTTGTTCCCCGTACTGTATGCAGAGATAGATTCACTTTTCTTAGTGGAACAGCTCCACGGAAGATGGGGCTAAGTGTGTTTTCGTGGGGACTAGGTGTCGCTGTTCCAAATGGTGGTGTTGCTGCTTGGCAGGGGTGGGCAGTAATTTTTGGTGGGGGGCCGCTCCAAAATTTTGGAAAGTGGTCAAGGGCTGCACTTTTCTGTGGAGGAGGTGCAGGGTCTGGGATGGAGGTTGGGTGCAGAAGGGCGCTTGGGGGTAAGGGAGTGGGGTGCAGGAGACGTTGTGAGGTCTGAGAGGGAGTTTGGGTGAAGTAGGGGGTTGTGACCTGGGTCAGGGGATTGGGGTGTAGGATAAGGGAGGGAGTATGGGAGCAGGGGAGGTTTCTGGCTTTGGGGAGGAGTTCTAGGAGGAGGTGCAAAGTCTGGGGGAAGGGGAAAAGAGGGTGCAGACTGCAGGTGGTGACCTGGGGCAAAGGAATGGGGTGCAGGGCCTGGGAGGCTGTTTGGATGCACGAGAGAATTCTGACCTGTGGGAGGGGTGTAGAAGGGGTTACAGGATCTGGGAGGGAGTTATGACCTGGGGTAGGGGGGTGCAAAGAGTTTGGATGGTGACCTGAGTGAGGGAGTTGGGGTGCAGGAGGCAGTGGGGTACCAGAGGCAGTCTCTGTGTGGGATGCGCTTAGCTATGCAGCACCCAGCCCTGCAGCACCCCAAGGCAGGTTGGGCTCCTGCCTGATGCAGCCCCAGATCACTTTAAACTGCAGGCTGCTCTCTCCACGTGGCTCTCAGCTCCCGGTGGGGGAAGAGGCTTGTGCTGCTGCAACCCCCCAGGCCAATCTCTCAGTTCCTGTTGGCTGGTTGTTTCCAGCCAATAGGAGCTGAGGATTGGGTTGGGGTCGGGGAGATGACATGAAGTCCGCCCCTCCCTGCAGAACAGAGAGCCCACAGACTTGGCTTTAAACCATGGCAGCTGTGTGTCTGAGGGTCCCTGCAGGGTGGTCCGCGGGCCAGATCCGGTAGCTTGGTGGGCCGGATCCAGTCCCTGGACAGTATTTTTCCCAGGCCAGTGCTATGGGATTCAAGGCTACAACAGCCATTTGAATGTTGTTCCCATGTGGCTGTCCCATATGAGAAGCAGGGGGAGAGAGCTTTTGCTGCAAGCAGGGGTTTGCATGCCAAGTCGAACCACTGACTCCTATGTCTCATTGACCTACAACCTCTTGGTTGTAGGTCAATGGACATAGGCAGCAAGCCGGGGGGTTAGTCAATAGGATTAACCGAGAAGCCCAGGCTTATTGGTTAATCATGTAGTCAACTACATGTTGGCATCCCCAGTTACTAACTGACCAGTTAGCCACACACCTTATTTGAAACTGGAAATACGCAATCAGATAGCAGCAGAGACAAAAGGAAAAACTTGCATACAGTACAGTGGTGTGTTAAAGGTAAGCTACTAAAAAAAAAAAGGGAAACCATAATTTTTCTTCATAGGAAAATTTTGAGCTGTATTAAGTCAGTGTTCATTTGTGAACTTTTGAAAGAACAACCATAAAGTTTTGTTCACTCCCTTTATCAATGAAAGAGAGAGATGCACAATTGTTGTCTCGTCCCCCCCTCCCCCCCTGTAACAATGATTTACACTGGGTTTAATAATGAACAAACGTTATTTTATTAAATATAAAAAAGTAGGATTTATGTTGTTGCAAGTGATAACAGACAGATCAAAGTAAATTACTATAAAGCTAAATAAAACAAAACATGTCAGCTAAGCTTAATATGCTAAGAAACTTAGAGGAAAATTACCTCATCCAAAATGGGTTCCAGCACCAGGTGACCTGTCCACATGTTTTGGCAGGACCAACCATGATCCAAGTTTACAGGAAAAGCAAGACTATTCAAGATCATTGTCCCAAGTACTGGGCCTTTTAAGTTCCTTGAGTACTACTAATTGCCTTAATTAGCACATCTGGATATATAAGCAGATTTATACTTCATATTTCTAACTTCTAATACAGGAATGATATGCGCGCACAAATATAATGTACACATTCAGCAGACTGCAAGCTTTTCAATGATAGATTACATGCCACATTTTGCATAGAGCATATTTGAGTCAGGCATGTTCATATTGAAAAGCGAATTTTCACAAAGAATATGGGGGTGCAATGTCACAGCCATTGATGGATCTATCTTCCATGAACTTATCTAGTTCTTTTTTGAACCATGTTATAGTCTTGGCCTTCACAACATCCCCTGGCAAAGAGTTCCACAGGTTAACTGATTGCTGGAAGAATTCTTCTGTCAGCCTAGCACTGTCCACACCAGAGTTTTACTTTAACTACATCGCTTGGTGTGGCTTTTTCATGCTCCTGAACTTTCTAGCGTAGAGCTGGCCTGTGCTATGGGACCTTTCCAGCCTCGGCTGTGGATGAATGGAAATCCTAGCCCTTCACAGCTTTCAGTCTGGCACTGAATTGGTGTAGAAGAGTAAGCAGAGCCTTTCATTGATTACTGGGGCAGGGAAATGTCACAATAAAAAATGCCTGGACTCAACCATTCAGTATCTTGTAATGGGGGTATAGTTGGTGAAAGGGTCAGAACTTTGTGTGGGGGAGAAGGTCTCAAAGCTTGTGACTCACTGGCCTTGAGTTCATTCCCCTTTGGAAGCAAACAAGCTTTCCTGTTGGTGCTGCTGCAGCTCTGGCGGTACTACCCCTGCTGCACACTCAGGTTGAGTCCCACCATCCCGGACTCTGTCTGCTTGGGGGCTCCGACCCTTTCTTATCTTTCTGCCTGGGCCCAAGGAACGTGCCACAGAAGCAAACGCCACTCCATGGTCCACCTGCCTTAGGCCCCTGAAGACCAGTGCTGGCCCCTTGCAATATGCACCCCAGTTACTCAAGTCCACCCTCTCCCAGAGCATCACCCTCTCTGCTGTTTGACTCCTCAGGGGCACGTGACTGTTGATGTGCACAACACCGAGACTTTAACAAAAGGGATCTAAAACAATCACTCTATGCGTTAGGCTGCACAAAAGAGACACAGATCCAGATAAAACATAAACACCTGCACTCATTCCCTGCATCAGTTTCCTCACCCCTCTGAAACATTCTTTGGGCTTAGATTGGAGTAAAAAAGTATGAGGAGCCTTTTATTGACTTTTTGGGCTGAGAAATGACACACAATTTAAGCCTGTAAGCCAGGCACTTGTGCAGCCGCTCAGGAGATTCATATGCCACCCAGCTGATTAGCAGAGCACACACAGCTAGGTTTCCTTTCCATTGTTGGTGCACATTCACACATGCCACAGTGCACATAATTTATTCTGCACATGGATGGAAAAAATTAGTTGGAACATTGTCCAGGACCATCCTCTTATAGTGCATGGCTTTTCCTCTGAGCTATAGTCTCTTTTTCCTCTCCAGAGAGCTCCCCTGCCCTGACCAGTGCTGCACTCAGAAAAGCTGTCCCCTGCCATGAAAGTATGTCTCTTTTTTTCCCCTCTCTATGGTCTCTGAGTTCATAAGGCTTAGCAGTAACATGAAGTTTGTTTCTCCCCTGCTGGGGAGTTCCAGTGCTCCAAACCAAAGGCCTCTGTGGAGGTGCTATAGAAAGCCAGTCCTGAGGTGCTCCCATTTAAATGAAACATTCAGGTCAATGACTGTCCTTGGACTGGAAAAGAGGCAGTTAGCCCAGTGATACAGCATTATCATTAGATCAGCCAATACTTAGATTCCTCACTGTTACAGAATTCCATTCTTGCAAACAGCACAAGCTAGACAAGTGGCTCAGGTGCCAGCACAGGGTATGGGAGACCCAAGTTCAGTTCTCTGCACTGCTACAGACCCCCTGTATGACCTAGCACAAGTCTCTTCCCCTCTTTGGACATTGGTTCCCTGTGTGCATGATGGGGATAATAGTAAATCTGAGAACGTTCTGCATCTCCCCTGCCCCTTGTGAGGCTGTGAATACCCCATGCGGTGGAGCTGGATTGTTCAGAACCCCTTCTGCAATCCTAAGGAGAATGGTCTTCCCATTGACCTATGCCATAACCTTCTATGCCCAGCTGTCTTTTGTGGGAGTGGTTTGCATCAGGCCTGAAATGCTGAATCAGCAGTGGTTCTTGATTAGCATGCCCATTCTGAGGTGTGTTCGGTCATAATTCTCTCCCGTCACTGGGCTGGGATGCAAAAAGATTCACACAAAGCTCTTGTATTAGGAGGATTTTAATGGTGAACCTTGAAGTTTCCCTTTACCCATAAACGTCTTGAGGTGGGATGATTTTTTTTTAATTAAGAATTTTAGCGTGATGGCTGAGTTTGCTTTTTGCAGGGAAGGGGCTCCGGGGCGGGAGGGCTCCTGCAAGGGATCCTGCCCCTTTCCTCCAGTCCTACATGTCTCCTTAACTATTAAGGAGGCATTGCTGGCAGTGTATGGCTCCAGACTGCCAGACGCTGTTCCCTGCTGCAGCCAGCCTATTCAGGGAACCCCGGGGAAGGAGGAGGAGGGAAGATGCTGACCTGCTGTGGCCTCCCCTTCCTCCCAAAAAGTGCCCCATGCAGGGAGGCTTGGGGGCTTCCCTTCCCTCCCGCTCTGGGAACGGATTTCCCCCCACCCACCTCTGGTCCCGCATGCCTCCTTACCAGCAAAAGGAGTTTTGCTGGCAGCCTCTAGAGACTGGGAAGCAGCTCCATCCTCTTTTTCACTGCCACCTCCCGAAATGCCGCAGGCCTCCAGCATCTGGGGTTCCCTCCCGCCAGGTCTCCTGCGCGTGCCTCTCCCATGTGCAGGAGAGGAACCGGAAGTATGCAGCCATGCGGCTCCCAGGACCCCCGCGTAGCGTTTCACGGCCGTGGGAACCCGCCCCCGCCCCAAGGGCTGGATGAAATTGTTTGACATCTGGATCCGGCCTGTGGGCCAGAAGTTCCCCATCTCTGAACTAGATAAATACATGTGGATGGAATGTATCCTCCTGTCCTTCAGATTGCAGATTGAAATCAAATCTCTTCACACCGCTGTACACAAGCATCTCTACCACGTGTTTCATTGAATGCAGTACAAAGTAGGCATCTTCTTTGCTCATAAATCTGTTCTTCCAGAGCAGTCTGTCTCCCAGAACTCCCATTCCTCTGCTATCAGGGTCACACCCACAGCTCCTTCCCCAGGTGCTCTTGCCTAGCCACTGTTAGCAGCAAGGGCCGTTCCTCAGTTTACGTGGCCTAACTCTTGATGTGCCATGCAGCCTGTTTCCTTGGACAGTCATCCAGCCTTGTCTGCAGCTGCCTTCGCTACATCAAGGAGCTTTTTTTTAGCCTAAAAGGGAGTGCTTGGCCAGATCCCTTGGCTAAAATGATGTCTGTGTTTTTGTTTGGATCCAAGATTTGTTTGCTGGTAGCCTTTAGTCCTTTCAGCATAACAGTATTTTTACCGAAAAAAAACAACAAATGGTCTGGTATCACTTTATAGACTAACAAAACACATAGATGGTATCATGAGGTTTCGTGGGCAGATCTCACTTCTTCAGATGACTGGAGTTAACTCCGGTCATCTGAAGAAGTGGGCTCTGCCCACAAAAGCTCATGATACCATCTACGTGTTTTGTTAGTCTATAAAGTGATACCAGACCATTTGTTGTTTTTTTCGATAACAGACTAACTTGGCTACCCCCTGAAGTATTTTTACCCTCGCTCTCTTTCCTGTAGCATTCTGGAGTAGAGGGTATGGGAGAGGCAGGTGAAGCAGAATTATATTGCATTAAGCATGATCTGTTACCCTGGCCAGACTAAGATCATAGCATCATGGAAGATTAGGGTAAAAAGTAGGGATGTGACAGTTTTAACCGGTAAGCATGCCCTTAATGGGTGATGCTGAGTAGTTTCAGTTAACCAGTGGGGGCTGGAGCAGCTCCCTGCCCACCAAGCATTCGAAGCAGCCCCTGTCCACGGCAAGCCCAACATGTCCCTGGCAGAAGTAGCCTCTGTCTGCCGGCTGCGGCAGGGGAGGGTGACCCACTTAATTGGTTAACTGGTTAAACGTGAAGTAAACTTCACATTTAACTGGTTAACCAATTATACAGGAAGAATAGGAAGAGACCTCAGTAGGTCATCCAGTCCAACAGTGCTCAAAGCAGGACCAACCCCAACTAATTCCTAACAAGATAATGCAGTAGTCCCCTCTAGCCTGAAAAAAGAAATCTGCTGATCTGTGGACATGATGGTTCTGTCCTTGGAGAAACTGGCCAGAATGGCTTCCCTTATTGCCACTCTTAATCCACAATAGTTATAGCATTGAAATCCAGACCCTACCTTGTTCCCATGTTGATGAATGGCTTGAGGCCTTGAATAGAGGAGGGGCAGTGTCTTGCTTCTAGGCCAGTGGTTTAAATGCAGGTTTCAGACCTGTGCCTGCAGTTCCCCTCACAAAGAGGCCTTTTCCCCACAGCCTGGGCAAGAGAGGCCAAGGAATGTGCAGGCCACTGAGACTGAACTCCTGTGTCACTCCCCTTCTCTGTGATCTGCAGGATCCACTCTAGGGCTGAGAGGGGAGAGTTCAGCCTGCAGGGTCCTATGGTCCTTGGCTTCTCTGCTGAGGCTGCCAACGAGGGGTCTAAGCACACCTCTGGTTTCTGCACCCTTGTTTGCTAGCCACTGGAGTAAGACCCACTAAGCTTGTTTTGTCCAGGGGCCACTAGACTGTCAGATGGGAATGACTCGTTCATTGTTACCCGGGTCTGGATCTAATGAGCAATCTGCAGCTAGCGGCACAGAGTCTAATGCAGGGGAGGGTAATAATTTTTGCAGAGGCAGCACTCTATTAATTTTGATAAGTCAGGAGCCAGCTCTGGGCCCCTAGAAGGGGTGGAGAAGAGATTGTGTATGTGAGAGAAGAGATGATTGTGTGTGTGTGTGTAAGAATGAAAGAGAAAGGGTTGTGTGTGTGTGTGTGTGTGTGAGAGAGAGAGACTTTGTGACACAGATGGCATATACCACATTAGTGAATTGCAGGTGTATGAGCCCTTTATGTTGTGGCTTATTGCCAACAAGTGTCAGCAATGCCTCTCTGCCATGTACATTGGCCAGACTGGACAGTCTCTGCACCAAAGGATAAATGGACACAAATCAGGCATCACGCATGTAACACACACACCTGTACGGGAACATTTTAACCTCCCTGGACATTTAGGATTTAAAAGGAGCTATTCTAAAAAGAATTTTATCACCCAATTACAGAGGGAGACAGCTGAACTGGAGTTCATTTACAAGTTCACCACAATCAGCTTGGGCTTGACTAAAGATCTTAGCTGTTTAACGAACTAAAAAGGCAATTTCTCTACCTTTGATATTTGCATTTCCCCATCACATACTACAAATGAGACACATCCAACCTGACTTAATTAGTTTAATTATCACTGGTCCTACAATTGACAGGTAATTTCTTTTGCTGTTATATGTACCCTGGATTCTGTAATTTCCACTCCAACTCCTCTGATGAAGCAGGTTTTACCCACGAAAGCTCATGACCTAATAAATGAGTGGGTCTCTAAGGTGCCACAGCACTGCTCATTGTTTTTAACATTACAGATTCACACTGCTACCCCTCTGAGACTTTTTCATGTGTTATATGAAACGAATAGGAGGGACCAAGGGGCACCAGTGCCCAAGACCACAGCAGTGGCAGGGAAATGGTTAAGTGAGATAGACCAAGATCTTCTTGACAAGTGATCTGCCTCTAATGCTGCAAAGGAAGGCAAAAAACCCCAGGTCCCTGCCAGTCTGACCTGGGGAAGATTCCTTCTCATCCTTACATTTGGTGACCAGTTCCACCCTGAGCAGCAAGAACCAGCTAGCCAAGCACAAGAGGATGCGTCTACATTGCAGTACAAAACCCCATAGCACTAAGTCTCGGCACCCAGGTCTGTTGACTTGAGCTGCAGGGCTAAATTTGCAGTGTAGGTGCTGGACAGAAGCCCAGGCTCTGAGACCCACTGCCTTGCAGGGTTTGAGTCTGGGTTCCAGTCCAAGCCTGACAGTTTATGCTGCAATTTTGAGGCTCCCCTCCCGAGTCAGCTGATACCTAGGCATGGCCATGCTGTGGATCTTTTATTGCAATGTAGAATACACAGAAATGCCACCTCTGAGCCCCGGTCCAGCCTATCACATAAGCAGTACTGCAGGAAAACATCCGCAGCAAAACCTTTACCTTCCCCTCTTGCTCTCCCCCAGGCTTGCCTGCAGTCCAGCACCGTGATGCCAGAAAGCGGCAGCACAGTCGCCATCATCTGCCAGGAGGAAGACCGGGCTCTAGTGTATGCTGTTCCCCAGCTCCCGGAGGAAGGGAATGAGAGAATCATCCACGTGGAAGAGCAGTAACCAGAGACCCGTGCTCTAGAGCCCTCTATGCTCTGCTGCAGAGCTGCACGTTCAGGGATCGCTCAGGTCGCTCTCTCCCCACCACAGGAGTGACAAGTCCAGTGGTGTTGGCAATGTCGCGACAGCTGTGCATTCAATGGCCTTAATGCTGTAGCACCTTATTTCGGTGGGGAGCAGAGAGGTGGGTGTTTCAAGTTGGAATGATTGATTGTAAAGGGTCTTCTCCTGGGGGAGCAAGTTGCAGGCTATGGTCATGCATCCAATGCCCCGAGCATCAGCTGCGGGATCCTGCTGTCACCGGGTTAATAACCACTGATTAAAAGCTGATCTTGCCTTAGTTACTCATGTACTCACTCTGCCTGCGTATAAGCTGGCCGCATCGGTGAGAGAGACAATGAAAATAAATGGTGTGTGTGTATAAGCCAAGCCAACGTTCCCCTTCTTAAGCTGCTGAAAACCACCTCTCAGATCTCTGCTTTGCTGCTGCCCTGTGTCTTCTGCCTTCTTGGCTCTGTTGGAGCAGTTAACCTAACCAACCCCCTGGGTCATCCTTTTAATAAGCCGCACCCTCACATTGCTGCTGTGGCATCTTAACACATTTCTCGGCCCATGCCTAAGTGTCTGTGCAAACAGGAAATGGAGTGAGCAGACTGAACTAGCAAAGCTGGGCTAGAAATATTGAGGATACCACAGTGTGGTATCTGGACTGCAGAGGTCCTGGTGGGATGTGGGGGAGCTGTATCAATTAACACAGACCAGCTGTGTTGTCATCCAAACTGCTGTAGTTACAAAATTCTCTGCCCGTGTCCTGGGCTTTGTGCAACTTGCCATGATATTTAAATGGCTTGTTCTAGGCAGTATTGGCAATCCCAAGTTCACCCTCTGGCAGACGGGAAGCGGAGAGGGTCCAAACTGTGGGGAGTTATGGAAGGAGCATCAATCCCTTTCCCCTTCCCCACCCAGAATCAGGCAACCTCTGGGTGGCTGTGGGATCAGTACAGGGCTGGGGGCTCAGCTTCCTCCAGCTGGAAGAAGTTTTTCACTTCCTATTCAGGTCACATGGTGGCTACCCAGCTGCTCCTGGGGCAGGGCAGCCACCGGCCATTCCCCTGGGAGCAGCTGGGGCACAGCTGCATGGCTCTGCTGAGGAAGTGAGCGGGACTGACATTTTTAGTGCACGCCCACAAAGGTTAGAGGGAGTCCTGCCCAAGACTCCTTGTTCTTGCAGGTACGTGGCGATCCCCGAGACTTGCAGTGATAGACAGACCCATTGAACCCTTCCCCACACTCAACAGAACCACCAGGATGATTTCAATGTTTATTTCTCCTCTGCTGGCCCCCAAACGGCTTGTCCTCCCCACAGCCACCAGCTGGGTTCTCCCCCTTCTCTCCCTGGCTGGGCGCAGTCAATGGCAGCAGCTCAGCGAAGGGTCTGGTTTTGTTCTTCCCTCTATTTAGCAGCGGGATGGGAATCAATGGTTGCTCCAGCATCAGGGCACTTTCTCTGCCCAGTCACTAAACCCGTAGGCAGGTCACCCCCTTCAGTCCTCCCTTCCAGGCCCAACTTGTCTCACGCTGAAAGTCCAATGAGGCCTTTGCATGGGCAGACGTCCTGCTGCTCTGGGTGGGACTTTTGCTCAGACTGTGGCCTCTTCTTGGGCTGGGGACCTTCTCAAGTTCACCTCTAGGCTTCCCTGGCTGCTCTCAACTTCCCACCTCAGTAAAAGCTCCAGTCCTAATGCTCCTGGAGGCAGGGTCTTTCTCCCCTGGGCTCTAGAAGAGCTGGGGACACGCAGGATGCACCGGCTGGAACTGGAGTTGACTGGTGAGAGTGGTGCTGGCATTCAGGGCGGTCCCCATCCCAGGCTGAGCAGCACAGTGGGGCTGAAGAAACCCCCCGGCTGATGGAGGGGGCGGGAGAGTCAGGTCTCCAGGAGCTGGAGGGTTGGTTTGTTGGGCTGCAGAGGGAAGCGGAGCTGGAGAGGGCAGATGCCAAGGGAGTGAGTCTGCGTGATGATCTTCAGCCTGAGAGGCAGGAGCCTCCTGCCAGAAACGCTCCAGGCTGGAGGCCTCTTCCTAGGAGAAACACGGGGGGGAGGGGAGGGCATGGGGGGCAGCTCTCGGCCAGGCTATGAATCAGGGATCCCATTTCTCCCCCACATGTAGGCCCATTCCAAAGGGACTGGAGCAACTCTCCCTGTGGTCCAGGTGCATGGCCCAGGGTCTCCCCACTCCTTCTCCACCCCTTCCCCAAGCTCTGCCCCTTGTCCACCTCACCTCCACTCCCTTACCCCTTCCCCCAAGCAAAACATAGCCCTGGGGAATACAGGGGCCTGGCACGGCCGCTGCAGGACTCACGCTCCCCAACTCACCACGTGGGCAGTGGGAGCCAGAACAGCCTGCTCCACCCACGTGTCCCGAGGAACGGGCTCTGCCATCCCAGCCTCTGTGAGACCCAGCCCTGCAGGGTGTGAAAGGACGTGGTGACCTGTTCTCTGCTCCCTGAGGGGGCTCAGTGGCCAGCTGCACCTGTCTGGGAGGCTGGGACAAGCCCCAGGGCCCGGCTGACAGCTGGGGGAGAGGGGGAGGCTCCTCTTAGCACCCACCAAGACCCTGTGGAAGGGCCCAGGGGAGCACAATGCGCAGGAGGGGAAGCTAGAGGGCAGGCAGGGCTCCTGCCCTAGATGAAGGGACTTGGGGGCAGAGGGACGGAGCCTGCTCCTCAGAGGGGGAGGAGAGTTTCTGCCAGGGGCTCCATTTCCCCTGCCCCTTGCTCCCCATGGCCAGGCAGCTGGAGGTGGGGCAGGAGCTGCTGGCTCCTCACAGGCTCAGCCCCTGCAGGGCCTGGGGCAGCTGGCGCAGGATGGCATGAAGCTGGTGCATAAGCTCAGTTGTCACATCGTTCTGCTGCAAGGGAACAAGACCCTGTCAGAGACTCTGTCGCCCCCAGGCGTGTGGGGCATCGGGCCCTACAGCATTTCCACCCGGATTCACTCTCCCCACCCCCAGCTTGGCGGCATGGGGGCTCCCGTGTCAGCCCCTCCCTGTAGGATGAGCTCCCCCCTCCCTCCCCTGCCAGCTCTGTCCCCTCCCACCCCCCAGGACACAGCTTGTGCGCAGAGCCTCTCCCCCGCACTCCCTGGGGCTCTAGCAGGGGCAGGAGGAAAGCTGGGTGGGGGCAGCTCTGGGGAAGGGGGAGGGTCGGACGCCCCTGCAGGGATGGGAAGGAGGCCCCAGCCCTGCCCCACTCTCCTGCGTCTGCTCCGGCTGCTCACCACGTAGCCCAGGAGCTGCAGGGCCTGCCCCAGCAGGGCGTAAGCCAGGACCAGCCTGGCCTGGCTGGGCTGCAGTGGTGGGGGTGGGCGGAGAGCAGCGCTGTCCGCAGGAAGAAATCTCTCTGCTGCTCTGTGAAGAGCTTCCCGAAGACCTGAAACCAAGAGAACACGAGGCTTTAGCCGACGGCCCAGAGCCCAGCTCCAACTCCTGGGGCTAGAACAGCACCGTCCGCCAGTGCCCCAGACAGGGGCCGAGAGCTCCTGCAGCCAAGGCTGCTCTTCCCCAGGAGGCTTTCAGGGTGGCCTGGCACAGGGAAGCCCCTTTATTCCAAGCTCACAGGCATGTGGGGACCTTGAGCCTCTGGTGGCTCTTTCTGGAGGGCCACTGGTGGCAGGGGCCGTGGTGGGCTGGCAGTGGATCTCCGAGCATTGCAGCAGCTCACGGAGACAACAAGGGGCCCTGTCCTGCTCCCAGCAGAGAGAGCTGCCCCTCGGTGGCTAGAGGCATGAGGGGTTTGGAGCCGGCAGACCCAAGCCCTGCTCCCCCAGTGCCGTGACGTCTCCAGCAGCCGGATCTGGCATCTGCAGCTCATCGGTTCCTTCCCAGGGAATCCGAAGTGCAGGGCAACAAAGACCAGGAGACTCAGTCGCCCCTCAGAGACGCTCCCAGGAAACTTCGCTTCTGCCGGAGCCATTCAGCGTGTGGGAAGGGGACAAGCTAACAGTCTCTCTGACGTGCGGTCTGCAGAGCAACTCTCTGGAGCTGCACTTGTCCATCCAGAAGCTGCTCCACCACCTGCTCCGTGGCGTTGTGGGGATCCCCTATTTCCCCTGGACTCCAGCCCTGGGTACTGGGAGCTGGCGTGTTCCCGGACGGCGATGTTCTCACTGCAGTCGTGCAAAGCGGGGGTCTGTGATTTTCTTCTTGTGACACAAACAGCCGCAACGTGGGTCAGCGCAAGGTGCTTCTTTGGCAGCGCGGCTGGAAGCTGGCACCCGGCCGCTCCCTGGCCGGCCCCGGAGACGTGAGGTGGGCGCGTGCAGCCCTTCTTGGTTTGGAGTCGCTGGGTCCCCTATGCAGTTCCCAGCTTGGGTGTTTTGCTTCCTGACCGGCAATGGCTTTGGGCCACTGCTGCTTCCACAGGGAGCAGGGAACCAGCCAGGCTGGCAAGCAGTAGCAGTTCAGTGACCCTGTGCTCTGCTCCCAGACCCTCGGCCCCAGCCAGGGAGACAAGGAGCAGAGACGCCCAGAGCCCTCGGCCTGCATTAGCCCCCCCAACCCAGTGTGACGTGATTGAAGGTTTTTGTTGCAGTATGTTTGCCCCAAATGTTGTTCAGTGTGGGCCAAGTGAGGTGTCTAGTGAAAGCTGGCGCCTGGCTGAGTCTCGGTGCGCTGCTCATAGGCCTGTAGGGTTTTTGTGTGAGGTGATGAGTGTCGTCTCTGTACTTGTATTGCAAATGTTTGCTTCTGGGAGACATCAACAGGCCTCGCCCACCAACTGTGGAAGGGTGGATAGTCCAGTGACTCGCAGCCCTTGACTGATCATGGGACTTGGATGGTGCAACCCACATCTAAGGGATGTTGCTGCAAACCTGCAGACCAGCTGGTGGGCAGCGGCTGATGCCCAAAAAGGACATGGACAGGTGAGTTGCTCGTGTGACAAACTCCGGTTTGGGAGGTGCGTTCACACAGAGAGCAATGAGACTCCCTCCGCATGGGCCAGGGGATGAAAAGGGCCCTGAGGGTTCTGCTAAGAGCCTGCACCAGGCACGGTGTCATTGGCATAGTAACTTGTTCCTTTCACAATCTGACTCTCAACCCTTTCTTTCTTTTCTTAGTAAACCCTTAGATTTTACGTGCTAAAGGACTGGACCGGCGTGCCCTTTGGGGTCAGAGCTGAGGTATAAATGGAACTGGGAATGTGGCTGGTCCTTTGGGACCAGGAGAGCCTGTTTGGAGTTGCTGAGATTGGTTTTATAACCTCACATCTGTGTAAGGAGCAGTGCTGGTTGTGGCACAGGAGAAGCTGGAGTGTCTAAGGGGGTGTTGTGTGTGACTTCCTGCTGGCCAGTGTGGGGAACGGACATGCTGTGTGACTGATTTGGTGCCTTGTAGAGAAGGACTCCCACTCTCAGGATGTAAATGGCCCGGTGTCTGAGCCATTCATCCTGATGTGCCCCTCTCAGCAGGGCCCCCAGACCTGTGCATGATACCCGTGGAGGCTCCTCACGCCGTTAGCATGCCTCCCCCCATTCTAATCACACAAGGATCCCAGCCAGCCCCACCCTGAGCTGTGTCCTGCCCTGGCGGAGTGTCCTTACCTCTCCCACCCTGGCTGTGTTCTTTGTCATACATCCAAATCATGGCAGCTAGTGAAGTTCCTACGTGGGACCCTTGGTACCAGCCTCCCCGTGGGGCTGGGCAGGGAGGAGGATCTACCTGGCCGTGGGTGGAGTCCTATTGCGAGACCCAGGGAAGTTCTGGTGTGCGGCAGCTCTCAGCAGGACGATCACCTGCTCTGCCTCTAGGGCAGGCTTCATGGTGCTGGCAAGAGAGAGGAGCAGCGACTTGTAAGCCAGCAGCTTATTCCAGCTCTGCTACAAGCCTGCCCCAGGAACTGTGCATTGACTTGCTCCCCACCGCGGCTCCAGGGAGTCCTGGCCTCTCTGCTGTGCCGCCAGGCAGGCGGGGTGGAAGACCAGTGGGAAGCGCAGCTGGTGGGCCTGGTTCTGCACCCCCAGGAGTGGGGTCAGGGGAGAGAGAGCCTGTGAGCCAGGGACCTGCCTGCCCCACCCCCCCAACTGCAGGGCACAGGCCTCCAGGGAAGGGAGAGGGGGCCACCCATTGTCCAAGTCCCCCCCACTGCTACCCAACAGGGGCAGGCCCTGAGACAGGCCTGTGGGGCCCCAGCTGGTGCATGACAAACACCCCTGTCTTGGGGGGCCCAGGTAATGCAGGAGAAAGGTCTCCAGGGGGGATCTCCAGGGACAAGCCCCTTGGGGGCTTGGCTCCCACCCAACCGGAGAACATTTGTACCATGTTGTAGTTGTGGAGCTGCTCTGGGGTGTTGTGGAGAGCAGCTTCCTCAGTGTCCAAATCCACCCACTCTGGGTGCTGCATCCCATCCGGCCCAGTCACTGGGTTTTGCCCAAATGCATCCCAACGAGGCCTTGTGTCCACATTAGAAGCCATTGTCACAGGGAGAATCCACCACTGCCCTGGGCCGTTTGTGTCTTTGTGACTCGTCCTCACAGCTGAACAGTGGTGCCTGATTTCTAACAGGAATTCGGCTCTTTCCCCTTCCAGGCCCTGGGTCTGATAGGGGATGATGCCTTTCACCCCTGATATTTTCTCTCTATGGAGGCACTGCAGTGAAGTTGTAATCTTTGCGTGGGCTAGACTTCACTGCCCTTCCCCAGTGTCTAACATAAAGAAAACCCCTCAACTCCCACAGAAAGTAACTGGAGACCCAGAATTCAGTCTAAGGAATTTCAGCAAGGATTGTAGTGTCAGCCTCCCTACATTCAAGTACCAAAAGAAACTAAAGACATGAATTTAATTAAATAGCTTTATAAGATCTTATGATGAAGAAACAAATAATAATCTAATTTTTTACAACATAACCATTTTATAACCCACAGACATGGTCTTCACAGTTACGACGAACATAAATAAAAAGAAAGCCACAAGATTTGAATAGTTCAGTCCACACAAAACACAATAAGAAGAAACTGGGAGAGCCCAAAAGCTTAGATTTAGTTCACCAAAGTCTCAATGTAAGTCTCTTATCATCAAATCTGCACCATATGCTGAGTGTGAACCATCTCGCCACTTGCTTATAGGGATCCTCAGTTGGGGTATGTCTACACAGCAACATTATTTTGATATAACTAGTGTTATTTTGAAATAACTGCCTGCTGTGTAGACACGGACTAAGTTATTTCAAAGTAATGTCGAAATACTGAAAAGCTGGAGGACTTCTTACTCCGACTCCTGTAACCCTCATTGTATGAGGAGTAAGGGAAGTTGGAGGAAGAGTGCTCTATTTCAAAATAAGTGCTGTGTAGACACTCCCAATTTCGAAATAAGCTACACTCAATAAGTAGCTCAATTTGCGTAGCTTATTTCGAGTTAAGCCCTGCAGTGTAGATGCACCCTTGGAGTCCTGGCATACTCTTCCCCTGCTGTGGATACCTGCTAGACCAGTGGTCTCCAACCTTTTTAAGCACAAGATCACTTTTTGAATTTAAGTCAGTCCAAGATCTACCTCAAACCCAAATACCTGCTCCACCCCTTCGCCAAGGCACCACCCTCCTCACTCTGTGAAGATGGGGTACAGGGGATGGGGTCAGAGTGCCATTAATGCCCCTCTGCCTCTGTCTCCCCCACTCTGAACAAACAGGAGGCTCCGAGGGGCAGTTCTGAGCAAGAGCAGCAGGATAGTGCAGGGAGGGGCAGCTGAAATGCAGGCACTTGATAGTCTCCCAGCCAAACCAGTCAGGATCACCTGTCAGAGGCTCCAAGATCTACTGGTAGATCCTGATCTACTGGTTGGTGATCACTGTGCTAGACCAACAAAACAACAACAAATGGTCTGGTAGCACTTTATAGACTAACAAAACATGCAGATGGTATCATGAGCTTTCGTGGGCACAACCCACTTCTTCTGTGCCCACAGAAACTCATGATACCATCTACATGTTTTGTTAGTCTATAAAGTGCTACCAGACCATTTGTTGTTGTTTTCTGTAACAGACTAACTCGGCTACCCTCTGAAGCTGCTAGACCAATGTTTTTCAACCTTTTTTTTATAAAGTACCTCTTTAAAAAAATTATAAGTACCCCCAGTACCTACAGTTTTCGGACACACACATTTTTTTTTCTATCATTGCAACACATTTGTTTAAACAACTTAATCGTAGCCGGGCGGGCGATGAAATTTTTGGGTGTAAAAAATACAAAAAGAATAAAGCGCTGTAAAACTTAAAACAAAAATTCAGTTTTCTCCAAATTTCTGTTGTGTTGATGTACCCCCCCCAGATGTCTCTCAAGTACCCCTACGGGTGCTGGTACCACGGGTTGAGAAACACTGTGCTAGACAGCCAGCTCACTGATTAACCAGTCAGTTCACTCACAAGTGAACTGACTTAGAGAAAACCCTGTTACAAGAAAATACAAACACGGAGAATAACAAAATAGAAATGACTCTGTGCACCGAATCCACGTAAAGAGGCGCTGAAGGATCCCGCTGACGGACAAAGTGACTAAACCAGATTGGCTAAACTCACTTAAAGCAAACAATGAACCCAGAAGTTATTTTCCCCTTGCCCATGTGCCCTGGTAGAGGGTTACCATCCTCACTACCCTGCTGCAGAGCCAGGGGCCGCAGTCTGCTCTCTGCTCCTGGCTCAGCCTCTCCCAGTGCAGGAGCCCTAGCAAAGCAGCTGTCCAGCCTGCTTCCTCCTGGAGTCTGACCCCAGCAGCAGATCAGGCCTTACTGGAGCAGCCCCCAAACTGCCACCCCCCAGTTCCAGAAGCTTCTGGGTGTGGAGGCTAAATCCACCTAGCAACACTGACCCAGACACCACTCACTCGTACCGGCCCCCCAGGGGTCTCTTAAAACGATAGCTCCCTGTTGGGTACATGGGTTACAATGTCACCTTCTTTCCCCCCTAACCCAGCTGGGCTCTTTCAGGAGTTCACCAGAAGCCGTTTTTTCGCCAGCCCCCAAAACAGTGTGAGGCTCCTGGCTGCCCCATCCCCAATCTCTCAACTTCTCCCTCAAAGGTGGCCAGGCCTGGATGCTTCTAGTCCAGTCTGCAAAAGTGGCGAGGAGTCCCGTGGCACCTTATAGACAAGAAGCTGGAGTCAGGTTGCAGAAACCTGATTTTAAGATCAGCTACTAGAAGTGGGCCTCATCCTCCCTGATTGGATTCACCTTGTTATCTCTAGCCTGATTCTGGCCTGCATCTTTATGCCTGCCTCTGGAATTTCCACTACATGCATCTGACAAAGTGGGTCTTTGCCCATGAAAGCTTTATGCTCCAATACATCTGTTAGTCTATAAGGTGCCACAGGACTCCTCGCCGCTTTTGCAGATTCAGACTAACATGGCTACCCCTCTGATTCTAGTCCAGTCTGCGTCTCACTGGTGCTGGGCAAGGCCGGTCCACAACATTTTGGCACCTGAGGCGGGGAGCTCAAATGACGCCCCCATGCTCCCTCACGGCACAAGCAGCAGACAATTTCCTACACTCTGGGTCCTAGTGGCGCCACCCACCCGCCCCCAGTCTGGCACCTGAGGCGTTCGCCTCAATTCGCCTCATGGTAAGGCCAGCCCTGGTGCTGGGTCACCTCCCTCAATCCTCATCCCCATAAGTGCTGCTTCCCTGCACCCACATCCCCTGGCGGTAGGTTCTGTGAATGGGTCCAGCTTCCGGAGGGAGCCAGGTCGCTCTGTGTCCCTGCCCTGCCCTCAGCATGAATCCCCCTCCGCCCACACTGGGCCATCCCCCCGGCCTAGCGGCGGGGATTTCATATCATCACTGGGGCTGGCCGGGTTCCGTTTCAGGCAGTCCCCCGGGAGAGGAGCGTGTGACGGACCGGGCCAGTCTGGGCACCGCTGAGGGCGTCCGCTCAGGGCAAATTGCTCAAATTCGGGGCTCCTTACAGCCCCCAGACTGGTGACCTTCCCAAACAGGCCACAAACCAGTCCCACAGAGCGCTTCAGCAGCCTGCCTGAAGCCTCACGGGCAAAACCCCTCCGACACCCCAGCAATATCTGTGCCCCAGATGGCCCCGGGTCTCATACACAGGTGGGGGGGTCTTAGAACCCAACCCCACCTGCCCCGAACAAGTTTTGTCTCATTCCAAGAAACCAGCCACAGATCCCTGGTCAATTTACCCTCTGGATCTTACCCACAAATCACGCTGAGCCAATCCTTTAGCATCTACCATCTAAAGGTTTATTACTACAATAAAGAAAAGCATGAGAGTAAGGTTGTTAAAGGATAGTACATTACATGCACCGAATCTCCCAGTTCTCGATGCAGGCTCTAGCAGAGATGTTACAGCTGCTGGCTTAAAAGTCCTTGTTGCGCATCCTAGGATCAGGATGGGTCCACAGTTCTTCCCGGCTCTTCAATCCCTGCACTGCTGCCTCTGGGATGAAGTGCTGAGCTGAGAACCAAGATGGAGTCTCCCACATGGCCTCTTTATACATCCTTCCTGGTCTCTTCTTGGCTGCAGCAGGTCACCTGGCCAGCGGCCTATCCCTGTGTTCCTTGCTGGCAGCCCTTAGGTGTCAGCCCTCATTCTTTAGGTGTGTCCTTGGCCCATTGAGTGCCATTGTCCCACAGGGCCTCACTGATTAGCATGTCCATAGGCCGGGCTCTGCCCACTGCTCAACCACATGCAGAGAAATACTCAGTATCCACACAGATTACAGATTCCTAACTACACACACAGACATTATACAATCACATGACTAGCGTACACATAGGATTAGCAGACAGTGAGCTTCTATTCAACACCCCACATGGCCCCCTTTTATACCATTTTTGGGGCCAACACCCCCACCTATGGGTGCAGCAGTGATCTGGCTGCTTCCCTCAAATTCAGTAACGTGACAGAGCATCAGGCCCAAAACGCTGCCCACGCACTGACCTGCTGGACGCCTGGCTCTTCAGTGGCTGGAACTCGTCCCCGGCGCTCATGGGGCAAAGCCGCCGCGCCCCCAGCGCTAGGACTGGAAAAGCAGGGCCTGTAAGGACTCTTCCCAGCCTGGCTGGGCAGCGCTGATGATTTGCTGCACCAAGAACCGCGCAAGCAATGGCGTTTCTCCCTGCAGCTCTCCCACGGGCCGCTGGTGTGTGGCACAAGACACGAGGAGCTCGTAGGCTGGCCCTGGGCTGAGATTACAATGCGGACACCAGCAGCTCCCAGCTTGACAAACCTTTGAATCCAGTCTCAGGGTCCCGTGTCACTTATCCAGGGGCAGCCGGGTTCATCTGTAGCCGCCTTAGAGACGCACGGATTCATTGGGGCACCAGCTTTTGTGGGCAAAGACCCAAGTATTTGTGGGCATCCCATGCAGCTGAGGAAAAGGATCTTTGCCCAAATCAATCTGCTAGTATCTAAGGGTATGTCTACTCTGCCACCCTCGTTCGAACTAGGGTGGCTAATGTAGGCATTCGAACTTGCAAATGAAGCCTGGGATTTAAATATCCCGGGCTTTATTTGCATGTTCCCAGGCGCCGCCATTTTTGAATGCCCCGTAGTTTGAACTACCTGCCGCAGCTACACGCGGCACGGGCTAGGTAGTTCGAATTAAAGCTCCTAATTCGAACTACCGTTACTCCTCACTGCAGGAGCCCAAGAGCAGCTGCCCAAGAGACCTTCAAATTCTGCCCAGCTGATTAGTAGAGCGCCCACAGACAGCAGTATGTGTTTCCACTGGTGGTGCACATCTCCTCATTGCAGGAGGAGTAACGGGTTCGAATTAGGAGCTTTAATTTGAACTACCTAGCCCGTGCCGCGAGTAGCTGTGGGCAGGTAGTTTGAACTACAGGGCATTTTAAAATGGCGGTGCCCGGGAACATGCAAATAAAGCCCAGGATATTTAAATCCCGGGCTTCATTTGCAAGTTCGAATGCCTACATTAGCCACCCTAGTTCGAACTAGGGTGGCAGTGCAGACATACCCTAAGGTGCCCCTGGACTCCTCGCTGTGTCACTGGTTGGCTTTGGAAAATTGGCTCTCAAGGGTGAAGCAGAACGTCCAGCACTCAACCTTCAGGCTGCAGAAAACAATCTGGCCCTGGGGGAGGTTGGACACAATGAAAATCCAAGGGGACCCTGCCTGTTCGAACGGCATGGAGCAAATGAACCGGCTCGGGAAAAAGACCGAGTCCTGCCTGGATTCAGCAGGGCTGAGATGTATTGTTGGATCCAGGCAAGGTACCGACGGCTGCCCATGGAGGTCAGTGCTTGGTCTGTCAGACCAGCTGTTCTCCCTCAGGGATCCGGGGCAGTGTCCCCTGGGAGCTGAGCTCTTGGGCAACTGCCCAGGAGACCTTAAATTCTGCCCAGCTGATTAGTAGAGCACCCACAGCCAGCAGCATGTGTTTCCACTGGTGGTGCACATCTCCTCATGCCTTGGTGAATGGAACAAAATTTATTCCACACATGGATAGGGACAATTAGAGGGAGCACTGGCCCGTGGAGCCATGTGAGCAGGGTTCAGCAGGTCCATGGAAATAAACCACAGAGCAGGGCTGGCATGAGAGGCACCAAGGCTCAGCCAAAGCCGAGCAGCTTAGCTTTGTGGGGCCCTGTGGCTTGGGCGGATGCCCGGCTTGTTACCCCGAAGCCCAACCCTGGCTTTTAATCTGCTGCTACTGGAGATGCAGAAGCAGGGCTGCTGTGGAGCCGGGCTGGGGAATTTTTATGGCTTATTGGGGGCGGCTCAGAAAGAAACAGGCTGAGAGCTCCGGTATGAGACAAAGCGTCTTGTGCAGCTTTATTCCATGGGGCAGGCGATAGGAGGCCTGAGCCTGGGACAATCATGTATCAAAGGAGATATGCGAATGGGGCAAACAAAATCCACAGCCTGCCTGTCAGCCTTGCAGAGCCGCAGGCATCAGAAGTACAAACAAGAATCTCTTACAACTGACTAGTGTGTCCTGAGATGGAAAAGGTCTGGGTGCTGAACCTGAAATGTCTTCCACAGGCTCACTAAATACCTTTAAAAATTCCTAGCAAATTTAGGAACCAGCACCCAAGAGAAAAGAAAAGAAACCCCCTAAAGCTCTCAGGCGATCTATTCCTCGGGGCGTATCTGTTCATTGAGCATTAAAACTAGGAAATCTCCCTGGTGCTGTCAATTTTTTGTGTCTCTGCCATGGGTTTTGCCTTTTTGTTTCCTGGTTTCAAGAGCATCCCAGCCAGAGTCCTGGCATGGGCCAGTGGCTTTTGCAGGTGTGGTAGCTCTTCCCCGTCCGTCTGCCATTGCTGGCTTCACGGACGAGCCGGCAGGGGATCCTTGTTGAGATTTCCATGTAAGGCTGAAAGAGCAACTTCCACCTCCTCCAGACAGTCTGGCTGGTTGCTCCTGGGATGCTGGAGGGATCCCTTGTGACCAAGTGGGGATTTTACACCCCTTGTTATGTTGCATGTGAGATCCACTGTCCTATAATAACCCCATGGGTGTGACTCAGTTTCCCTGCGCATTGCACCAATACCTAGATGGGGATGGAATTTGTGTGTGACAACCTCCTGCAGGTATCCAATGGCTGATGCCTTTCGTACCCTGTGGGGGCAGGGGGGGCGAGCTGGTGATACCTTTTGCCAGGAAACAGGACAGATGCTGGAGAAGGAGCCTGGCTGGGGGGCTGGGACCGGGCTGCTGGGAGTGGGTCAGTCTGAGCTGGCTTAGGGGGCAGGAGAAGAGCCAGGTCGTGGCTTGGGGCCCCCTCTCCCCAGGATGGGTTGTACTGGCCGCTCCTGGTTTCTGTGCTGACAAGTCTGTTCTGTGCAGCAATGTGGAGCTGGCAGGAGCCAGCCTCCCAGGCCAGGATGACACACTTGGGCTGGCCAGACTCATGGGGGGGAGGGGGATCTCTAAAACCAGCTGTACTGACAGCACCGAGAGGCCGGACTGAAACTTGGGCTCTGTAGCCCCCTCCCCCTCCTCCGGCCTAGGTCTCCAAGCCGCATCCCAGGGCCTCTCCACAGCTGGGTTTGGGGGCAATGGCGTGAGCCCCGCTGCCCCCAGGTGAGTGTTGCACATGGAGACTTGCTGGGTGGGGACACAGAACCCAGCAGGATGGGCAAGTGTCACATTATTGGGTAGGGTTGCCAGGTGTCCGGTTTTGAACCAGACCATCCAGTATTTGAGCTTTCTGTTCGGGAAACCAATTGAGAAAATAGAAATGAGATAATATAAATATGCGGTATTTTCTAAATAAGATGTCATGTAGATTGTGATGTCATGTCAAGCGTGTCCGGTATTTTTATTGAAACCATCTGGCAACCCTATTGGGTTGAAATAGGAAATTGCAGGTCACTGTGGCACCCCCGGTGTGTGCTCACCCCAAGTTCTGTGCAAAGTGGGCCAACGGAGGTGCCTAATGACAGCAGATGCTCGGCTGATCCTATGCATGCTGCTCATGGACTTGTATGATTGTTCTGTGAAAAGTCATGGAGAGGAGCTCTGTTTGAAATGTGCTCTGGCTGGCAGACAGCAATAGGCCTCAACCACCCATTGTGCGGAGTGGTTATTCAGTGATGAGCTGGGCTCCTTAGCGATGCTGCATGGACAAAGGCTTTCAAGGTTGCCAATCAACAGCTGAGGAAGGCGGCTGGGGACCTGCAGACCAGCAAGTACCCCATGGTTGCCTGCCTGAAGGACATGGGTAGGTCACTCGATCATGCGATCAGCTCCAGTTTGGGCAGTTCCAGGAGAACAATGGATTTCCCGCCGCATGGGCAGCCTCGCAGCATCACTCGGAGCTGTGGGAAAACTGTGCGGGGGGCCACAGTCCGGTCAGCAGGACCCCAGCGCAGACACAGCAGCCCAGCAGAATTCTAGCTCGCATCTCTTGAAGAGGAGGATTAACCATGTCAACAGAAAATCCCCTTCTGTCGGCGCAGATGGCAGGTGCTACAGTGCCAAACCGCTGCCCCGCCAGTGTCAGGCTCTCTGCAAACTCAGGCAGAGCCTGCATCCGGCACATTCTGATTTGCAAGGGAAACAGCCAAAGCTTTATATATTTTCTTTCCTTGATACAGAAGCTGAGGCTCTGGGGAATGCTTGGGAGGTCTGGGGACACCCCTGCTCCCACTAGTTCTTCAGGGGCACCCCCATTCTTTGTGAAGCCAGGTGCTCACGGGAATCCAGCCCTAGTTGCTGGTGTGGTGCTGCAGCGTTCGCTCCCGCACCAGCTGCGTATGTGCAAATCGATTCTCTCTGGGCCGAGCAGCTGCGTGGAAAAAGCTCTCTCGCCCCCCGAACGAGCGGATGCTTGACTAGCATCCACTGCACTTGCTCTAAACATAAATCTCCCAGGGGCATTGCAGCCTCCATTTTGTCCAGTGTGTGTGGCAGGAGAGCCGCTGGTGGGGGAGGGGGGGGAGACGGAGTTTTATAGCTGCTCTTAAGGTGATTTGTAGTAATGGACGGGCTCCATGCCAGCTCCCTCAGCTGATTTACCGGCAAAATTTCTCACGCTTGAGACAAAGGATCACACACACTCTGCGGAAGCGGGCCTTCTCCGCTGGAAAGCTTTTCTCTAGAGCTGGGAAGGACTTTACTACCCGCTCCCCATCCTGACCTCTGAGCTCCTCACCTGATTTGGCTTCTGCCTTTATCAAGGTGGGGGTGTCCAATATTGGGAGGGGGAAGAGGTCGTGCTTGAGCAATGACTTGTAACCCCCCCAAGTCTGCCCACAATGAGGAGTGGGGGAGTAGTTGCCATTTTTACTGTGTACATTCGTCGTTAGGCTCCAGAGTTACCATTCTTTTGAGGCTGCCTTCCCAAACAGAGGACGCTGTTGTAGATGGGGATGCTGTACAAAGGGCCCATGTTGGGTAACGCTTGGAAGGGATACATAGCTTGAAACGGTTACAAGCTATAAAGGCCTTGAGTGGCAGGCAATGCCCATGGGTGGGAAGGAAGCCCACAGAATCATGGGGTGTTTGGATTGGGGGTGGGTCTCCCATCTCGGTTCTGTTCGTCCCTGCCAGGATTCGTCGTTAGGGTTCTGATCTGCAGCTCGGAGGAGGATGCTCCTTAATCACTGGGGGAGGTGGGCAGTAGCCCAGGGGTGCCTAAAAACCTTGGGCAAAAGAGGGACTCAAGCACTGAACTCCAGTCTCCGGATCTTGCCCCACACAGTGCAGCATGGCTGTGCACTGCGAACACACCACAAGCCCCACCCCAGAGGCAGCCGCATTTCCATGGGCAGGGTGTGCAGCCACAGTCCCTATGCCCTTTGGGGTCCCATTATTGGGGAAAGGCATCTAAGTCACCCCCCCCCAAGACTGTGCCCACTCTCCCTTCCAGTGCCTCTCTAGCTATGCAGCCCTCCACTTCTCTAAATCTCTGCTCACCCTGTTTTATTCCCATATCCCCTGTTCCTCTCCGGCAACCCCCCCAGCTCCTGCTCTCTCTACACCCCATCCTAGGGCCGCCTGCACCCCCATCCTCTTCTGCTGGGCATACTCTGCCCCCTTGCACTCCTCTCTAATCACCATAGATCTCCTGCTCTGCCCTTTACAACCCTCAGACCCCTTCTGCTACTCCACCCCATAGCCTGTTCTCTCCCCCCCCTTCTCCTCTGTGCCCCATAGCACCTGTTCACTCACACAGCAACCCGCTGCCCCCACCCCCTGTTCTTCTCCTGTGACCCCACACAACCCCAGAGCCTCCTCTGACCCCATACCCCTTGTTCTCCCCCTAGAGTCCCCATAGGCTGTAACCCCTATCCCAAACCAACAGGTTCCTGCCCCTCTCTGTTCTCTCTTAGCTTACTCCATAGCCCCCTGCTCCCCTATAGCCCAGCTCTCCTCTCACCCGCATCCCCCTTAGCTTACTCCATAGCCCCCTGCTCCCCTCTAGCTCAGCTCTCCTCTCACCCGCATCCCCCTTAGCTTACTCCATAGCCCCCTGCTCCCCTATAGCCCAGCTCTCCTCTCACCCGCATCCCCCTTAGCTTACTCCATAGCCCCCTGCTCCCCTATAGCTCAGCTCTCCTCTCACCCGCATCCCCCTTAGCTTACTCCATAGCCCCCTGCTCCCCTATAGCTCCTATAGCCCCGCTCTCCTCTCAACCCCTCTTATCTAACCCCAGAGCCCCCTGCTCCCTTATAGCTCCTATAGCCTAACTCTCCTGTCGCTCCCCATCCCCTTTAGCTTAGTCCATAGCCCCCTGCTCCTCTATAGCCCCGCTCTCCTCTCACCCCCACCCCCCTTATCTGACCCCACAGCCCCCTGCTCCCCTATAGCCCGTATAGCCCAGCACCCCTCTCAACCCGCATCCCCCCGTATCCCACCCACAGCCCCAGCTCCCCTATGGCCGCGGCTCCCCCGGGCCGGCAGCCCACCCCCCGAGGAGGCGGGGATGCGGCGCTGATGCTGGTGCTGATGCTGCGGCGGCGCATGGGCTCTGAGCGGCTCCGGACCCAGCGCCAGCCCCGCGCCCGGGCCCCGAGCAGACGGAGCGACCCGAGGTAGGTGCGGCCGGGCGGCCCCTTCGGCCCCGAGGAGCGGGCGCGGCCCCGATACCTCCGCCCGGGGGTGGGGTGGGGGGCGGGTGTTTATCGGGGCCCGGCCGAAATCAGCGCCCCCGCCGAAGAAAAGATCCGCCCTTCCATCGCCCCAGCCCCCATCGCCCCCATCGTCCCCAGCCCCCGGTAGCCCATCGCCCCCATCATCCCCATCGTCCCAAGCTCCTTCTGCCCTCCCCCATCGTCCCCAGCCCCCATGCTATCGCCCTCTCCTTCCCCATCCACGGCTGAGCCCCGGATCCCATCACCCATCGCCCCAGCTCCCCTGTACCCCATTGCCCCCACTCCTTCCCCATCCATGGCTAACCCCTAATAGCCCACCTCCCATTGCCCCTAAATAACCCCCATCACCCTCTCCTCCTCCCCTTCCATCACCCCACCAACCTGCCTGTTCCCCATCCCCCACCCTGCCCCTTCCTTTCCCTGTCCACCACCATCATCCCCAATCTCCCTGTATCCCACTCCTCCTATCTCCCCCCTTCCACAGATCACCTCCCTGTACCTCTCCCTTCCCCTCACCCCATTGTCTCCAACCCACCTGCCTGTTCCCATTGCCCCACAGCCTCTTCCCCATCCACGGGTCACCCCTGTACCCCACTTCCCATCACCCCCAGACAACCCTCCTGTACCCCATCCCCAACCAACCCACCTGTACCTTGTCCCCCATTCTTCGCCTGTCTACCCCATCACTCCTCCCCATCCACAGATCACCCCCAGTACCCTACCTCCCATCACTCCCACATGTACCCATCCCCATCCTCCTCTCCTTCCTTCCCTGTCCACCCCATCACTCCCTGTACCCTAGTCACCCATCACCCCACATGTGCCCCACTCCCATACTGCCCTAACCATGCCCCTCTTTACCCCAGACATTGTCCCATCTCCCCCCAATGGCCATATTCCCCATTGCCCCTTCATCCCCCAACTACCCCGTCACCCCACCTGTCCCCATCACCCCTTCCCATCTGTGCCCCATTGCCCCTTCACTCATCCCCAACTACCTCTTCATATCTCCCAACTGTCCCCATCACCCTTCCCATCTGTGTCCCAGTGCCCCCACCCTTCCATCCCCCAACTACCCCATCCCTCCACCTGTCCCCCATCACCCCTTCCATCTGTGTCCCAGTGCCCCCACCTTCCATCCCCCAACTACCCCATCCCTCCACCTGTCCCCATCACCCCTTCCCATCTGTGCCCCAGTGCCCCCACCCCTCCATCCCCCCAACTACCCCGTCGTCCCCACGCCCCCTCTTTTGAGACCAACACCGCTGCTTTCCCTTTCCCATTGTACACAAGGGGCAGGGGAAGCTCCATCCA
Organism: Rafetus swinhoei; assembly: GCA_019425775.1. NCBI lineage: Eukaryota > Metazoa > Chordata > Testudines > Trionychidae > Rafetus > Rafetus swinhoei. The sequence continues at coordinate 6,479,097 of JAFJHL010000087.1, read as the reverse complement.
TAGTGGGGCAGAACTTCTGGGCCGCAGGACAGGCCTGGCTCATCTTTCCCATAGACACCTGTGGGGATGGGGGCTTTCCTAAGCAAGAGCAGGAGCCAGCAGTGTGTGATCTGGTGAGCAGGGTGGAGAGAGTGGGTTAGAGCCAGGACACCAGCGCTCTGTCACCAGCTCTGGGAGGGCAGTGGGGTCTAGTGGTTAGAGCAGGAAGGACTGGGAATCAGGACTTGTGGGTGCTATTCCTAATGCTGGAAGGGGAATGAAGTCTAGTGGTTACTGCAGGGGAGGTTTGGCTTTGGGGTTCAATTCCCAGCTCTGAGAGAGGGGGCTGTCTGTCTGTTGGGATTGCTGGGAGACACAGCCAGCTGATAACTCAAGGCCCTCTCTGTGTGGAAGAGGGGCCAGTGAACCCCAGGCTGAGCGAGTCCGGGGGAGAACTGATGAAAGGGCAGCGACAGGAACGGGGTCTAGTGTTTAGAGCAGGGGACTGGAATTTGACTCTGGATTTCAGTTCCTGGTCCTGCCTTGTCTTGTGATGCGGTGAGGAAATCCCGTCACCGGTCTGTGCCTCAGTTTCCCCCTGACTGTTTTCATAGTGTGTGGGGTCAGTATGGGAGGGGAGCTGTGGGGCTTAACATGAACGTGAGCACGTGGGACGGAGGGTGCCACGGAGATAGTGAGCCAATCCTTGGGCGGGGGGCAGGGCTTGGCGGGTTCTCCTGATGGCCCTGAGGACTGGACGTTTCTCTTTCCCCTCTCCCGCAGCCAGGAGTAACGACCAGCCATGACCAAAGACGACTCAGCCGAGCTTCCCTCTGAGGGGGCGCGCCAGCCGCTGGAATTCCAGAGCCCTGTGCTGGAGCGGAGAAAGAAACCCATCGTCCACCCCTCCGCCCCGGCACCCTTGCCCAAGGATTATGGTGAGGTCTCCCCACCACCTGCTCTTACTCTCTTCCCACTCCCCATTCTTGCCCTGGCTTGGGTCCCAGGGATCCCCTCGCCCGAGATAGCTGTGGGGGTAACATTTCCCCTTGCCAAAGGGCCTACTCAGCTAGCAAGAGGTAGTGTGGCCTACTGGCTAGGCCATGGGTTTGGTTCCCAGCTCTGCCACCGATCTTCCATTCTCTGCCTCAAGTCCCCCTCCTGCCTGTATCGACTATGCACTCTCTAGGGCAGACAGTGTGTGTGTCTTGCTGTGTAGCACTCAGTATGATGAGACCCTGGGGCCTGGCTATGACACAAGAGCAGCAGCGGGTACTCAGAACTTCTGGGGACCAGACCCCAGCCTAAAAATCCCACTGCTCTTAATTGGGGAACTCAGAGCCTTATTTTACAGAGGAGGAAATTTTGCCATGCCTCAGTTTCCCCAAAATCACCCAACAGGCACAGCAGGATTAGAACCCAAGTTTCTCTTGTCCTAATCCACTGCTATATTCACTAGGCAACACTGCTGCCCCAGATTGACTGGAGAATGAGGAGGAGGTGGTTATGTTCTTCTCCCCACGTAGCGCTGTGTCATTCAGCTTTTAATCCCAGGGTCAAACACCCAGGAATTTGAATCCTCCTTATCCACCATGTGTCCGCCACTCACTCCCCGGCCCCCAGTCACAACGGCTCACCACTGCTCAGCCAGGGCCAGCTCGGAGCCAGGATCTTCATGGCCCAGTCAGTCCCCGGTGTCTCGGCTGAGGCTGCCAACAAGTGACCGAGTCGTCTGACTTCTGAGAAAATGGGCTGAGACCAGCCAAACTCGCCCCTTGTCAGTGCTCATGGAAATCAGCCATGGCAACCGAGGCAGATCTGAGCACAGACTCAGGACCTATTTATGCCAGGTAGGGAGATGCTTGTTAGTCTCATCGACAGGAGCTGGAGGGGTTACGCTGGAGATTATTTATTCACAGATGAGCACCTCTGAATCTGCATAACACCGCCCTCACCAGGGGGAGTTCTGCTGTCACTAAGCTGGGATAGTTCCGGAACGACAACTTGTGTGAGGAGAAAAAAATCACTAGGGTGGATTTGAACCTGTGACCCACATGTTTTGAAACCCTGCCTCTGGGAGGGGCCAGCTCTGCAGCCCTGCAGTTTACAGCCAGTTACCCATACCAGGCCCTCCCACAGGCCGTATTCCAGGTTAACCATCAGTGGAGCTGGGCCGGGGACAAATTGGCAGGTGATCGGTTTCTAAACACAGCCCAGTGACTCAGTGTTGCTAGATGCAGACATGGTGCGTCATCAGATGCCATTGATTCTGGAAAGGCTCCTTAACCCCCAAGCTGCTTTTGTACGAATTTGGCTAGGACCGTGGCCAGAGCAGTACAGATTTTTGTTTGGGGGGGGTGGGTTGATAAGAAAAGGACACGTGTCTCGCCAGCAACAGAAGGGGGGGGGGGTTGACTCTGGATCTTTTATTTAATGTTATTGGATTATGCTGTGAGTATTTTGGCAAATAAGATTAGCTGTGAGACCCATGCTAGGAATATGCATGTGCCGGTGCAATAAGATTGGTGGTGGGGGAGTTTCTGTAGCATGGATTGCATGGGAGACCCAAGGGCTCTGTGTGGGTCTCCAGCTGCCTAGACTTTGCTGTGATTAATTAAAAAAAAAAACAATTTAAAATGAAAGGAGGATGGAGTGGAAGGCTGATCCAGTTTGCTTGAGACTCGGCAGAGCGAGGGTCAGTCCTTGGTTTTGTTACTGTGATCCGGGAAAAGTCCCTCAATCTTTCTGGGCCTCAGTTTCCCCATCTTGAAAATGGGGAGATTAACCCTGCCTTTGTCTCTTTGGAGTGTGCACTCTCAGGGACAGGAGCTGTCGCTCACTCTGTGTCTCTGCCGTGCACAGCACAATGGTGCTCAGATCTTGGTGAAGCTATAATCAGCACGGGTGGAAACGTGGGTGACTGGTGCCTGCAGGAAGTGGGGGTGCAGGGAGGGCACCCGGAGGGGCCAGGAGGGGGCTCTCCATTTAGCAAGTAAAATGTTGGCGGGCACAGGTGCACCTCCCAAGTGCTCCCACAAGTCACCTGTGGCGGCATCAGACGGATAGCCCCAGAGAGGCAGAAACACGGTTGATCTGTCTCCAGAGCAAACTGCCCCCCAACCTGACCTGGAGAGGGGGAGAGTGTTCCAGCTCCAGTGCCCCTTTAGGCCCTGATTCTGTGCTTGCTGTGAGCTGAGACCTACAGGCTCATTTCACCCAGCAGCCCTGGAATAAATGACTGCGGGTCACTACCTGCCTGGCTAGGACTGGAATCAGTGACCTACAGGTCTCAACCCACACAGTTACTTATGCAGCTAAGACAGTCATTTGTTTGCTAATAATGATTGTCCTTTATTTAATTTATTTATTATTAGTAATACTCCAGTGGCCAGAAGCCCCAGTCACAGATCAGGACTCCACTGTGCTAGGTGCAGTACATTTGCATGGCTATTAAGTGTATTACAGTAAAACCTAGACTCCCCAGTCAGAGACCAGGACTCCAATGTACCAGGTGCTGTATGTTTTTATTGCTATTAGCTGTATTATGGTAGAACGAAGAAGCCCCAGTCACAGATCTGGACTCCACTGTGCCAGATGTGTATGGCTATTAGGTGTATTATGGTAGAACCTAGAAGCCCCAGGGACAGAGCAGGACTCCACTGTGCCAAGTGCTGTACATTTTTATGGCTATTAGGTGTATTATGGTAGAACCTAGACGCCCCAGTCACACATCTGGACTCTACTCTGCCAGATGTGGTACATGTGTATGGCTATTAGGTGTATTATGGTAGAACCTAGACGCCCCAGGGACAGAGCAGGACTCCACTGTGCCAAGTGCTGTACATTTTTATGGCTATTAGGTGTATTATGGTAGAACCTAGAAGCCCCAGTCACACATCTGGACTCTACTCTGCCAGGTGTGGTACATGTGTATGGCTATTAGGTGTATTATGGTAGAACCTAGATGCCCCAGGGACAGAGCAGGACTCCACTGTGCCAGGTGCTGTACATTTGTATGGCTATTAGGTGTATTATGGTAGAACCTAGATGCTCCAGGGACAGAGCAGGACTCCACTGTGCCAGGTGCTGTACATTTGTATGGCTATTAGGTGTATTATGGTAGAACCTAGACAACCCAGTGACACACCAGGACCCCGTGCCAGGTGCTGTATATTTTTGCTGTTTGGTGTATTGTGGCAGCACCTCGGCACCCATTTAGCTTAAGGAGCTGGGCTTTCCGCTCCGAGAGGCCTGCGTTCAAGGCCCGCTCCTACCCTGCAGTGGCTGCGCTGGGCAGGTCTGGGAGAACGGTGAAGTCTTAGGCTGTTGGGCACTTTTACAGCATTTCCCGCTATTAGCAACCATCAGAATCAGCAGGCTTGGAAGCAGCTGCCCAGGCTGGCGATGGCTCCCAGAATGCGTCCTGCCAAATGCAAAGAGCAGCTGATGTGATGCAAATGGGCGGCTGGCTCAGTCTAGTAGAACCCAGCAAAGGCAAATGAAAGGCCGGGGGTGCTGGGATTGAGAGCGCACAGGGCTGGGGAATGGGACCTTTGCCATGGAAGGTGGCCCAACTCCGATCCAGGGCAGGGTGGGGGACTGGCTGATTCAAGGGGCAGGGAATGGGACGCAAGGCCTTTCCCCTCTTGGGAATCCAGTACCTGGGAGTGTGGGGCTTGGGATAAAGGACTTCTCCCTTCTGGGGGTGTGGGCTATGATCTGGCCCCAGACTGGGAAGACTGGCTGGGGTATGGTTCTGCTAGGGCCGCATTTCTCAAACTGTGGGTCCTGACCCCTCGGGGTTCGCGAGCAATTTAGAGGGGGGTCGCGGTATCACAAAGTTTGAGACCCCCTGTGCTAGGGGATTGATCCTGTGATCGGAGGGTGGGGGGAGGAGGAGGAAGAGTAAGCAAGGCAGCTGCCTGGTTTGCAGAGATGCCATCAATCTGGCAACTTACACCGGAGCGAAACAGACTCAAAAGCCTCCCCATCACACAATCCAGCTCTTGTGCTGATCGCAGCCTGTGTTTTATCCCCATGGGCAGCCTCCTGACAGGCCATTCTGAACAGCTCTAGATCTATAGCTCAGCCCCTGAGTCAATTAGCTGATTGAAACCATGTTTATTCCTCCCCAAATCAACTTGAGAAATGAAAAGTACAGTGCAGTGCATTAGACCAGGTTCTGCTTTTATTAAATAGAGTAAAAGACATTCCTGATGATGCTCCTTCAGGGCAGGGGCCTGGGGGGGGGGGGTGCAGAGTCAGGGCAGGGCCCTAGGGGTTGGGGGGCAGGAAGCTGGGGGCATGCAGGAGGAAGGGTTGAGGGTGAGAAGAGGCTCAGGGTAGGGAGGTCCCATCTACTGAGATTTTCTCTCCCAGCCCCCCAGCCGGTGGGGCCTTTTTCCTCCCCACCCCCTTGTTGGCAGGGTCCTTCTCTCTTCCCCCCAGTTCTCCTTGCTGGCATGGGCCTTCTTTCTCCCCCACAGATCCTTGGCTGGCAGGGGCCTTCTCCCTCCCGCCCGCTGTCCAGCAAGGCTTTCTCCTGCCCCCGCAACAGTGCTGCGGTCAAGGGCCAGGAGGCAAAGGGTTTGGGGCACAGGGTCTACTTACCCAGTCTGGTGGCAGGCAAGATGGTGAGTCCAAGCCTTAGCTCACTCATCTTTAGGTGGTGCGGCTACCCCCAGTGGTCACTCTGCAGTGTAGCTCTCCCCATCGCATCTCTCCGAATAGCAGCCCCCTCCCTTTCTGTGTTCTGGAAAACAGTCCCATTCCTGACACTCCTCATTGTCCTGGCACAACCAGATCCTGACCTTGCTTTAAGCTTGGGTCAGAGGAAGTCGAATACCAAGTTTGGTGGCCCTAGCTCTTACCATTTAGGAGGAATTCTTGAACAAAGAGACTCACAGACGGACAGATGAGCTCACAGACAGACACACTCTAAAATAGATGTGTAGATTATGGTAGTGACTGGATCCCCTGTCCTAAATCAGGGCCCTTTGTGCTGGGTGCTGCATGGACATGGAGTGAGAGAAAATCAATACCCAAAGAGATGATGAGTGTTGGGGGAAACTGAGGCACAGAGTGAGGCCGTGGCTGCCTCAAGGCCGCAGAGCTATGGCTAGTGCCCAGAGGTCCCAAATCCCCAGTCAGTGTGTCATCCACTCCCGCATGCTGCCTCCCCCTGTTTTAAAGACATTTTCCTTTTCTTTAATGAAAGGAAAGGGATTTTTGAAATGGATTAGTGATTTGAGGTGCTGTTACAGGAGGGGGCCCACCTGGGGTCAAGCTGAGAGGTGTCTGATCCTTAGAAAGGCTGAGCAGCTCTTCCCCCTCTTAACCACCTGCCACTTCTGGAAATCTTGGCTTCCTATTTAAGAAAAAGAAAGAAAGAAATCAAACCTCTTACGTGGGTCAGAGAAACACCGAAACACTGGCAAGTGTTACAGCGGAAAACAATTCATAGAGCTCTTCCCTAAGGCCTTGGTACTCCCCCCGCACCCAGCACTGGAGGCACCACAGTGACCTGTTTTGCTGCCCAGACGCCACGTGAGATGGCCCCTGCCCAAAAAGCTTCCAGTCTGAAGAGACCAGGCAAAGCAAGGCAGGATTATTCCCCCGCTAGCACAGCTGTGGCACTCGAGGGGCAGAGAAGGCAGGGCCTTAACTGCAGGGCCTAGGACAGGGCGAGGGGTCTGTGGACAAGTCCAGGGAGATGGCACCTTGATTAGGGAGCTGCCAGGAAGTGTTTGTCAGGTGGAAGGGGGCGTAACGTTCCTATTGTTGCGCTTTGCTAAAGCTGCTTTAGGTTTGGGGTTCTAAACTCGGGCTTGAGCCTGTAGGACTAGGCCAGAGGTGGCCAGCCCACGGCTCTCGAGCCACATAGAAATGCTCTTTGCTCATAGAAATGCGGCTCTTATTAGGGTTGCCATACGTCCGGTTTTTCCTGGACATGTCCTTGTTTTCCCATGTTAAATTGCCGCCCGGCCGGCTTCTTTAAAACACAAAAGAAAATTGGGGAGGAGCCGGCAGCACCTGTCTTCAAGGGAACGCTTGACTGTCTTTCGGAGCCGTGCGCCTGGACAGTTCACGGCTGCTCTGCGAACGCGCCCCAGCACCTGGAGGGAAAAGCGCGTGGCAGTGGATCCGGTTAGGGTTGCCAGGTGTCCGGTATTCAACTGAACAGTCCGGTTTTTGGGCCCTCTGTCCGGTAAAAAAATTCAGAACATACCGGACATGTGCAATGTCCAGTATTTTCTGGTTTTCCGCCGGGGCGCCCAACGGAAGCCTGGCGGGGAAGGGGGGAGTGGCTGGGAGGCGGGGCGCGATCGGCGCTGGGAGCCTCTGGTTGCGTCTGACGTAGGAGTGACGCCTTGAGGAAGAGGAGCAGCCCTGTCCGTGCTCCTGAGCGCTGTTCAAGCATGTTATGGAGCCGTAGCCGGACTCGCTTGTGCTTCGCCGGGACCGTGCGCGGGACAAGCAGCGCCCTGGGATCTGCATGTGCCTGGGTCAGTCCCACTCCCCGCCGGCCGATTCACTCCCCCCCACTCCCATCCCCGACCAGCCTCGCTCTCCCCGACACCCTCCCAGCAAGCCCTGCTTCCTGCTGGCTGGTTCTCCTCCTCCTGAGCTCCCCCGGCCAGCCCTGCTGCCCCCCCGATCTCCTCCAGCCAGCCCCACTGCCCCTGACCCGCCCTGGCCAGCCCTGCTTCCCGCCAGCCACCCCGATCTCCCCAGCCAGCCCCGCTGCCCCAACCCCCAGCCAGCCCTGCTTCCCCGCCAGCCACCCCGATCTCCCCCAGCCAGCCCCGCTGCCCCAACCCCTCCCGCCAAACCTGCTTTCCATCCCCCCCACTCCTCCCGGCCAGCCTGCTCCCCTCCCGGCTGGTCCCTTCCCCGATCAAGTGTGTCCAGTATTTTTTCTGAAGCTACCTGGTAACCCTAGATCAGGTGAGACTGAGAGTGTTAATAAAAGAATAAATCTGGGGCTGCCTGGCTCTGGGGGGCGGGAGGGGCATTGGGTTAGAGCAGGATGGGGGTGGGCTGGGGTTGCCTGGCTCTGGAGGAGGGGAGGGGGATTGGGTTAGAGCAGGGAGGCTGGGGGTGCCTTGGGGTTATGGATATATACAAATAAATATATAATATAATACGTGGCTCTTTGCGCTACTATCCACAGCTATTTTGGCTCTTAGTCTCTAACTGGTTGGCCACCCCTGGACTAGGCGGTCAAATTCATGCTGGTTTAGTGGCACTGGAACGTATGTATAGTCCCTTGCCCTTGTCCTCCTGAGCGGGGGCTGGGAGCCGGGCCGTATCTCCAGGAGGGGGGACCCAGACAGGCATGCGGGGGCCAAGGCTAGAGCCAGAGCTGAAGGTGGGAGCCAGAGCCCTGGGTAAAGCATGGGGGTGCTGCACAGTGTTCCCTGTAAGCTGAGCGCTTGGGCGGCCACCCAGGAGAAATTTAAATGCTGCCCAGCTGATTAGCAGAGTTCCCATAGCTGGCAGCAGGTGTTTCTCCTGGTGGTGCACGTCCGCACATGCCTCGGTGCACAGAACAAAATGTGTTCTGCACATGGATGAAAAAAATTAGAGGGAACCCTGCCGCAGCACCTTCCCCCACCTATGCACTGATTTCAACAGCAGCTAGCTCCAAGCTCCTCTCACTCGCCTCATGTGTCCCCACCCGGTGGCCTTGCCTCTGCACCTGGCTTCTGTGCTGCATGTCCAAGAGGCCGTGTGTGTGGTGTCGAGGTGCATCCCCCCCTCGCATGTGGCGATCCAGCTTAGTCCGCTGGCGTGGCTCTGTGCACAGACGGATCTGAGAGCTGTCATGCTCTAGAGATGCCACGTCCGGTGTGGCTTTGGGCACAGAGGGATCTGAGAGCCATCGTGCCCTAGAGATACCATGTCTGCTGGCGTGGCTCTGTGCACAGACAGATTTGAGAGTTTCTGTGCCCGAGAGATGCCATTTCTGGCGTGGCTCTGTGCACAGACGGATCTGAGAGCTGTCATGCCCTAGAGATGCCATGTCCAGCATGGCTCTGGGCACAGAGGGATCTGACAGCTGTCGTGCCCTAGAGATACCGTGTCTGCTGGCGTGGGTCTGTGCCCGGACAGAATTGAGAGTTGCTGTGCCTGAGAGATGCCGTTTCCGGCATGGCTCTGTGCACAGAGGGTCTGAGAGCTGCTGTTCTCTAGAGATGCTGTGTCCGGCGTGGCTCTGTGCACAGATGGTCTGAGAGCTGCCGTTCCCTAGAGATGCTGTGTCCGACGTGGCTCTGTGCACAGACAGATTTGAGAGTTGCCGTGCCCTAGAGATGCCGTGTCCGGCGTGGCTCTGTGCACAGATGGTCTGAGAGCTGCCGTGCCCTAGAGATGCCGTGTCCGACGTGGCTCTGTGCACAGACAGATCTGAGAGTTGCCGTGCCCTAGAGATGCCGTGTCCAACGTGGCTCTGTGCACAGATGGTCTGAGAGTTGCCGTGCCCTAGAGATGCCGTGTCTGATGTGGCTCTGTTCACAGACGGTCTGAGAGCTGCCGTGCCCTAGAGATGCTGTGTCTGGCGTGGCTCTGTGCACAGACAGATCTGAGAATTGCCGTGCCCTAGAGATGCCGTGTCTGGTGTGGCTCTGTGCACAGATGGTCTGAGAGTTGCCGTGCCCTAAAGATGTCGTGTCCAGCATGGCTCTGTGCACAGAGGGTCTGAGAGCTGCCATGCCCTAGAGATGTCATGTCCAGCGTGGCTCTGTGCACAGACGGTCTGAGAGCTGCTGTTCCCTAGAGATGCCATGTCCGGTGTGGCTCTGTGCACAGATGGTCTGAGAGCTGCTGTGCCCTAGAGATGTCGTGTCCGGCGTGGCTCTGTGCACAGATGGTCTGAGAGCTGCTGTGCCCTAGAGATGTCGTGTCCGGCGTGGCTCTGGGCACAGAGGGTCTGAGAGCTGCTGTTCCCTAGAGATGCCGTGTCCGGCGTGGCTCTGTGCACAGACGGTCTGAGAGCTGCCGTGCCCTAGAGATGCTGCAAGGCTCCCAAGTCACAGTCACCCATGCGTGCAGCTCAGGCAGGGTTTCATAGGAAGCTTTGCTGGGGGTGGGGGAGGAAGAGCCAGGCGCTGTGGTTCCCTTGCAGGCTGAGGCAAGCTCTTGCGTTAGTGCCCGTTGCCTGGATATGTCTCCTTCGGCCGCCTGCAGAGGGGATGAATGTGACTGCAGCAGCCCGTGTATGTCAAACGCACAGAGCTGTCGGCTCGCTCGGCTGCTACCCCTGGGCCTTGGGGAATTCAAAGGACCCATGAGTCAGGGCTGAGTCAGTGCCCCAAGGTGGTGCTGTGGGGGGATCGGTCCAGCAGAGTGTGGGCACAGTGGCTGGTAGAAGATACTCCTTCCTCCCTCTCAATTAGTACCACCCCTGGCACTGCTGCAGGGAGTCGTGTGTGTGGCCAGTAGGGGGCGCTCTGCCTTTGTATTCAGTGCTGTCCCAGGACCCCAGTGGGGGTGCTGTGGGGCAGGGTTTCAATAGGGGGCGCTCCCTTGGTAGTCAGGGCTGATCCCAGTGTGGGTGTTGTGCTGCAGGGCATCAGTAGGGGGCGCTTTCCCCCTGCATTCAGGGCTAACCCCAATGGGTCACTACGGGGCGCATCCAGATCAAACGCAAAACTGAAACTGGAACTCAGGGATGGGCAATAATTTGTGGTGGGGCCACTCCAAGATTTTGGTAAGTGGTCAAGGGCCGCACTTTTCTATGGAGGGGGTGCGGGGTCTGGGACGGAGGTTGGGTACAGAAGGGAGCTCGGGGTAGGGGACTGGGGTGCAGGAAGGGAGGTGGGGTCTGAGAGGGAGTTTGGATGTAGGAGGGAGTTGTGACCTGGGGGAGGGGTGCAGCGAGTTTGGGTGGTGACCTAGGGGTGCAGGGTCAGGGAGGGGGTACGGGTGCAAGAGGGGATTGTGGCTGAGGGAGGGGTGCAGAAGGGGGTGCAGGGTCTGGGAGGGGGAGTGACCTGGGGGAAAGGGAGTACAGAGGGTTCGGGTGGTGACCTGGGTGTGGGAGGAAGTGGGGTGCTCCCAGCCAGCAGCCCAGTGGCACCCTCAGGCAGGCTCGTTTCCAGCCAATGGGAGCTGTGATGATTGTGCTGGGGCCGGGGGCAGCACACGAAGTCTCCTCACCCCCGTGGTCTCCCCCTCCTCTGCGAGGGGCACCCCAGCAGCCAGCCTCTTTGAGCGGCCTGGGGCTGTGTCAGGCAGGGAGCCTGCCTGAGGGTGCCGGTGGGCTGCAGGCCGGGTTCAAAGGGAGCAGCCCATGCCAGAGGAGGGATTCTCCTGCTGCTGCAGTCCAGGGGCGGCGGGTATCATAGGTGGGGGAGGCTCTGCCTTCCCAAACTGCCAGGCCTGGCCCCGCCCACGCTCTGCCCCCAGAACACCTACTGTGGGCGTACTGGGGCGGAGTGTTGCTGCCCCCAGTGCCCGCCCTCCCCGTGCTCCTGGGCCAGCGATGCTGAGGCTGCGCGCTCTCCTCCCTCCCCATGGTGCTGGGGGGGTGGGGCCTGGGTAGAAGGGATGGGGGGGGTTACCTCCCCCAGACCTACCTTCACCCACTGTCTATGCTACAGTTAATCCACTTCCCTGAGAAGCTAGCGTGACTACGCCATGGGTAGAGCCCTGCAATCTACGGGTGTCTGCGGATGTGGATGACGATGTGGATATCTGTGGCTGATTTTTGCAGATATGGATACAGATGGAGATATACATTTTTTGTTTAGAGCCCTGCAAATTTTCAGATATCTGCTTTATAACCATGGGCAGGGCTTGCCAAACCGCGGCGAGCCCCGCTCGCCAGCCGTGCTGTCCGGCGATCTGCGCATGCGCAGATCGTTCTGCGCATGCGCAGATCGTTCTGCGCATGCGCAGATCGCCTGAACCCGGCTCTTCCGGGTTGCAATCTACTCGCCACGGGCGAGTAGATTGCATTATTTGTCGAGCCCTGACCATGGGTATAGGCATGGATGCAGATATCTGCTTTATAGCCATGGGTATCCATATAGATGCAGATATCCGTTTTATATCTATGGGTATCCACATGGATGCAAATATCCACTTTATATCTATGGGTATCCACATGGATGCAGATATCCACTTTATATCTATGGGTATCCACATGGATGCAGATATCCACTTTATATCTATGGGTATCCGCATGGATGCAGATATCCACTTTATATCTATGGGTATCCGCATGGATGCAGATATCCACTTTATATCTATGGGTATCCGCATGGATGCAGATATCCACTTTATATCTATGGGTATCCTCATGGATGCAGATATCCACTTTATATCTATGGGTATCCACATGGATGCAGATATCCACTTTATATCTAAGAGTATCCGCATGGATGCAGATATCCACTTTATATCTATGGGTATCCACATGGATGCAGATATCCACTTTATATCTATGGGTATCCGCATGGATGCAGATATCCACTTTATATCTATGGGTATCCGCATGGATGCAGATATCCACTTTATATCTAAGAGTATCCACATGGATGCAGATATCCACTTTATATCTATGGGTATCCACATGGATGCAAATATCCACTTTATATCTAAGAGTATCCGCATGGATGCAGATATCCACTTTATATCTATGGGTATCCGCATGGATGCAGATATCCACTTTATATCTATGGGTATCCGCATGGATGCAGATATCCACTTTATATCTAAGAGTATCCTCATGGATGCAGATATCCACTTTATATCTATGGGTATCCACATGGATGCAGATATCCACTTTATATCTAAGAGTATCCGCATGGATGCAGATATCCACTTTATATCTATGGGTATCCGCATGGATGCAGATATCCACTTTATATCTAAGAGTATCCGCATGGATGCAGATATCCACTTTATATCTATGGGTATCCGCATGGATGCAGATATCCACTTTATATCTAAGAGTATCCGCATGGATGCAGATATCCACTTTATATCTATGGGTATCCACATGGATGCAGATATCCACTTTATATCTATGGGTATCCACATGGATGCAGATATCCACTTTATATCTAAGAGTATCCGCATGGATGCAGATATCCACTTTATATCTATGGGTATCCGCATGGATGCAGATATCCACTTTATATCTATGGGTATCCACATGGATGCAGATATCCACTTTATATCTAAGAGTATCCGCATGGATGCAGATATCTGTGCATCATTTTTGCAGATGCAGATATGGATACAAGTTTTGTATCCTTGCAGGACTGTCATCATGGGCCACTGACATTGGTGGAAGACAGATTTCCATGTAGACGCACATGCAGCTAAGACAGCGCTTCCTAGTGTAGAACAGGCCTAAGACAAGTTTTCACTCGCACCCTGAGCAAACACCCATTGCCAGCTGGCCAGATGTTACGGGGGGACAAGATCAGAATCCCAAACTGGACCAGCGAGTGACTGTCGGATTCAGAACGAGGCTTGTTCTGGGCACGAGCCGTTATGAACTTGTGGCCACAGAAAAACCACCGGGTAGGATTTGAAGGGCTGATCACTGGCCAGAGCCCTTAGTGGAGCCAAGGCGACTCTCTGATCCGTGCCCTGCGCCAGGGTGCTAGAAGAGCCCCCAGGTCCATGCAGGGGGCATCCCAGGAGAAGCTTTGTATTTTGGATCTCTCTGCCACACTTTTAGCTACGGGGGCCAGTGACGTAGCGTCATTTGATCAGTGCGTCTCTAGACCCGCTAGCTCCAGCGTGGAGTCCATCAATAGCCCAGGGCTGGCAGGGGCCTGTCCGCTGGGAGACGGCGCATGCCGGTGACAGGGTCGTTGGTGTTTGCCTGCCTGTGTGACAACGGGAGGGCTTTAATGCTAGCTAGAAAACTTTGTTGGGACTTCAGGCGACTTTCAGCGTCTGGGCTATGCCTTGAATCGGCGCTCGACAATGTGCATTTTCCTCATCGGCGTGCAGAATACTTTTTGTCACGTGCACCAAGGCATGTGCAGATGTGCACCACCAATAGCAACACACGCTGCCAGCTGGGCAGCACTTGAATCTCTCCTGGGCGGCCGCCCAAGCACTCAGCTCACCGGGAACCCTGGCGCTTAACTCCACTAGCCACTTCCTGGCGTCTTTCAGGAGGAGCAACACGGCTGAGGCAGGCAGATGACCTGGACATACCCAGTAGGATGCACGACTCCGCCCAAGAGAGGCGATGGCTGAGGAATCTCCAGGGAGTGCCCAGCTGGACCCCGGAGAGGGAGTCCAAACGCAGTTGCCCTGACCTGTGACCAATGACTCCTTCCTGAGTGCAGAGGAGAAACCAAATGGCGGCTCCCAAACCCCATCCAGCATATGGTGCATCTCCATGGCCTGCCCTGGCCTGGCATCACATGGAATTGCTAACACAGCAGGCCTTTAAACTGCCTCCCCCTTCCTGCGGTGAAGGGGGGCGGGTCACAGCTCATTTGGAGGTTTTCAGGGCAGCTGGACGAGCTCGTCGGTTGGTGAATGAAAGCTGAGATTCTGGAGAGCGGGCAAGAAGGCTGGAGAGGGGCAGGACTGGAGCGCCCGGACATGCTGGCTTGGCTGAGCCCTGGCGGACGGGATGCCTGCATGCCATTTGCGACCAGCTCCGTCCAGGGGCTGGTGTCAATGAAAATGCTCCGAAAATGCCCCGACTCTTCATCACTCCCAGCTCTGCCACTGGCCTGCTGGGTGACTTTGTGCATATCCCTTCCCTGCACTGTGCCTCAGTTTCCCCTCCCATTTCTGATTACGCAGGCAGTCTCCCTCTTTGTCCATGCAGTACACAGCACAGGGGGCCCTGCTCTGTGTTGGGACCTCTAGGTGCTACTGTCATACAGGCTGGCTATGGCCTGGCCTTGATTTTGGATGGGGTGCTACCGTAATGCCCCTAATAAAGGGGAAATCCCTCTTCCCCCTTTTAAAGACCTTTCTCTTTTCAGTTTTCACTTTCTTTGACCCGAATGACCCGGCTTGCCAGGAAATCCTCTATGACCCCCAGACCACAGTCCCGGAGCTGTTTGCCATCATCCGACAGTGGGTCCCCCAGGTGCAACATAAGATTGACGTCATAGGCAGCGAGGTGAGTGGGGGGGCGGCACCTTACCCAGTGCCTGCGTGCGCGGCCCGGCACTGGAGAGAGGCTGCAGGCCACCTGCCCTGGGACGCGCCAGCGGGGCTGCAGCTGGTGGAACTGGCACATCCTGCTCAGAGAAGGGTCTGGTTGCGCTGGGGGGGTTGAGATCGGCATCACATCGGGCCAGAAACCAGCCCGCAGGAAATTCCGAGGGGGATCTAGTGGGCAGAGCGGGGTGGGGCTGGGAGCCGGAACTCCTGGGTTCTAGTCCCAGCTCTGGGAGGGGAGTGGGGCTGAGCGGGGGAGAGCCGAGGAGAGCTGGGAGTCAGGACGTCTGGGTTTTACCTTCAGCACTGCTTCTAATTCACTGGGTGGCCCTAGGCAAGTCCCTGCCCCGCTTTGTGCCTCAGTTTCCCCCTTGTGGCAAAGGGGCAGTGCCTGCCTTGGCGATCCCTGGGGCAGATGGGCACCGTGACGCTGCTGTTAGAAACCTCCCCTTGGACCCTGAAACTCGCTTGTCCCCTGCACCAGTCAAGCCACCGCCATGGGGGACCCTGACCTGGGGTGCAGTGGGTTGGAAGTGGGGAACGCGGCCTAACCAGTTCTGATGCACCCCTCCCCCGCCTGCCCCCTTCCCCCTTCCCCCGGCCCCATCTCCTCTCTCCCCAGATCCTGAAGCGTGGTTGTCATGTCAACGACCGGGATGGCTTGACCGACATGACGCTGCTTCATTACGCCTGCAAAGCCGGCGCGCACGGTGTCGGTGAGCCGGGGAGAGGGCTGCAGGCTGGGAGGTGGGGGAAGGGCTCCCGCTGCATGGGGGTGGGGTTTCCTTTGGGGGCGTCACCCTCTAATCCCAGCCCAGGAGTGAATGGCCAGCTCTTGTAGTTGGGGTTGGGGGGAGCCTGGAGAAATTGGGACAATTCAAAGGACTCAGGCTCCCAAGGGGCTCTGCTCCCCCCTTCCCTCCCACGGGCCCTTCCGCCACTTCGAGGGGCTGGCTGGCAGCCGCAGGCCCGTGAGGTGGGGCCAGCGGGGTAGGGCCCGTTCTCAGCGCCCGTCCTTTCTCCTACACGGCGGGGCAGGTGGGCTACTCAGGGCTCTCCCCAGCAGCTGGGATGTCTCTGTTGGCTGGGCCCATTGCACCCTTCCCCATACAGAGCTCCCTGCAGGGGTAGGCTTCTCCTGGCCCCCTGGAGCAGGGCAGCCCACTGAGACCCCCCAGGGCAGCTCCCCCTCAGGTCCAGGCAGTGTCCCCCCTCAGGCCAGTGGGCTCAGGCTCTCGGCAGACCCAGGCTGGCGTCCGTCACAATCTGGATAATTTGGGCTTTCCCCCCAGTCACCATGGCTGTTAGGGCCCTGTGGCCCCGGGGGGACCCACCGCCCCTCTGCCTTCCTCTCGTCTGCAGTGTGCGGCAGTCCCGTAGCCTTGGGGGTGGGGGGTTCCAGGGCTCTGATCCCCTCCCCTCCCCTAGGCGACCCTGCCGCCGCCGTCCGCCTCTCCAACCAGCTGCTGGCCCTGGGGGCGGACGTGACCCTGCGCAGCCGCTGGACCAACATGAACGCGCTGCACTACGCCGCCTACTTCGACGTGCCCGAGCTCATCCGCATCCTGCTCAAAAGCTCCAAGCCCAGAGGTGAGCCGGGGTGATGGGAGGGAGGGAGGACGTCTCCCCGACTGCAGCCAGGGCCCCCCGAGTGCTACCACCCAGAGGCTCTGGGCTTGCACTGTCATGGCCCCAGCTATGTTTCTGGCAACCGACGCAGTGTCAGAGCCCCAAGGAAGGCAAGAGGCGCCTGGGCGCCAGGACTCCTGGGTTCTGCCCCAGCTCTGGGAGGGGAGTAGGGTCTAGTGGTTGGAGCAGGGGGCTGGGACTCAGGAGTCCTGGGTGCTGTTGCAGTTCTGCCACTGACTCGCTGTGGGACCAAATCCTTCCCCCCCCCCCCCCCGCCTCTGTTTCCCCTCAGGTCCCTGGCACGAGGGCTGGTCCCTCCCGGGCAGGGCCTGACGCCGCCCCCGGGGCCCTGTCTGTGCTTTGCCTTGCAGTGCTCAACTCCACCTGCAGCGACTTCAACCACGGCACGGCGCTGCACATCGCGGCCTCCAACCTGTGCCTGGGGGCCGTAAAGTGTCTGCTGGAGCACGGGGCCAACCCCACGGTCAGGGTGAGAGCTCCGGCAGGGCCTGAGAACCGGAACTGAACCGCTCGGGGGGGGGGGACAGCTTAAGCAAAGACCAGCTGGGGGCAGACACCTGAGGGAACCCCAGATTCTCAGGTTACGGACCAGGGGCAGAGAGAGGGGAGCTGGCATCGAACAAGGGACCTGACTGGCAGGATATGGACTGGGGAAGGGAGAGGGGGATTGACTGGCAGGATATGGACTGGGGGAGGGAGAGGGGACTGACTGGCAGGATATGGACTGGGAGAGGGAGAGGGGAGCTGACTGGCAGGATATCGACTGGGAGAGGGAGAGGGGGACTGACTGGCAGGATATGGACTGGGAGAGGGAGAGGGGAGCTGACTGGCAGGATATGGACTGGGGGAGGGAGAGGGGACCTGACTGGCAGGATATGGACTGGGGAAGGGAGAGGGGACCTGACTGGCAGGATATGGACTGGGGGAGGGAGAGGGGAGCTGACTGGCAGGATATGGACTGGGGGAGGGAGAGGGGAACTGACTGGCAGGATATGGACTGGGGAGAGGGAGAGGGGAACTGACTGGCGGGGTATGGACTGGGGGAGGGAGAGGGGAACTGACTGGCAGGATATGGACTGGGAGAGGAGAGGGAACTGACTGGCAGGATATGGACTGGAGGAGGGAGAGGGGAGGATATGGACTGGGAGAGAGAGGGAACTGACTGGCAGGATATGGACTGGGGGAGGGAGAGGGGAGGATATGGACTGGGGGAGAGAGAGGGGAACTGACTGGCAGGATATGGACTGGGGAGAGGGAGAGGGGAACTGACTGGCGGGGTATGGACTAGGGGAGGAGAGGGGAACTGACTGGCAGGATATGGACTGGGAGAGGAGAGGGGAACTGACTGGCGGGGTATGGACTAGGCGAGGGAGAGGGGAACTGACTGGCAGGATATGGACTGGGGAGAGGGAGAGGGGAACTGACTGGCCGGGTATGGACTGGGGGGAAGGACAGGGGAGCTGACTGGCTGGATGTGGATTGGGGAAGGGAGAGGGAACCTGACTGGCGGGGTATGGACTGTGGGGAAGGGAGGGGGAGGTGGCAGCAAAGAGGGGCCCTGACTCTGGATATGGCCCGGGGTTGGGGGAGCGCACACAGACAGTCTCTGGTGCCCCCCTCCTCCAGCTGCCCCATCCCCTCCCCCCGTCCCAGCCTCCCTCCCGCTCTCCCCCCTGCAGAACAGCAAAGGGCAGGTGCCGGCCGACGTGGTGCCCGACCCCATGGACATGACGCTGGACAAGGCCGAGGCGGCCATGGTGGCCAAGGAGCTGAAGCAGCTGCTGCTGGACGCGGTGCCTCTGAGCTGCAACCTGCCCAAGGTCACGCTGCCCAACTACGACAACATCCCTGGCAACCTCATGCTCACCTCCCTGGGCCTCAAGCTGGGGGAACGCGTCCTGGTGGACGGGCAGAAGGTACCGGCCCATCGGCCCCCTCCCCCAGCGAAGGGGCAGGGCCCGGGCTGGGGCTTGGACAGGGAACTCCCCCAGCCCAGGTGCTGCTGTGGAGAGAGAGAGCTGGGGGTGTCCTCTCTCCCTCTGCCACAGCTCCCGGGCAGCCTGCACCCCAAGTCCCTCGTCTCCAGCCCCACCCTAGAGCCTGCGCTCCCAGCCAGAGCCCTAACACCCCTGCAGCCCCCTCCCTCACCCTGAACCCCTCATCCCTGGCCGACCCCCACATACCCCAACCCTCTACCCCAGCCCTGAGCTCATCTCTGACCCCACCTCAGAGCCCCCCAGTGAACCCCAACCCTCTACCCCTGCCTTGAGACACCCCCCCACACACACACACGCCAAACCCCTTGGCCTCACCCCCACCCCATGAATGTTGGTTTTTTGCACCCATACAGAGGTGAAGTTTCACACACCTCCGTACTGGTGCACATAACCAAATTAATTCCGCACGTGGGGGGGAACAGTTAGAGGGAAGGCTGGTGGGGTCTCAGTAGAGGGTGCTCTCCCCTGGGTATCAGCGCTGGCTCTAGTGCAGCAGTAGGGGGCGCTGTGCGGCAGGTAGCTGGGTGGGGGCTCAGCAGGGGGCACTCTCCTCTCAATGCCAGGAGCTGGCCCCAGTAGGGGGTGCTGTGCGGCAGGTAGCTGGGTGGAGGGGTCAGTAGGGGCTACGTGCTCTTGGTGCCTGTGCTGGCCCCTGTGTGGCAGTAGGGGGTGCTGTGCAGCAGGGAGAGGGGTGGAGGGGTTGGTAGGGGCTGCATGCTCTTGGTGCCTGTGCTGGCCCCCGTGTGGCAGTAGGGGGTGCTGTGCAGCAGGGAGAGGGGTGGAGGGGTCGGTAGGGGCTGCATGCTCTTGGTGCCTGTGCTGGCCCCCGTGTGGCAGTAGGGGGCGCTGTGTGGCAGGGAGCGAGTGGGATGCGGGGGGGCTTTGTAAGGTTCTAGCATCTGGCTCCGACGCTGAGTGTGCGTCTCTGTAGCTGGGCACCCTGCGTTTCTGCGGCACGACGGAGTTCGCTAGTGGCCAGTGGGTCGGAGTGGAGCTGGATGAGCCGGAAGGCAAGAACGATGGAAGCGTGGGAGGAATACGCTACTTCATTTGCCCTCCGAAGCAAGGTAAATGGGGGCATGCTTGGAGCAGGGAGCCAGGACTCCTGGGCTCGGCACCCAACTCTGGGGTGGGAGGGGGGTCTCTGGTGTGCCCTGGGTTCCCCTCTCTGGAAGGGAGTGCGGCTCAGTGGTTAGGCATACGGGGCTGTACAGCTAAGCAATGTCTGAGCCGCCATTCACTGTTGGGTTTTTCCCTACTCAGGAGTTTTCGCCTCTGTGTCTAAAATCACCAAAGCCACAGACCAGATGCCATCTTCAGTCACGTCCACCCCCAAAACCCCCCGCATGGACTTCGCCCGCATGACCGGGAAGGGCCGCAAGGACAAGAAAGGTAGCGGGGCAGTTCTAGGGGCAAACGCGGTGGGGGTTGGGAGCCAGGACTCCTGGGTTCTCTTCCCAGCTCTGCCCCTTTCCCTCCACCTCTCATTCGTCCCCCTCTGGAAGGCTCATTAATCTTACCTTGGGGGCTGCGGGGCTGGGTCTTGACATGGCAGCCCAGAGGTGACGGGGGCAGGGCTCTGTGGTAGATGAACCAGGAGCCCCCCAGAGCCCCGTTTTGGATCCTGCCTGCCCTGGTGGGGGAGATGAAAGCCCCCGCAGGCTGGGACAGCAAGGTGCTGAAGGGGAAATCTGCATGCTATTTACATATGCAAATTGGAAAGGCCCAGCCTCCCCACAAACCAACCCCACCAGTTCTCCCCACCCACATGCATCGTTCCTCCCCATATTCCATCCAGTGTCCTCCCCTCCACCACCTGCCCCCTTTCCGCCCTCTCCTTCAGCCAGCCCGGGTCTGGCATCTCCTGCCAAGGGCCTGGCCCCGCCCCCTGCTCCCTCCAAGTCGCTCATTGGAGGAGAGAGGAAAAGGGGACGGCAGGGAGGCAGCCGGATTGGTTGGCAGGTGGGCAGGGGGCGGAGTTTCATTCCCTGCCCTTCCCCGCCCTCTCTGGCCCCAGGCTCCCAGCTGGGGCAGGCGCTGCTAGAGGGCCGGGCAGTGCCCGGTGGCCTCACTGCCTTTCCGCTCAGCCCTCAGGAAGAAGTCTCCCTCCGTGGGCAGCCTGGACCGAGAAGGGCTGAAGATCGAGCTCGGGGACCAGGTGCTGGTGGCAGGGCAGAAGCAGGGCATCATCCGGTTCTACGGCAAGACGGACTTTGCGCCGGGTGAGGAGGCAGGGCCGCCGGCTGGCGGGTGGAAAAGCCTGTGAGCCTCGTATGGCCGGGGACCCAACAGGGTCTTTTAGGTCTGGCTGGAGTCCAGGGCACTGGGGTTTGGACCCTCGTGCCGGGAAATCGAGAGCTGACGGCTTCTTATCCCCTCGCCAGGTTACTGGTTTGGCATCGAACTGGACAAGCCCACCGGGAAACACGACGGCTCGGTCTTCGGGGTCCGATACTTCGCCTGCCCCCCTAAACACGGAGTTTTTGCTCCTCCTTCCAGGGTCCAGAGGTACGTCCCTCTGGCTCCGGCCATGCGGGTCTGGGCGAGGGTGAGCGATGGCTGTCTGGCAGCTGGCTCCCTGCTGGCTGTAGCTCCAGGGTGGGCGCCTGGGCTTGTAACGCGCCGGGGCCTGGGTTCTAATCCCACCTCTCAGAGGCGAGTGAATGTAATTTCCTGAGCTCTGATTCTAATGGCCAAGGCTACGTCTGCCTCCAGATCATCCCTTTGAGTAGCGGATTATCACCCCATTGCATGGGGGACTCAGCGGAGGAAAGTGGCTTCCTCCAGATTATCTGGCCCTTAAGAGGTTTGGGGACAGACCTCAGGCCTTGTGTATGCTTGATTCCTGTCACCAGCGCGTGAGGCCCTGTATGAGCCGTGACACTGGTGTAAAAAAGCATCGAATGCTGGTGGGTGGAATCTGGGCAGATCTCTGGCGTAGGTACATCGTAGCTTCTCCACCCCCCCATGATCAATCCTCTCCCGTCCCCCTTTTCCCCACCCCCCTTTGCAGAGTCGGTGGCCCCAAAGACTCCCAGGGAGATGGCAGTTCAGTGAAGAAGGTGCACCAAGTCACTAGTAGGTATACTATGGATCCTCTGCCTTTCCATCCCCTCCCCCCCCAGCAATGGGAGGGACCAAGGGCCAAGCCCGTCCCCCTTGTGACTCCACTGGCCTTGCACCAGGGTTGACTTTAACAAAACCTCAGGGGGGGGGGGGGGGCTCTGCATCTACCTTAACAGCCTCCTTGCACAGATGGGGAAACTGAGGCACAGAGCGGCAGAGTGTGTGTGTCTGTGGCAGAGTGGGCTGCATGAGCGAGCCTCCTTCGCCTCAGTGGGCTGCAAGATTGAAATCAGCCATGTGTGCTAACCAGGATCCCGAGAATTTACACTGACTCTACAACATCAAATCTCTGACCGGCCTCTCCCCAGCATGTCCCACCCCTGCTCCTCCCCTTCCCTCCCAGCATGTCTGGGGTGCCAGTGATTCGGGGCGTATGAGCTCTGGGAGGGAGGGGGAGGCGCAAGGATGGGAGGAGAATCGGCCGATTCATGGCGCTCCGGGAGTACTGGGAGCAAGGGGGAGGAGCAGGTACGTGCAGGGCGAGTGGAGTGGGGGAAGGGGGCAGAGATGGGGTTCACAGGCCAGACATGGAACCTCAGTGGGCTGCAGGATGCCCACCACTGCTCTAACCGCTACTCCATGCTCCCCTCATTCTGCCAGTGCCACTCCCCCACCCATACTGCTAGTGCCGCCCTCAAAGCAGCAGCAGTCTGCCACCCCTCCCTTATTTTAGATGAATCTCGGCATCTCCACACTCATTTGTAACCACCGTGCAGGGCATCGAATCCGGGCTTCCCAGGCGAGCCCCCTAACCACTAGGCAGCGCTGCCTCCTGCCAAGACATTGATCGCAATGAGCTTAGCTTAGGCCCGTGCCCCCTACTGGTCTTGTGACGGAGAGGTGGGTTTGTCGGAGGGTTCTCAATGGCTGACGCCGCTGAAGTGACTGTGTTGTCCCGTCTCTCGCAGTGTCACAGCCAAAGCGCAACTTCACGGCGGTCAGGACCCCAAAAGACATCACGTCAGAAAACTCCATCTCTAGGTAAGGCTGGGGAGGAGCTGGGGGTGGAGGCCAGAGCTCTCCCATCTGGGCTTGGGGGAAGAGCCATGCCCACCCTGGGGCCCGGCCAGAGAAATGACCTCCCCTTGCATCCAGCAGCATGCTCTGTAGCAGCCCCAGCCCCACCCAGCTTGGAACTGGAGCCAACGGAAAAGAGAGCAGGGCAGTTCCCTGCGCTGGAAGCTGCTCTCAGGCTGGGGCGAGGCAGCCGGAGGAGCCGGATGATCAGCGAGCCCCTTTGGAATTTTAATGTATGGGGTCACACTCAGGCCCCCAGCAGCGTACGGAGGATGGAAATGGCCCCTGGCTGGGATCCCCCATTGCTGGCCCATGCGGAGCTGGAGTAAGAGCCCAGCTCCCAGTGTAGGGTCTGGTTCGGGCATGGCTGGAGCGCACTGCACTGTGGCTGGTCTCTGCCTCCGAGGTCCCGTAGGGGGTGGATCGGGTGGGGTGGGGCAGAGTGAATAGTGCAGGGACTGTTCTCTGCCCCAGGCCCCATGAGGAGCAGAGTCAATGAGAGCAGCCTCAGCGCTAACTTGCTGCTAGAGCAGCCTCGAAGCTGCACTGCCTTACTCTGCAGGCTGGATGGGGGAAGCATATGGGGAGGACAGAGGTGGCTTAAAGCCGTTGTAAACCCACCTGCCCTGCCTCAAAACACTGAGCACCAGACCCCTGGAACGTGCCAGCCAATTGGGGAACAGCAGCTAGCACCAGCTGGGCGGTGAGTGATGAGAGTCACAGAGGTTAAGGCCAAAAGGGACCTGGCATTAAACCATCTAATCTGCCTCTGCAGCCTTTCGGTTTCACCCGGTACCCCTGTATTTAGCCCTAGGACTTTAGCTAGACTTAGGCACTTTGGTCCTTGGGAGGCTAAGCTGTTGTGGGCCACAGACAGAGCCTCCTAAAGTCCTTGCCACTCTAACCGGGGGAAACCCCCTTTCCCTGGCTGCCTGCCTAGCTGCTGTTGGGATTTATGATGTGACCTGGGAGATTTACCTGGCCTGGCTCGGGTCCTTAACTCAAATACGTTTTGTTTTCTTCATTTGAATCATTGCTGTGGGGTGGGGCGGGGGATGGGGCTCTCAGGGTGCAGGCTGCCCTGGGGAGAGATGGCAACCCCAGCCCTCCGTCACTGCAGCAGCTTGGGGGCAGGTGAGAGACGCCTCTCCATGGCCACTGCAGCTCCATTGGGCACAGCTGGGGGAGAGGGACAGACAGATACAGACACACTCTCTGAAATATATAGTAGGCAGCTGTCCCTTTCTCCACCCCTGCCCCCTGCTGGCCCAATGGAGTTATAGCCGTCCCGGTCCCCATTTCTGGCTCCTTGTGCCCCCCTGTGGTCATTCTACAGTGTAACTGTCCCTCCGACTAGACGCCTCCCTTCCCATTTTAGGAGAAACAATTCCAGGCACATCCCATTGTCCTAGCACAACCAAACCCTGACTTTGCTCTTTAAGGTATGATAAGAGCAAACTGCCTACCAAATTTGGTGGTCCTAGATCTCACCATTTAGGAGGCATTCTTGAATGGACTCACAGATGGACAGACAGACAGACAGACAGATGCACGTTCTAAAATATAGTGTAAGAAGATTATAGTAGCACCTCAGTCACGGACAGAGACCCCTTTCTGCTAGGGTTGTACATTTTAATTGCTATTAGGTGTATTATGGTAGCTCGTAGGCACCCCAGTCATGGGTCAGAACCCAGTTGTGCTAGGGGGACTGTACGTTTTATTGCAATTAAGTGTATAACAGTAGCACCCCCAGTTATAGGCAAGACCCCCATGGTGCTAGGTACTGTATGTTTTTATTGCTATCAGGTGCATTATGGTAGCGCTAAGGAGCCCCAGTCTTGGACCAGGCTCTTGTGGTGCCAGGTGTTATACATTTCTGTTGCTGTTAAGTGTATTATGGTAGTGCCTAGGGAGCCTGTGTTGGACCAGGCTCCCATGGTACCAGGCCCTATATATTTCTGTTATTAGGTGTATTATGGTAGTGCCTAGGTGCCCCAGTCTTGGAGCAGGCTCCCCGTGGTGCCAGGCACTGTACATTTCTGTTGCTATTAGGTATATTACGGTAGCGCCTAGGACCCCAGAAGAGCCAGGCACTGTACATGTCTGTTGCTATTAGGTGTATTACAGTCGCACCTAGGCACCCCAGTCTTGGAGCAGGCTCCCATGGTGCCAGGTGCTGTACAGACACTGAACACAAAGCCAGTTCCTGCCCCGCGGAGCTTCCCTGCTTCCTTCTCATTTCCTCTTCCTGGCTGCGAGCTGCTAGGCGAGCGCTTCCCCCTCTCTCGTCTCTTTCAGATTACTCTTCTGCTGCTGGTTCCCCTGGATGCTGCGCGCGGAGATGCAGTCCTAAGGCCACGGCGCTCGCCCCTGCCCTCCTCCGCTCTGTCCTCTGCTCTCCAACTAACCGAAAGACTGCTCTCCCCGTCGGGCTCTCCCCCCCTCCCCGGTCGCAGTTCTAGTGAACCCCAGTGCCTTGGTACCATTGAACGTCGCCCCGTCGTCCGTGAGAAAGGCTGCACTGACCCCACCCCCACGTGCGTACGCACCCCCACCCCACGTAGACGTGATATGGGCTCGGAAGCTCCCCTTTGATTTCTGCCCCGACCCCCTTCAGGGAGCGGTGCCACAAATGCCAAGCGTCTCGGGTACAGATTTCCCTCTGAGGTTCGATTGCTCTCAGCCTGACGCCCGGGCGAGGCTGATCCAGCGCCCCCCGAACTCGGCCCTTTGTGTTTATCCTCAACGAAACTTGATCTAACCTGGCCTGTCTCTGCATTACTGCAGCGGCATGGACAGGGTCACATCGTAACACCCCGAGTGTGGCAGCAGCGCTCCTCCCCAGCCTAAGCCGCCTTTTTCAGGTACTGCTCTCTTTCTAGGATGAATGGTATTAGATTGCTCAGTCCCTTCCAGGGACGAGAAACTGGTCCCGGGGCCATCCTTATCCATATGCAGAAAACGAAGCTGCGTAGGACACCTGAAAATGTGGGGCACCACTGGGTCTTAATGCCCATCCCCCTGCCTCTTTCTGTCCCTGTTCTGTGGCTTTGCTTCCTCCAGAGAGCACCTAGGTCACTTACAAGTGACACAGCCTGCCGGAGCTATTAGCAACACATGGATCCCATGAAAGAGACATTTGAGTGTAAGGAAGCCATTTCACAGGCCAAGCCCCGGTCAGTTTCTGAAGTTACGGTGGGAGCCGTAACTGAGTTTAAAATTTGCTTTAAAAATACTCCGTTAGTGTGTGCTGAAATGTATAAAATCACAGCCCTAAAAATCAGGGGCACCAGTTTAATAGCACTGTATAGGGCCCCATCAATCCTAAGGACAATCTTGACTGGTCCTGTGTTGGGCTGTAAAGAGCAGTGAGATTTGGGGACTCTCTGAAAGCAGTGGAGAGAGCCCCCTGTCCCTCAGGCATTTGCTCTGGGGTGCACAGGTCAGTCACCATGGGGGGAAATCTGTACATGAGTGTTTTTACGGTAGATCAGCGCTTACAACGATTGCTAAGCACTCCCTTCGCAACACAACCCCACCAGGGGCCAACTGATGTTGGCTTCAAAGTTTGGAGTAGCTTGTACCAGTTCAGGGCATATTTGAGGGGTCGGGTCTCAACACAGCGGGTTGCCAGACACCCCCCTGGTCCCTCCTTCATTCTCATTTATTCGCTCCCTTCAGCGCGATTACTCTGTATTTGCAGGCAAACCCGCCAGAGTTTTTTCCTTTCGAGCAGTTTACAAAAAAAAAAGTATATTTTTAAAAGAAAATCACCCTTACTATTTTAAAAGAAAAATTAGCCATGGACAAACGGGAGCTGGCACGTTGCTGTTCCCCACCAAGCCGAAGGTCTTGTCTAGACACGGACATTGTCCCACTTAAAGCAATCCAGTGTAGTTATACTCAAAATTCCCTCTAATCTTGTCCAGCCATGTGTAGATTTTTTCCATCTATGTGCAGAATAATTTTTTTCCATGTGCTGAGGCACGTGTGAATGTGCACCACCAGTAGAAACACAACCAACCTGTGCTAATCAGCTGGCCAGCATTTGGATTTCTCCTGAGCAGCTGCACAAGCACAGCTTACAGGGAACGCAGGATGGGGAATAAGCTATATCTGGCTACAAGTCACCTTTATCCCTTGTGACTAAGCCTACACAGGAGTTGGATTGCTGCACCAGGATCAGTGAAAAATTGCACCTCTGGCCTGTGGTTGCGGCAGCACAAATTCTCTGTGTAGAATTGGTGCAAGGGTCTCTCCTCTCATGGCCACAAGCTTGGTAAATAGAACCTGCCACTCACCCGCGTCAGCCAGCTTTTAGCTGGCATGAGCCAGGATACAGGTGCCTCGTACTGGGGCAGCTTATTCCTCGTCCCATGTGGGAATAGCTATCCCGGTGTAAGCACTCTGAGCCGGGGATAACTGTGTCCACACTGGAGGGGGGCTGGCCCGGTCTGGAGAAAGGGCTTTCGGGACAGGCCAGGGGTCGGGAATGCTGGAAAGCTGGAGATGTCCGGGATGTTTCCAACCGCCTCCGAGTGTCTGTCAGGTGAGCGGCTGCTTTTGAGGATGGTGTCGTGCTCCCTAAGTGGCCAGGCTCGGCTCCGGGCAGCTGAAGGTACTGCAGCCTGCTGTCTGGGCTAGCTGGAGGGGTACTACCCAAGACAGGGTGTGGTTATTGCTAGAAACCAGGAGCAGCTGCCTAGACTCTCCATCCATCTCATTTTATCCTTACATCCATCCATCCTATTCCTCCACCCATCCTTCCTCCTGCCTCTGGCCTTGAATCCATCCCTCTATCCTCCACCGTTGCTGCCATGTCCCCTAACGTCCTGAGGCAGCTAGGTCCAGTGGCTAGAGCTGGGGCAGCCAGGACTCCTGGGTTCTCGTCCTGAAAGGGAAGCCCATTCCTGACACCAAGAAAAGCATGCTGGGCATGGGAATAGAGAGCTGGGACTGCTGGCAAGGATCATGGAGGAGGGAGACTCCTGGATTTTCTTCCTAGCTCTGCCCAACTCCCTATGGGCAAGTCCCTGCGCCTCTGTGTGCCTCAGTTTCCCTATCTGCAAAACAGGGATGAGGCTATTGCCCCACCTCACTGAGGGGCCACGAAGCTTGCATAATGAAAAGGCTTTGAGACCCTCGGGGCGGCGGCTGCCCCTGGAAGCATAGAGCATTGCCAAGCTGGGAAAAGGCCCCCGGCCCGGTGTACTTTAAACACCTCCCAGCGGAACAGCCACTTGTAACCTCCATCTCCAAACCCGGCAGCCTTCCTGCGCGTCCTGCTGCTGCATGTTGGGAGAGCTGGGAAGCTCCAGGACTCCTGGGTTCTACCCCTGACCCTGCGAAAGGAGCACCGGGCATAGGAACAGAAAGCCTAGGCTGGCCCCGAACGTTGCCCTTTCAGCTGTTACGGCACTAAACATAGGCGTAGCCTCCTCCTCTTCGCTCCCTCTCCAGCCCAATAAAAAGTTCCATCCCCTCTCATGTTCTTTTCTCTAGCAATAAAAACCTTGCAATTGCTCAGCTTTGCCCTTGTCACTAGGGGGTATCTTGGGTCTTCCCCATTCCATCCGCATCTCGAGTCACCCCGGCCGAGCTTGCGTTTCCGATGCTCACCGTCAGGGCCGCCAGCAACACGCTAACCTGGCCCCGGTCCGGCTCCACCTCCTTTGCAGTGGTCCTCCGTGTTTGTATAATAGAAATCACGTCGGGCGAAGTCTCTTTAACACTATTTTTAAGATTTGTAACCCATGCTCCTTGTCAATTGTTTAGCGAGTGGCTTGTTTCTCCCGCTGCTGAGCTCACTGTTGACTCTGCATGCCTTGTTCCTTCTCCCCTCCATCCAGGCGCTCTGGAAAATTCAGCATGAGAAGAAATCAATATGCCTATTGCTTATCTGTCATTAATAAAGAGTGTTTCTATGTGCATTGTGTAAAAGGTCTCTGGCTTCTCCTCCTCTCTGCACTGCGCTGCCCCATCCCCCCGACCCCAATCAGCTCATGTTTCGGGAGCAAGATGAGGTGAGGGAGAGAAGGAAGGTGGCATCTCAGCAGGGTGTTTAAAACAAAACTCACGCCCTCCTCCGCAGCATTGCACTCCAAAATCACAAGCCGGTGAGGTTTTAGGGTCACGCTTTTCTCCGCAGCTGTGTGGGCCAGAACATTAGTGTTGCTTTCTCCAGCATGCACTGAATAGCTCTGAGAATTGCCGAAGAAGAGGGTTGGAAGAGACCTCAGGAGGTCATCTAGTCCAGCCCCCTGTGCAAAGCAGGGGCGGGGGGGCATAATGGTTGTATGGCCCTCAGGCAGGAGGAGCTGGCTAGTAGCCAGCAGGGGGACTAGTGGGGTCAGAGGGCCAGTGTCCCTGCCCCCCACATTCACCAGCGGGAAGTGGAGCAGCACAGCCAAAGAGCAGCATGAACTGACCCCGCTGGTGAGTGCGAGG
This sequence comes from Rafetus swinhoei, assembly GCA_019425775.1. Lineage (NCBI taxonomy): Eukaryota > Metazoa > Chordata > Testudines > Trionychidae > Rafetus > Rafetus swinhoei. Next base: position 6,449,728 of record JAFJHL010000087.1, on the reverse strand, counting down.
GGGGGGAGATGTCTGCTGCTGGCGCCAGCCCTACTAGTCCCCTGGGGCCACCTTGTCTGTGGGGAAAAGGCAGGGTGGGCATGGAGGAAGGATGGGAGAGAGCAGGGGCAGGACTAGGGCAGAGAGAGACAGGGTCTGGGGTGGAGGGGGGTTGTCCCGGCCCTTCCCCTGGTGGGGGGCCTCATGAGGCCGATGCACACCCCTGTTCCCTCTCACCAGATGCCTCTGCCCCTTCAGGTAGCTGCAGGCTGCTATCAAATCCCTGCTCACTCGTGTCTTCTGCAGACAGCCCAGATCCCTCAGCCTCTCCTCATAAATCATCTGCCCTAGTCCCACGGTCTTTCCTACCTCCAGCCCTGCCTCCGAGCCACCATCCTTCCCATCAGAGCATCTGTGGAAGCAAGACCCTCCGCTGTGCTCCCAGGGATCCCTCTGGCACGCTGCAGCGCATCAAGCCCCACGATTCTGGGTGTTTCTTGGTGTCACTGAGCAGCGCTCTGTTGGTGGGGGGAGTGGAGGGGGACACAAGGCAGTGTATGCAGCTCGAGACAGAGTGCAGCTATTCCTGCCTTCCAGCACAACAGCCTCTGGGCTCTGCCTGTCCTGCCAGGAGAGCTGAACTGGTGGATGACTTAGGGCTGGGACAGAAGGAGTGATCATGGTGTGGGAGGGGGAACAGATGAGGGAACGAAGGGGCACACACAGCCCTGGCCGTGCGGGGTGCTCACAGAGCTGCTGGCATGGAGGGAGAATGGGGGATCTTGGTTCGGGAGGAGGAGGGACTGAGGGCGCAATGGCTAGGGGGATACTGGGAGACCCTGGTATGGGGCAAATCGGGTGGAGGGGGGTGGCACAAGCCCCTGGCAATGGCACGGGGAAACAAGGAGCACAGAGAATCCCAGCCATAAGGAATGGGGGGTACACGGAGCCCCTGGGGTGGGGGGGACATGGAGCCCCTGGAGTGGGGGAAGGAGAATCGGGGGGGGAAGGAGAATGGGGAGACACACGGAGCAGAGCCCCTGGGGTAGGGGAAGGAGAATGGGGGAAAGGAGAGCACCCAGAGCCCCTGGGTGGGGGAAGGAGAATGGGGAGCACCCAGAGCCCCTGGGGTGGGGGAAGGAGAATGGGGGGCACAGGGAGCAAAGCCCCTAGGGTAGGGGAAGGAGAATGGGGGGAAGGAGAATGGGGAGCACCCAGAGCCCCTGGGGTGGGGAAGGAGAATGGGGGCACAGGGAGCAGAGCCCTGGGGTAGGGGAAGGAGAATGGGGGGAACAGGGAGCAAAGCCCCTAGGGTAGGGGAAGGAGAATGGGAGCACCCAGAGCCCCTGGGGTGGGGAAGGAGAATGGGGGCAGAGGAATGGGGGGCACATGGAACCCCTGGGATAGGGGGAAGGAGAATGGGGGGCACACGGAACCCCTGGGAAAGGGGGTGCGGGAAGGAGGCCACGGGGATGGGCTGTAAGGTCTCCCCTCCCCTCCGCTGGCTGCGCTCGCTCACGTGGTGTTGTCAGGGGGTGGGAGGGGCTCCCGCTGCCTAGATTAGAACCTTGAGGCGCTCGAGGCCCGCCTCCATTGGCTGAAGTCGGCCCCTCCTTTTGCAAGAGCCGATTGGCCACCCCGCTCTTCTCTTTTCCTCCGCCTCCGCTGATTGGTTCAGGCGGTGGCTTCTCATTGGAGGAAGGGGGCGTCGGTCAAGAGGTCCCCGGAAGTGGCTGTGCTGGTTTCTCAGGTAGGAAGGGAGGGACTAGGCTCAACCAGTGGAGCCTTTCCCATGAGCCTCTGCGAGCCAGGACTCCTGGGGTCTGCCCCTGGCTGGGGGGAGGGGTAGCCAGGACTCCTGGGGTCTGTGCCCAGCACTGGGGGGGGGCCAGTGGGGTTCAGAGGTTAGAGCAGGGGGCTGGGATTTGGCTCCCCTGGGGTCTGCCCCTGGCTCTGCCCCGGTGACCCTGGGACAAGTCGCTGCCTGGCTCCCTGCCTCAGTTTCCCTGGATGCGGGGTGAGGCTGGCCCCTGCACGCGCGCCCCGGGGGGATGTCAAGGCTCGATCCGTGCCCCCTGCTGAAGCCAGTTGCACTGCAGACCAGTGGTTCTCAGCACTGCTCCCCATTCAGGAACCTCAGTCTCCAGCCCCGCCTCCCAGGCCTGGGGCATGTGACTTAGCTTTACTGACCTGTGGTGGGCGGCCCTGGTCAGTCAACCCTGCTTTGCCACCCCTTACTGCCTGCTCTTGAAACACCCCTAAACCTTGTCCGGTGATCCCTGTGGGGGGTGACTCCCAGGATGAGAAACACTGATCCAGAGGAGTTGACGTGCCCCCTGGAAGGTCTCTGTGTACCCCCAGGGATACACGTTCCCCAGGGTGAGCGCCACAGCTGTACTGTGCCTGTTGGAGCTCTCCCTGCAGCTTGGAGACTTTGATGGTTTGCTCCTGTTTGCAGCTCTGAGATAGCTAATGGTGCCTCCTCTGCTTCCTTTCCATGGATCTGCCACAGTCACAGGAGGGGGACCCAGAAGACTGGACCATCCAGCCATCGCAGGCCCCTTGTTTGAAATGGAAGAGCCCGGCACCAAGATCCCAGCACTGGAGGCCTTTCGTGTAGAGCAGGTAACCAGCTGGGGAGTGGGAGTAGGGGAGGAAGATGTTGTAACTGGGGGAGTTAGCCTGTGGTTGTCCTCGACTAGTGTAAAACCCTCGCCTCTATAAGAAAAGTGCCAATTCATGCTATCAAAGCTTTCTCTGATTTAGTGCATAGCCCAGCTGCAGTGGGGGTTTGCTCTGTGGCATCTGTGAGTCTTGTGGGTTGCAATTGGGACAAATCTCCAGGATAGATGAGGCCAGAGTCAGAGGTGGATATTGAGCCCTTGCCCAGGGATCCTATTGTTCATGCCCACCCACAGCTAAAGGAGGCTCTCTATGGGGAGGATCCACTGAGCCCATGAACTCAAATGAGTATTTGGCACAAATAAAATGAAAACGGGAGCAGGTGTGATGGGCAACGGGTCAGACAAGGGCACTGGAAGGGGACTCCATGCGGGGAGCTCTGGACAGCGCCCGATGCTCCTCCAGTGCATGGAGGGAGCCAGCAGAAACCTCCCAGAGGAGCTCTGCCCTGATGCATAATGGCCTTGCCTAGGGGTAACTGGATGTCTTTTGTGGCCTGGTCACTCTGCTGACTTTGGGAGGTGTTAAGGGAAATTCGATTTTGGGATCTGAGTCAGGATCACACAATATGATGCTTTGGGATGAAGACATGGGTATGTGCTTCTTTGGAGTACATGTATTGGATCAGAGACCCAGTGAGGGGAGGGAATATATTTTATTGGACTCAGTTCGGTTGGTGAAAGAGACAAGCTTTTGAGCTACACAGAGCTCTGCTGCTGCTCTGCGCAAGGTTGTCCCAGCTAAATACAAATGGAACTGATTGATGAGCATAAGTAGCTAGCCCCTATTTGAAGGGACCATTCAAAGTAGAGTAGCCTGCATTCATAGGACAGATTAAGGGGAGTTAGTGTGTTACAGGTTGTTATGGCTTATCAGTTAACCGTTTACATGGTTATATGTTTACTTCCCTAATCTCAGTTACTGTATGACTGGGCAGCGCCCGGCCCGACTGGGCCCTGATCTTCGTCATTGGGTGGCGCCCGGCCCGACGGGACCCTGATCTCAGTCACTGTGTGTCTGTGCAGCGCCCGGCCCGACGGGGCCCTGATCTCGGTCACTGTGTGTCTGAGCTGCGCCTGGCCCAATGGGGCCCTGGTCTCAGTCACTGTGTGTCTGGGCAGCGCCCGGCCCGACGAGGCCCTGATCTCGGTCACTGTGTGTCTGGGCGGCGCCCGGCCCCATGGGCCCTGATCTCAGTCACTGTGTGTCTGGGCGGTGCCCGGCCCGATGAGGCCCTGATCTCGGTCACTGTGTGTCCAGACAGCGCCTGGCCCGGTGAGGCCCTGATCTCGGTCACTGTGTGTCTGGGCGGCGCCTGGCCCGACGGGGCCCTGATCTCGGTTACTGTGTGTCTGGGCGGCGCCCGGCCCCATGGGCCCTGATCTCAGTCACTGTGTGTCTGGGCAGCGCCCAGCCCGACGGGGCCCTGATCTCGGTCACTGTGTGTCTGGGCGGTGCCCGGCCCGACGAGGCCCTGATCTCGGTCACTGTGTGTCCAGACAGCGCCTGGCCCGACGAGGCCCTGATCTCGGTCACTGTGTGTCTGGGCGGCGCCCGGCCCGACGGGGCCCTGATCTCGGTCACTGTGTGTCCGGACAGCGCCTGGCCTGGCACCGGTGTGGACTGCTGCCTGTAGGCATTGCTGTCATGGACATAATAATGTTAAGCTTCTCACTTGCTGCGTAGGGAGGCCCATTCTATGAGTGGAAAGGGAGTCCAGGCTGCGAGGTGCATTCAGCCATTGGGTTCTCTGTTCCCAACGCTATGGGGACTGGAAGGGCAAATAGCGTAGATCGTACTGGTGGTTTTGTGTAAGGGGCACCTGTCCTGCTGAGACCCAGCAAACTCATTGCATGGGGTTTTCGCAAGGTTGGCATAGAGCTTGGTGGATAGAGCACTGGACTGGCACTTGGGGGACCTGGCGTCTGATCTTGATTTGGCCACTGGCCTGCGAGGTGACTTCGGGCAAATCTTATCCCATTTCAGTGCCTCAGTTTCCCAGTCTGTAAAATGGGGAGGATGACCCTGGCCTCCCTTTGTAAAGTGCTTTGGGGTTTACTGACGAATAGCTGGTGGTGGTGGTGTTAGTATGTTTTAATTGCAGGCTCCTCCGACGGTCTATTATGTGCCAGACTTCATCTCGGAGTCGGAGGAGGCCTATCTCCTGCACCAGGTACGTGTGAGTTCCACTGGGGTTTACTATCCCCATGGTATAAGAGGCCTGCACAGTGCTTGGTGGCTGCTGCTCTTGCAGGAAGAGTTCCCTGCCTGATTCCGATAAGAGCAGGCTGGTTTGTCTGTTCACTTCCCTTTTGGTCTTGATCCCAGTCCCTTCGTGCACAGACAGACCCAGCCTTTGTAGATGTGGAATCCACGTGACCTCCCACCGCCCACCCCATCCAGGTGCGATAGGCCCAGTAGACCCCTTACGTACGTTGACGTGTTACAGTAGCACCTTGAGATCTCAACTCAGACCAGACCCCCTTGTGCTGGGCGTGGCACGGACCCAGAGCGAGAGGGACAGCCCCTGCCCCAGAAACCTAGCAGCCTCCGTAGGTGGGAGGGGTCGTTAGCCCCATCGACTATATATTTTAGAGAGTCTGCCTGTTTGTTCAAGAACTCCTCCTAAAGGGGAAGAGCTAGGAGCACCAAATTCAGTATACAGCTTCCTCTGATCATAACCTAAAGCAGGGATAGGGAAGGTTTTTTGGGATGGGGGCTGCTGACCCACGGAAAAATCAGTCAGGCGGGGGGCTGCAGGGGCTGGATTGCCAATGTGGGCTCCCTGATGCAGGGGGCAGGAGCCCCAGGGGCCAGATCCAGGCAAGCTAGGGACCACATCTGGCCCCTGGGCCTAAGGGCACGTCCACACAGCCGAAATAAGCTACGCAGCTTGAGCTACGTCAATGGCGTAGCTGAAGTGGAAATAGCTAATTTTGGCTTTTGGCGCTGTCTCCACAGCGGGAAGTCCGAGGTCAGGCACTCTTCCTGCGACTTCCCTTATGCCTCGTAAAATGAGGTTCCAGGCGTTGGAGTGAGACGTCCTCCAGCTTGATGCTCTTTTGACATGAGGTCAAAATAACGGCTTGTAGTGTAGACACGGGCTTTGTTATTTCGGAATAATGTCAGTTATTCCGAAACGACGCTGCTGTGTAGACGTACCCTTTGGTTCCCCACCCCGACTCAAAGCCAGGAGAGGGTTTGGTTGTGCTACCTTTTTAAGCATGAGATCACTTTTTGAATTTAAGTGCAATCCAAGATCCACCTCAAACCCAAATACCCTGGCCCCACCTCCTTTGTGCCTCTTCTCTGAGGCCCCGCCCCTGCTCACTCCATCCTCCCTCCTTCCCCCATCCTACTGCACTTTCACCAGGCTGGGGCAGAGGGTTGGGTGTAGGGTTCTGGACTTGGATTAAGGGATTTGGAATATGAGAGGGGCTCTGAGCTGAGCTCGGGGCAGGCAGTTGGGGTGCTGGAGGGGTTCTAGGTGCAGGCTCTGAGAGGGCATTTGGATGCAGAGGTGCTTAAGGCTTGGGGTGCAGGAGGGAGTTCCTGACTGGGGCAGGGGTTCAGGATGTGGGCTCCGACTGGGCCCTGCTTACCTCAGGTGGCTCCTGGGTGGTGGTGCAGTGGGGCTAAGGCAGGCTGTCCCCTGCCCTGGCCCTGCACCACTCTCAAAAGCAGCCAGCAAACTCCATCCCAAGTCCTGTGGTGCCCCCCACTCTGCTCTGTGGAGAGAGGTGGGAGGGGGCACCGTGACATCAGTGCCCCACTTCTCCCTCCCCTGCCCTGCAGAGCAAGCAGTAGGCTCCCGGGGTGGGAGGGGAGAGGAGAGGCAGCTCCAAGGCAAAGGGCAGGAGATGCGCAGCAGTAGGGAGAGGGGCAGCTGAAGCACTGGCACTTGGTAGCCTCTTGGCCAAACCAGTCAGGATCCCGTCAGAGGCTCCAAGATCTCCCAGTAGATCCCGATCGACTGGTTGGTGACCACTGTGCTAGGACAATGGGATGTGCCTGGAATGGGACTGTGTCTCATGCCAACCACACAGAAAAGAGACAGAATCCCCAGGCACGTGAAAGGGGCTAGCTGGGGGTGCCCCCCTCCCCTGGTCTGGGACTGCCCTCGCCCTGAGCCTCCCAACCTCCAGGCGCCCATTGGGGAGGGCAGGGGGACTGAATCCCCACCCCCCGATTCCTACAGGGCATTGCTGGCTGGTCTCCCTTTGTCAGGGAGCGAGGGGAAAGTGCAAGGGGGAAGTGCCCAGTTTGCTGCATTCCGCACTGGCTGGGAGCGGGGGCAGACGCACTGTGCACTTGGCTCTCACTCCCTGACAGGGACCGGAAGGGGAAAGGGAAGCAGCCCTGGGGGGAATCCGAGTTCCGGACCGAGCAAGGCCGGGTCAGAGTGCTAGTGTCCATGGTATTCGAATATCGGTTCACGTGGCGACCAATCGAGATTAATATTTTCAGTCACTTGACAGCTCTGATTATCAGCTCTGCCTGGCAGGGCTGGTCTCCTGCTCTGTGCCCGGCAGGGCCAGCCCAGTGGGTTCCACGCTGTCCCACACACTTTGTGCCTCTCGGACGTTTCTCCATCACGTTCCTTCCCCCCCCCAAGCAAAGGCCTCTCAGCCCTTCCCTGCATTTGCCCCACAGGTCTATGCTGCCCCCAAGCCCAAGTGGACCCAGCTGTCCGGAAGGAAGCTGCAGAACTGGGGTGAGTTCGCTGCGTCCCCATGGCGGGCGCCCAGGTTTGTGGTTCCCAGGTGACCCCCAGGGGCTGGTTGGTACCTGAGACTGGGGAATTGGCTCCCACCCGTGGTCTAGTTGGGGGTTGGTCGGGACCAGAAGGCGTCCGCTTTGGAAGCCAGGCAGAGCAGCCGGCCTCAGGGAGGGGAGGTGTGTGCTTTGGCTGGGGAACGGCCGGGACTCGCTGTCTGCAGAGCTGAGGGGACATGTACAGCGACCCTGCCTCAGTTTCTCCAATCTCACGCCACTCCCTGGCAGTGGAGGCTCCCGCCAGCGTTGGTATTTCAGCCCCTTTCCTCCAGGGCCAGGTTTATTGCTCAGGGACCGCTCCACAGGTAACCCAGGCCCCTCCTACGTCCCAGGCTGTGGCTGATGGCTGCCCGGGGCTGTCCTCAGTCAGGTGTTCCCTTTAGCAGGTGCGGCTGCAGGAGAATCTCCTGCTTAGTCACAGCTAGGAGCTAAGCCCAGCTTCCTCTCAGGGACCCCGTGACCCAGACTCCTCCACCAGTGTTTCTCCAAAGGGGACTCCTTGCTGCCGCTTGTCCAGGGCTTAATCAGCTTCCCGGCAAAACGCCTCTGGAGCAATGTGTCCTTTAATCCTTCCATCCATGCAGGGGTGATGCATGAGGGGGGGCATGTGCCCCTCCCCACGCCGTGGGTGGGAGGGGTGTGACGGCGCGTCGGGAGCCCCTGACCCTGCACCCTCATCCACAGCCAGACGTGACTCTTCGCCAGCCAGTAGAATAGAAGGGTTTATTGCTTCTCAGAGATACAGCGCAGCACGGGCTCCATGTTCCATAGGAGCCAGGGCAGACAGCCTAGTCCTCTTGGGGTGGGGGGGGCTTCACCCCTTTCCTTGGTATAAAAACATCCTCCCTTCCCCTAGCCCAGCCGAGACTGACCCAGCTCCCAGCAACCGGTCCCTTAGCCCCCAGGCAGCCACGCCCCTTGCTTTGTTCAGATCGCCTCCACCTAGTCTAGGTGTCAGGCGGCTGGGCCATGGCCTATGTGCCTCCCCTCAGGGATCCATCCCCCGCTGGGCACTGCACACAGACACACAGAGTCTCTGCAGACCAGCATAGGGCAGTAGGGATCACACACAGCACAGCAACCAGTGAATGCCAAACCAGAGTGGATCCAGGGCCACAAGAGTGGACAGCACCTCCCACCCCCCCAAGTACGTTGCAAGGGGCCAGCAGACAGTGTGGCCAGGCCTCTGGGTACAGGGACTTACACCCTCCCTGCCCGTGCATCAGTGACTGGGCCAGGGAGCAGTGGTTCCCAACCTTGTTTCTACCAGGGACTGGCAAACCCATTCACAAACTTTTGGCGGCCCGGTAACATTTTATTCGCATATTTCGCTGGAGCTGGTAAATCCTGGCCAGCGGCCTGCAGGGGGCGACCCAGCCCAGCGGGGTGGGCGGGGATGTCACACAGCACCTTCCACCCTGGATCTCCCAGCGCTCCGGGCGAGATGGGCCCTGACGGGTCCCTCCTGTCGCCGGCTCCCCTCTGTATTCTCTGCCTCCCAGGAGGGCTGCCCCACCCCAAAGGGATGGTCCCGGAGAAGCTGCCGGCCTGGCTGCAGAGCTACGCTGAGAAGGTCTCCGTCCTCGGCGCCTTTGGAGGAAAGCTGGCCAACCACGTGCTGGTGAACGAGTACCTCCCTGGGCAGGGGATCATGGTAATGCCACTCGCCAGCTGCCTCGAGACTCGACTTCAGGGCGGCTTCCCCAGCCTGGGGCAGCCTCCGATACTCACCTGATCAGTATCTGACGGGGCACATCCTGCTGGCCGAGGGGCAGAGTCCAGAGAGCCAAAACTGGGCTCTCCCAGGAGAGTCCTGGTTAGTGAGGGGGTGGGAAGGAGGGGCCTGGGAGCCAGGGTTCTATCCCTGGCTCTGGCGGGGGAGTGATATCTAGTAGTTAGATCCGGGGGCTGGGAATCAGGACTCCTCGGTTCGTCCCCAGCTGTGGTTGGGAAGTGGGGTCTAGTGGCTAGACTGGGGGGGGCTCTGTGTCTGGATTCCTGGCTACCATCGTCCTCTTACCTTTCCATAGGCCCAATGTTCCTTCTAATCTTTTCCATCCGTGTGCAGAATAAAATGTGTTGTGTGCACCAAGGCCTGTGTGAATGTGCACCACCAGTAGAAACAAAACCCAGCTGTGGGGGCTCTGCTAATCAGCTGGGCAGCATTGGAATCTCTCCTGAGCGGCTGTACAAGCGCCTAGCTTTCCGGGACCCCTGGTGCCTTCCATGTCACTGGGAGGGAGCAGGTTGCTTCCCCAGCCGTGTTTCTATCTCAGGCATGGAGCACGGCACCGGTGACGTGAGCCCAGGGCACATACACCCCCGCGCTCACTCCTGGCTTTGCTGTGTGCGCTGGCGGGGAAGGCTGGCATGTCAGGCAGGCATCTGCTTAGCAGCGGGGCCTGTGTGTGACGGGTTGGCACACGTGTCTTTGGTGTGTAGATCCGTGTTACACACTGGGTGCTGAGAGGAGAGCCGGGATGGGGAGGGGGCTGGAGAGAGATCCTTCTGTGTTTGTGTTTCGTCTGATACCTTGGCTCCCCCTAGCCACATGAAGACGGGCCTTTGTACTTCCCTACCGTCACCACCATCAGCCTGGGATCGCACACGCTGCTGGACTTCTACCATCCGGTCAGCAGGGGGCAGCAGGCGGCCGGCGAGCAGGTGAGCCAGAAGGAATTGCAAACAGCTGCCAGAACAACCCATTTTATTTTCTCCCCTTTGGGTTTGGTGGCAGTTCTGAAAAATAAAAACAAATCGGTTTGGGTTGGGGCATTATCTGCTGCTCGGAGGTGAATCGGAAAGTTTGTTTGGGGTTTGCTCCCAAGCGGGAATTTGTACCTGGTCTCTTCTGGGCTGAAACCCCCGAGCTGGGCATGGTGTGGGTTGGGGGGGCTAGTAACAGCAGGAGCTGTGTTGCCTTCTCCTCCCTCTCCCCTACCCCAAGTTTATGACTGGCCAAAATGACCCGCAGCAAATTGGCAAATAGTTTGGGATCTGCCAAAATCGCATCTTTCATTGAATCAACTAATGGTCTGAGATGGTTTGCCTGGCTGTGCTACAGTTCACAAGCTGGTGTGCCTGAAAGGGAGTCACACGGCCCCTGAGATCCGCACCTCTGAAAGGGAGCTGAGAAAATAACACCACTTCTGTTTGTACTTCATGTCACCAGTTTCTCTCTCTCTTTTTTTTTTTTTTTTTTTAATGGATGAGTCAGTGTCATTTTTTTTGTCCTGTCAAGGCCTATGGCGGAGCAGAGAAGAAGGGTGGCTGAGTGGTTAGGGAGCTACATGGGGATTTGGGAGTCCTGGGTTTGATTCCCTGCTCTGCTAGTGACATCTTTTATGACCTTGGGCAAGTCACTTAGCCTCCCTGGGCCTCCGGTCTGTATGGTGGAGATCTTGTTTGTATTACGGTAGCGCCTCGGAGTCCTAGTCCTGACCAGGAACCCACATTGTGCGAGGGGCTGCACAAACGCAGAACAGAAAGGCCTGCCCTGCCCCCATAGAACTGCTCTACTTCCTACCGAGGGTGGAGGGGTAAATCCGTTGCCGATGGCCAGGCACTCAGACGGTGCCCATCACCGTGGTCTCTGATGGGGCAAGTTCCTGCCCTTCTTAATCTGGGGTCCAGATCTCTGGGGCGGCTTTAAAAATCGCTGCCTGACGTGCTACTGGGAAATAAATGGCCAGCGTGGTGTCTCTTCAGTGGGCCGTGGCCGGGCAGGAAGGGGCAGGGCTGGGCTGCGGGCAGGCTGGGCAATGCTCGGACTCACCTGGCCTGGAAACTGCTGCAGCACGACGCACCCACACGCCCCTCCCCCTTCTCTCACACCGCTTGTGAGCACACACTCGCACCCTTCCCCCATCTTACGGGAGCTGCCCCATCAGTCCCATGGGTTCTGCCCCCAGTTCTGGGGGAGGACGCAGGGGTCAGGGAACCAAGAATCAGGATGTCTGTTCCTAGCTCGGAGAGAGGAGTGGGGTCTACTGATTAGAGCTGGGGCAGGGGCTAGGAGTCTGTTCCTAGCGTGGAGAGGGGCGTGGGGTCTACTGGTTAGAGCTGGGGGGGTGCTGGGAGTCTGCTCTGGGAAGGGAGGGGAGTGAGGTCTAGTGGTTACAGCTGCTGGGGGTCAGCTGAAAATCAGGACTCCTGGGTTTGATTCCCAAGTCCTGCAGCTGTCCTGCTGTGTGCCCCCAGGCCCAGCTCTCTCTGGGCCTCCATTTCCCCCTCTGGAAAACGGGAGTGGTGCAGCCTCCCCCGGAAGCAGCTGCAGACGGGCCTGGCTTCCCCCTGAGCATGCGCTGCTGTCCTTCCCCAGGTGGCTGTGCCCCAGACTGCGGAGCAACGCCACTTCTTGTCCCTGCTGCTGGAGCCGCGCAGCCTCCTGGTCCTGCGCGAGGACATGTACGTCCAGTACCTGCACGGGATCCGGCCCGCCGCCTCCGACGCCGTCACGCAGAAGGTGGCCAACGCGGCAGCCTGCAGCGCGGGGCTCGGGGACGAGCTGCGCCGGGGAACCCGGGTCTCGCTCACCATCCGCCACGTCCCCAAGGTGCTGAAAACAGCCATCTTCCTGGGCAGGGGGAAGTGAGGGGAGGAGTGTGCCCCCCCCGCCCGGCTCTGGGCTGAGAACCCGGCTGTGAAACGCGCAATTAACGAGGGGCAGGGCGGCCCCGCCGAGACCCCTCTTGCTGCGCATGGGGAGGACAGAGAGAGCCAGCCCTCAGGAGACAAGAAGAGGAGCCGTGGGGGGCGCAGAGCCTTGGACAGGATGCAGCATGGCCTAGTGGTTAGAGCTGGAGGGCAGCGTGTAACGGATTCCTGGCTCTGGGAAGGGTGTGGGGTCTAGTGGTTAGATGGGACCTCTGTTTCCAGCTCTGGGACAGGAGGGAGTGGTCAGAGCAGGCGAGCGGAAGACAGGACTTTGGTTTCCGACCGCCCAGTGTTGCGGCTGCTTCACTATGCGACCGTAAGGGACTTTCCCACCGCTGCTCAGTGCCTTGGTTTCCCTGTTGTGACGGGTGGCTCTCTGTTTCCAAAGCCCCCTGAGCTCTGCAGAGGTGCGCAGCCCACTCGCCTCCTGGTGCCTCCCGTCAGATGCGTTCATGTGAAACACCAATAAAGGGATTGGCCATGACTCTCCACCCGGGGGTGTTGTGCTTTCCAAGCTGGCCCCGAGCTGGGGCCGATGGAGGAACTGGGGTAGGGAGCAGCTTGGCAGGGGGTGGAGCGCCTCCAAAAGGAGGGGAGGAGGCTGACGGGGGGTGCACTGGGGGATCCAGCACGGAAGCCAGGAACGCCAGCTACTGTTCTATTGCTGACACTGGGAGGAGAGTGGGGTCTAGTGGTTAGAGCAGCAGGGGACAGGAGTCAGGGCCCTGGGCTCTATAAGCCTGGGTCTGAAAAGAGCATGCTCAGAGCCCAGGAGTCAGGACACCTGGGTTAAGTCAGGGTGTTGCTGTATGCCTCAGTTTCCCCATCAGTAAAAGGGGAGAAATGTCCTACACACACACACACATACCCAGGAGGCTTAATTCACAAGCACACGTGAAGCGCTGGGAGAGCCCCAAAGGCAGGTGCCGAAATGCACAGTGTGGCTGTTGTGGCCAGCTCCTGCGTCAAGCCGGCAGGGGGACACGGGGCGCCAGCTGGTGGGAATAGGCCATTGCCCCCTGGATATTGATTTCACCCTGTGGGAGTCGGGCCTTTGTCACATACATCGGAGTGAAGGCGGTAGGAGGGGCTAAGAGCCCGTCTGGGCACCGCCCCCGCGGTTCTGCGCTCCGGCTGTGGTGTGCACTGGCCATGGAAAAACCGCCGCGCCGCGGGGCTGGCGTGGGGGATCGTAGGGCCGCAGCCACCTCTCCTGGCTTGGTGCAAGAAGAACAGGAGGCAGCAGGGCTCGAAGAGATGGCGGGGAAGGGGGGGATCGCTCACGGACTTTCCCCCGCTCTGTGCATACGGCAGAACCAGCTCTGGCAGGGAGCCTGGCTGGTCCAGGCTTGGCAAACCTGCATTCGGGTCCTAGCTCTGCCCCTGCCTTTGTTTCCCTGGGCCACGTCACTTAGCCGCTCTGTGCCTCAGTTTCCCCATCTGTCATGGGGGGGAGGGTAATGCCGCTGCCCTACCTCTCTGAGGGGTTGCGAGGCCCTCAGCGATGGGCGCTAGAGAAGCGTGGTAGATCAACAGCCTGTTCTGCACCGCGGGGGGCTCTATTGTGTCTGCCAGCTCCCAGGTAGGCAGGAGTCCCCCTGAACCGCTCCTTCCGTCTCCTCGTCCCCTCGGGGGAAATGGGGCAGAGGGGAAGGGCTGGGTGTCCCGGTGGCCAGATTCTGGGCTGGGGGTTCCTAAGCGTGAATGAAGGGGAATTGCTCCATTCTCAGTCGGGCTTTGAGTTCTGTGATTTATGCGGCGCCTAGCACAATGGGGGCCTTGTTCAAGGGCGGGTTCCCTCACCGCTACCATAGTACACCTAATATGCCTGGCACAAAGCGGTCCTGGAGTGGGAGTGGGCTCTCAGGTGTGATTGTATAAATCGTCAGCTGGTCTTCCCAGCTGCACGGCCCAGGCCAGGGAGTCCCAGCCAGCCCCCCATCTCCAGCCCCTCTCTGGTGGTCGAGCTAGAGTGCACTGGACACCGTCCAGTCTTGATTTAAAGGCTCTAGTGAGGGGGATTTCTCCCCCAGCCTCCAGGCCCTGGATCAGTTGTTCCGTTGGTTCATTCCCTCGCTGTTTAAACATTTGCATCTTTCCCTGTCTGCGCAGATGCCCCCAGCCTTGTGTGCTGGTGTATCGCGCTCCTCCCCGCCTGCCTAGCTACTTACCGACCGGATCAAGCGGCCTCTCGACATTCCCTGGGCTAATTCCGCTCGGGCTCTTCACAGGGGGAGACCTGCCCCTGGGAATCCCCCCCACCCACCCCTGCCAGCCTCTTCTCCCTCTCAGACAGGACTGGCTTTGGGACCCAGCCTTCGGGTGTATGGCGGGGCAGGGCTGTAGCATGGTGCGTGGTGCCCATTTCTCTGCTCCCCAGGGCCCAGCGGGGTGAGTTAGAGCAGCCTCCGGGTCGCGGCTAGCTGTAGCAGGCTGCTGTCCTTCCTGTCGCCACGGGGAGGGGCTGCTGTACATGCTGTGCGTGCAGATGGGTTAAGTCAGGTCTCCCCACAAAGGTCTCATTCAGTTCCCCTCCAACTCTCCAAGAAATGGCCTTTGCAGATACAGGATCCTGCCTCTGAATGCGGACAGGTCAGGGAAGGGAGAGCCCGGGGAAGTTTCAATAGGGGCGAGATTAGAGTCTCCCATTGTTGGGCTGGAATGCAGCCGGGTTCCTGCTCATCCGTGGCGGTGGTGATATTCTGATTAAGGCCTTTGGGGACCTCCCCGTGCGGGACAGAGCTGTGCCTTGCCTTTTCTTCCAGTATCTGCCATCAGCCAGCCTGTGTGGGAAGGCAATTCGACCCCTAGAGCCGTCTCAGTTCCCCCTAGCCTGGAGGGATGGCTACAGAAGCAGGACTGTGACTCGGATAGTCCCAGCTCTGTGGAGGGAAAAAGGCGGGGCCGGGGGGTTAGGGCAGGGGCAGGGAGAGAGGACTCATTGGAGTTTTGGGAGAGCAGTGAGGTCTAGTGGTTTGAGCAGAGAGGCGGCTGGGAGTTGGAACTCCTGGGTTCCAGTCGGAACTCCTGTAGGAGGAGAGTGAAGTCTAGTGGTTAGAGCAGGGAGGCGGGATTCCTGGGTTCTCTGGGAGGGGGCTTGTCTAGTGCTTAGAGTGGGTACGGGAGCCCAGACTCGGGTTTTATTCCTGGCTCTGTCACTGCCCCCTTCCTGCTCCTCAGTTTCCCCATCTCTGGGGCGACTCACACCCCGCTGGGGAGCTGCAGTGGCATCCGCCCGGCGCTCAGACCCTCGTGGGGTCGCATTTCCTGGCACCTCTCTGTTAGCCCGGGCTGCCTGGGGCCAGACCAGCCACTGAGCTGGGTTCCTCTCTGCCCCGGCTGAGCCCGGGGGGCGGGTAACGTCCCAGTGTGATGCCCCTCCTGGCGCTGAACCGCTGACCCCCTCTGCGCCCAGCTGAGCCGCTTTGCATGCGCCCTGTTTGTTTGAGCAGCTGGGTTGGGCCAGGCTTCCGCTCCCTCGTACCTGTCAGGGGAAGGTCAAGTTACTTGGCACCCGCCAGCCTTCCTCTGCCTGCGCTGCCTTTGTGCTGTTTTCCTGGCCCAGCGCCCCTGCCCCGCGAGCGCGCCGGGAGATCGCTCGCCACCCATCTCCGGCCAGGTGGGGAGATGCACAGGGCAGGGGGCGGGGCTGTTAACGATCGATCAGCCAGGCAGGTGCAAAGGGGCCTCGGGGCTCGGTGGAATTGCGGCTCCGCCGGGTCGCAGAAGATCTGAATTCAGCTGACTGCTTGGCAGGTAGGGTGCGGGCAGCCGCCCTGGGCGGGCCGGAGCGCCCGGCGTTACGGGCCATTCAGCTTTCAGCCTCTCTGAGCTGCTGCCAGCCGTGCTGCTCTCGCTGGGTCTCGGCTCGGCATCTGTCGCGGGGGTGGCGGGGGGGAGAAATCTGGAATAAAGGGTCAGGTGCTCAGAGCAGGGACTCTGCAGGGTGGGTCCTGATCATAATTAGAGTCTGGCCCCCCCCCATCTCGTGGGGGACTCTGTGCTGCACCTATCACAGTGGGGGGGCAGTTTTGTTTGGGGAGGGGCTGTGCTGTGCCCAGCACAACAGGGGATCCTGATGTGGGAGATGGGTTGGTCTGTGCTGTCCCTGGAGCAGCCGGGGGCCCGGGCAGGGTCTCTCATGCAGCGGGGTGGTACCGGGATACACGTAACCGGCAGCAGCACTGGAAACACAAGGCTCCATTCTCCCCCCTCCAAGCCGCCCCGGGTTCCTGCTGGCTCGGAGGCGCTTCCCGGCCGGAGCCGCATTCCCAGAGCTGAGCCGGAGGAGCAGGTGCGCTCGGCAAGGTCAATATTGATTCTGTAGCTTTCCCCCGGGCTGCCAGGCTGGAGACGTGGCCCAGGCGATGACAAAGTGCAAAGTTTGTGGCTTCCCTGGGCTGGCAGGACATCGCGGTTCGGGTAGGGGGGCTGTGCCTTAAAGGGGACACGCCGCAGGAAATACGGGTTAAGCAAGCCAGGATCGGGCCCCATAGTCCTGTGTAATATCATGGGCCCTCCAGGCCTTGGTTTGTAGGAGCTGTCTGGGCAGGGTGGGGGATCTAACCAGCGTAGCTCAAGAGCCAAAACCTCTTGGTTGTCTGGGTCCTGGTGGCTTTGCTGGCAGCCCCACATGCCCTGCACCTGGCCGGAGCGGGCCCTGCCTGGCTACAAAGGGTTTCCTGCTGATCTGGCCCTGCCTTGTAAAGCACTTTGAGGCCTCCCGTTGATGAGAGCTAGAGAGTCTCATCCCCCCCTTCTGTTTCCCAGAAATTAATTTGCCATTTCTGCCATTGGAGAATACGAAATAGGGGATGGATATTTCTTCCTCCCCAGCCCCCTCTTCTCCAAAGCCTTTGCTGGTCACCGTTCGATTGCAAGGTGGGAAAACAGAAGGGTGGGTGTTAGGGCTGCCACTGATCTCGGTCACTGTGTGTCTGGGTGGCGCCCGGCCCGACGGAGCCCTGATCTCGGTCACTGTGTGTCTGGGCAGCGCCCGGCCCGACGGGGCCTTGATCTCAGTCACTGTGTGTCTGGGCGGCGTCTGGCCCGACAGGCCCTGATCTCGGTCACTGTGTGTCTGGGCGGCGCCCGGCCTGACGGGGCCCTGATCTCGGTCACTGTGTGTCTGAGTGGTGCCCGGCCAGACGGGGCCCTGATCTCGCTTTTTCATGCTGTCTTCCGGTGAGTTCAGCTGCCACTCATAGCGCAAAGGACCAAATGGTGTTTCAGACTTGGAGAACTAGGGTTCAGCAGCTAAAGCAAAATACATTCTGTGTCTGGTCGCTGCCTTCCAAGGCTCGGCCTCAGGATGGAAACATCTCCCTGAAACTTTCTTCTTCTCTCCCCTTAGCAAAGAATTTGTGGCAGCCCCAACACCCAACCTCCTGTTTTCCCACTTTGGAATCTAACGGGGACCTGCAAAGGATTTGGGTAAGAGGGGCTGGGGAGGAAGAAATATCCATCCCTTATTTCATATTCTCCCATGAAGAAACAGCAGATTATTGTCTGGGACACAGAAGTGGGGGGAGGTAATGAGATTCCCTAGCTCTTAGCAGAGGGAAGCCTCCAAGTGCTTTACAAGGCAGGGCTGTATCAGTATCTCCACGTTTACAGAGGAGGAAACTGAGGCACAGAGCAGTGCTGTGACTTGCCTCAATGACTCTGCCATTGTCATTTGCAGCTGTGGCATCACCACCTGCTCAGTCGTCAATAAAAATGTTCCCTCTAATTTTTTTCCATCCATGAGCAGAATACATTTTGTTCTGTGTGCTGAGGCAGGTGTGGATGTGTACCACCCAAGGCAACACATGCTGCTGGTTGTGGGGGTTCTGCCGCTAGGTGTCATTTGAATCTCTGCTGGGTGGCTGCTCAGATGCACAGCTTACAAGGAGCCCTGATCGATACCTGTCCACCCAATTTCCAGGATCCGCCAGGGCCCTCCCCCGCTTCACTTTGCAGGCCCCTCCCCCTGCGACCTCCCCATGTTCTCTCCTAAACAGGGACAGTCACAAAGTCATGATCAAAGTCCAGAGGCGGCAGAATCCGGGACTTCACGCTGTAGCTCACAAAGAACAGGAATTTCCATGGTTAAGGGAGCAAAGGTGGAGCAGAAAATCACCAGGCAGTTCCAATGGGTTTCACTTTTTTTATATTGGAGGATTTACCTGATGTCACTTAGGTTCGGGGGTGGGGGTGGGAGGCTCAGGGCAAGGGGTGGAGGGTGCAGGAGTCAGGGAAGGGGCTGGGAGGTGGGGGCTCAGGGCAGGGTCTGATGGGTGCAGGAATCAAGGCAGGATGTTGGGGGCTCAAGGCAGGGGGTGAGGTCTGCAGGGGGATGGGAGGTGTAGGGAGCCTCAGGGCAGGGAGATGGGAGGTGTGGGGAGGGCTAAAAGCAGAGGGTGGGGCTGCAGGAGTCAGGGCAGGGAGGTGGGAGGCGTGGGGGGGGACGCTCAGGGCAGAAAGGTGGGAGGTGTGCAGAGGCTCCCCGGCTCTGGCCGGGACCAGGCTGCCCAGCTGGTGACTGCTCCCCAGGGCTAGCTGGGCCCGCGCTGGCTGGCTGGTGGCTGCTCCATGGCTCTCCCGGGCTGTTGGAGCGGCGGAGACCTCTTCTCTGGGCCAACCGGGATGGCTGGTGCTGCACTGCCTGGTCGGCAGCTGCTCTGTGGTTCTCCAGGGCTGTTCGGGTGGTGGGGGGCCACGCTTGCTGCCCCCTTGTGGTCATTCTGGAGTATAACAGTCCCTGCTATCAGAGCCCTCCCTTTCTGTGTGATGAGAAACAGTCGCATTCCAGGCACATCTCATTGTCCTGGCGCAACCAAGCCCTGCCCTTGCTTTCAGTTACGGTAAGAGGAGGCTGCGCACCGCATGGGGTGGTCCTGGCTCGTCCCATTTGGGAGGAGGTCTTGAACAGACTCATGGACGACAGGACAGACAGACTCACAAACTCTCAAATATACAGTATATAGACCACAGTGCTGACTGGCGGCTCTGCCCTGGGCCCCCTCCCGCTAAGACGGGCCTGCCCCAGCGAGCTTTCAGTCTAACTCGACAAAGGGTGGGAGGGGAAACTGAGGCACGGAAAAAGGCAGCGCCGGGACTAGAACCAAGGTTGGTGGCGTTCCGCTCTAGGGCTCTGCCCCCAGGCTCGTGCTTCTGCTTTTGCCTGCATCCCTGGAGGCAGAGCTCCAGCCGTTGCCTGCTGCCGGGGAAAGTGGTCGGCCAAGGGAAAGCCTGTACTTGGAGCTGGGGCGTAGCCAGAGCCGGTTTGCAGTCACCAGCAGCGAGGCTGCCCTGGCCGAGGGTAATGGTGGGAGCCCAGGGGATGTAGGAAGGGGCACAGAGTGGGGGTCCTACATGGGGAAGCTGCCGGCGGTGCCGGTTGCACACACGGGCTGGGAAGGGCGGAGGTGCAACGGTCTGAAATGCGAGTGTTTCCCGCCTTCCCCGCTCAGGCAGTGGCGTGAGAGGGGACCCCCGAGGACTGACTGGATTTTGGCTCCCCCTGTGCGGGCTCCATGTGCCGTCCCCTGGAATGAGCGGTTTGTTCGGGCTGGCCCGGGCGCCCCCAGCAAGTAGGCGTACGGAGGAGCGAGCCAGGGGACCCAAACCCCTGATCTCTGGCACTGCCGGGGCCTCACCTTCTTCACTTTCTGCCCCCCTCACTCCACCCGGCTTCTCTCCAGTGCGGCCCCGAGCTCCGGGGTCAAAGCCCAGGGGTCGGGCCCTGGGATGTCAGATGAGGCTTGCGAGGGTCAGGGGCTTGCCTGGCCGTGGGGTGGCGTGGGAGGGCCCCACGGTGCCGGGTGGCCTTGGAGAGAGCCCCGTCCCTGGGCCTAGAGTCTGAGCAGCGGCTGTGACCGTGGTGAGACCGTCCCTGCCTCCAGCGGGGACCTTGGCACCCGGCCCGTGTGGTCTGTAGCGCTGGCCAGGCCCGTCTGACAGGCCACCCGCCGAGCGGGGCAGTGGCTGGCGGAGGAAGCGGGCTGGGACCGGTGCCCTCTCGAACGCACCGGGAAGGCCTGGGAGAATTCATTCCCAGCTCTGTCCTTTGAGGTAGCAGAAAGAGCCCAGCTGGCTGTCCCGGCAGGAGAAAGTAGGAAGGGGAAACTGAGGCACAGAGCAGCTTCCTGGCTCGCCCACAGAGCGGAGTCAGGCGCAGAGACCTGCGGCCTGACCCAATAGGAACCAGTGACAAGTGTCAGGTCCGGGTCAGGGAGGAAAACAACCGGCCCTTCTGGGGCTCGGATCAGCTCTTCCCCTGGCTGTGGGTTAGTGCGGGGGGGTGGCTGGGGGCTGCTTTGGCTGGGGCTCGGGGCTGGTCGGTGGGGCTCAGGTCCAGAGAGCCTGAGCCGACCCCTCCCGCCCAGCTCCGCCTGAGGCAGTGGGCAAGGCTTGGGAGATTGGCTGAAAGCAATCAGAAACCCCCCCCTTAGCCCTTCAGCATCTCCAGAGCTCCCCTGAAAGGTGCATCCCTCGCCCCAGCGCCAGCTCTCAGCTGGGAGCCAAATCGGTCCAGCCTGGCTGTGGGTCTCCCCTTGGCGCTCTGCTCAGCTCCACCCCCCCAGCCCGGGTCTGCCTGGATGGGCCCTGGGAGGCAGAGACCAGCCAGATCCACATCCACACTGGCCCCTGGCAGGCAGGCAGGATTCTCCAGAGGCCGTTTCCACCCCAGTGTGGCGCTGGGGGGTCTCAGCGTGCCTGCGACTCAGGGCCCACCGAGGCCAGTGCGAGCCCCTTGGCAGGTCACCCCAGCCTGGCAGGGGCCAGAATCATGCCCGGGCTGACAGCGCTGGCTGTAGGGGAGCGACCAGGCCCTTGCACTGTGCCCGGCGGGCCGGGGGCGGGGGATGGTGGACTCCGGGCCCCGCTGCGTGTTTTTCATTGTTGAAACGCAATTGAATGGAGTTTTGCCGCCTCTTCCGAAGGCCGCGGCTGTTTGCCGAGTGCGGGGTCTGTGTGCTCAGGGCCTGGGGGCTCCTCGGGTGGCTTCATCCCAGAGGGGGGCGGTCCTCGGGAGGGGGAAAGGCCCGTCCAGGCAGGCGAGCGAAGGCGCCGGGTGCGCGCTCAGACTTGCAGGGCGCTGCTGGAAGCCGGCCCGCGTCACCGTTTCTTTATGTGGCGTGGGGCAGCCCCGGAGGGGAGTGGGTGGAGCGGTGGGTGCAGGGCAGCAGGACTCCTGGGTTCTTTTCCCAGCTGCCAGAGGACAGCGGTGTCTAGTGGTTAGAGCAGGAAGGCCTGGGAGTCAACATTCCTGGGATCTAATCTATGCCCAGCTCTGGCAGGGGCGTGCGGTCTGGTGGGCTAGTCGGGGCCTGGGAAGCAGGACTCCTGCGTTCTGTCATCATCTCTGCGAGGGTCGAGGGGTCAGGAGCTGGGTGGAGGGGCAGGTTCTTTACCTCTGTAACTGATACCTCGAGGCCAGGGCAGTGAAATGTCCTGGGTATCAGGGGCTGTGATTTCTGAAGGTTTAGTGCCAAGGGGCTGTAGGCATCAGCTCTGGCTCCTCGTCCCGGCTTTGCCCCTGACATTTTGTGGCCTCACCATGTGGTTGAAGCCCACCCAGCAATGAAGGGGCCCGTCCATGCCCCCTCCCTCGCTGTGTGTCCCCTCCACGGCTCCCCTAGCTCGCTCTGCGATGCTGCCGGGAGACGTTCCCCCGACGCCGCCAGCCGGGATCCGCGCGCCGAAGCAGCTGGTGGCCTGGAAACCGCCCAGCAACTGTCCGGGGAGGGGTGAGTTAAGGCTCCTGGGGCACAACAAACAAATCTTGGGCTGGTTTGCGCGCAGGCCGCTGGGGAGCAGAGGACAGGGCAGGAGGGGAGGGGGCCGCCCGTGCCGCCGGGGACCTGCCGGGTTTGGCTTTCGGGTCTCCTGCCTAGCAAAGGAGGAGGCAGATGCCAGGCAGCTCCCTGCCGGCTGCGGCAGATCCTAGGCAGTGAGTTCTGTTGGGGGGGAGGGGTGCTGCTGCAGGCTGGCACAGCTGGAGGGGCGAGACCTCTGGCCAGCGGGCGGGGGCTGATGTGATGAGACCCTGCTGTGTTGCTGCCCAGCACTGTTTCCTTTGCCCTCCCCGACTCTGTCTGTCTCCATCTGGCCTTGTACTTGGCTTGGAAACTCTCTAAGGAGGAGACTGTACAGCGCCTAGCGCAGCGGGGTCCTGAGCCATTGCTAGGGTGCCCTATGCCCTACCGTAATACACCCAATAGCCATCCAACTGTACAGTACCAGGCATGGGGTCCAGGACTGGGGCCCCTAGACGCTACCATAATTCACCTAATAGGAATAAAAGTGCACAGTCCTTAGCACGGTGAGATACTGGGGTGCCGAGGCGCTACCGTAATACACCTAGTAATAATAGTGCTGCCCCCTTGGCCTGAGCCCCTGGCAGAGGCCTTGCAAGCAATGTTCCCTCTCTTCCCCCCACACTCTGTCAACGTGTGGAATAAATTTTGTTACACACACTAAGGCATGTGCAGATGTGCACCACCAATTGGAACACCTGCTGCCGGCTGGGGGCACTCTATCAGCTGGGCAGCATCTGAATCTCTCCTGGGTGGCCGCCCAAGTGCCCAGTTTACAGGGAACGTCACTTGCAAGGTTCTCTGTGCCCAAGAAGCCCCGTCCCGCTGCTCCCCCTCAGAGTCACGCTCCTAATTCTTGCTTCCAGGCGTGAGCCAGCCAGGCAGGTGTCCTGCAGAGCCAGGAAGGTTTCTCCCGCCCCTCCCCCGATGCACAGCTGTAATCTGAGCGCTGGGAAGGGCAGGTTTCCTCTTCCACTGAGGCACTGGCTGCAGCTGGGGATGAGGCACTGGATGGGGTGACCAGCGTTCTGGGGTGGTCTTAGATGCCCGACTGGTGGAGCTCACATGCTCCAGATCCAACAGATGCCCAGATCCGGGGCCAGGAAGGAATTTCCCCCATGTCGGATTGGCAGGGACATTGGGAGTTTGGGGTTTTTTTTGGCTTTCTTGCAGCAGGGGCTGCTGGGATCAT
This sequence comes from Rafetus swinhoei, assembly GCA_019425775.1. Taxonomy (NCBI): domain Eukaryota; kingdom Metazoa; phylum Chordata; order Testudines; family Trionychidae; genus Rafetus; species Rafetus swinhoei. The sequence goes on along the minus strand of JAFJHL010000087.1, from coordinate 6,426,640 downwards.
CCGGGCATGTCTCACCTAATCAGGTCTCTGCCGGGACAGGGGGTTCGGGCCCTGCTGGCTCCTCGGTCTCTGCTGGTCTCCGCCTGCCGTTTGCAGTTTGATCTCAGTCCAGCTCGGTGCGAGGCACGTGGGCGGAACAGCCTGTCCGGGAGAGCGCGCTGCGGGAGGGCAGGCTTGCTGAGTTCATGCTCCCCTGGCTCTGCCTGCTCTCACCACACCCTGCTGCCCTTCCCCGGCCCTGGCATTGCTCTGCCTGGCTAGTCTGCTTCGGGCAGGCACTCCTCCTCGGGCAGCTCCATGCGGGTGGTTGGCTGGCTCCCTGGGCCGGTCCTAGCGGAGAGCGCGGCCGCTTTAGCTGCAGTGAGATCTCTGGCTGTTGGGTGCAAGTTGCCAGTGGCGCCCGCGAGCCCCTTTCAGCAGAGCAGCTGTAATAGCAGCAGGAGCTGGGCCATGGCCTGTGAAACAAGATGAAGTCAGACTGGAAAGAGTGGGCGCCATTCACCCTTCCCTGGGCCAGGCCGGCTTCTCCAGCACTGAACACAGGAAGGGCCAGGCTGGGTCAGACGAAGGGTTTCCAGTCCCCCCTGGCTTCCCAAACAGCAAACGGAGGCTGCCCCAGAGCAGGACCTGGCTCTTGCACTCAGAAGGCAGGATAAGGGACACCTGGAAGGTAGGTCAGTAGGGTGGGTTCCAGCATGGCCTAGAGGCTAGGGCATTTTCCTGGAGATGCCAGGGTGGTGAGTTCAAGCCCTACTGCCCCCCAGGAGCAGCTGGCTACCCAACACCAGCCTTGCAATGGAGATGGACCTGGCACCCTTGGGACAAAGGAAGGACAAGGGGGGTGTCCCTGAAGGTGATGAGGTTGGGGGTCTCCTACAGCAGATAAGGTACCTGCTTCTGGAGCCAGCAATTGGGGGTTTGAGTCCCCACCTACCCAATGTGGGGTCACCCAATGCCAGCTTTTGATGGACAAACCTGGCACCCTTGGGACATAGGAAGGATAAAGGGGGCCAATGCCAGGTGCCCATGGACAGAACAGGGCAATTTTAAGGGATCCATCTGCTCCCAACTTCTCTTCTCTGTTCCCTGTTCCACATCCCTGTCCCTGTCTCTGCCTCCCCAGGCCCCACTCTTAGGGTATGTCTACACTGCCCCCAGTTCGAACTAGGGTGGCTAATGTAGTCATTCGAACTTGCAAATGAAGCCCGGGATTTAAATATCCTGGGCTTTATTTGCATGTTCCCGGGCGCAAGGAGGTTTAACGGTAGTTAGGAGCTTTAATTCGAACTACCTAGCCCGTGCTGCATGTAGCCGCGGGCAGGGAGTTTGAACTACGGGGCATTCAAAAATGGCAGCGCTGGGAACATGCAAATAAAGCCCCAGGATATTTAAATCCTGGGCTTCATTTGCAAGTTCGAATGCCTACATTAGCCACCCTAGTTCGAACTAGGGGGCTAGTGTAGACATACCCTTAGATTCCCAGGTCCTCCGCCAAGGCGGGCTGCTGCTGGGATGAGCCATCTGCCAGCAAATGGCTCCCTGCCATTAGCCCAGCCGTGTCCCGCAGCCAGCACAAGCCCTGGTTGCCACCTACGCCCACTCTCCACCTGGGGGTGGCGGATTTAAGCCTCCTTTGCTCTCTGTGTTCTTGGCCCGGCCTGGCCCTGCTGTGTCACTTAGAGCCGCCTCAGAGCGGGGCAGAGACGTGTCACACTGCGGAGCGCTCTGGCTCCCCCCCGACCTGCCCCCCATGGGCCCTGGGGGGGGGCAGAGACGAGCCCCCGTGCAGCGAGTCCCAGCCACACCCCTCACCTGCTCCGTATGCCACCTGCACCCTGGCGGGGGGACTGGGCGGGCTGCGGGAGGTGGCGGGGCGGGTTCTTGGAGGCTAGTTTCCACCCATTTCCAGGCTCCGCTGTGTGGTTACACCCTTCGCCACCCCCTTGGGGATACCAGGGGCCCAAGAGCAGACCTGCCCCCAATCCCCTGCAGTGGCAGGATTCTCTCTGCACCTGTTGCCCATAGGACTTCCTGTCTCCCCACCGGGGCCCTGCATCGTGGGTTCTGGCCCGGCCTGCTGGGCGGCTCTCCCAGTGCTGCGAGCAGCTGCTCTGTTACTCAGGCAAGATCCCTTTGTGCCCAGACAGGCCTGGCAGGAGGGAGGCGCAGTCATGGGCCCTCGGCCGATGCTCAGGCCTCATCCAGACTCCTGGTCTCCCCTGAGCTGCCTGCTGCCCCCACGGGGATTGTGACGTGTGGGGAGCCGGAGATGCAAAGGAGCAGCCAGGCTTGGAGCTCTGGGCCTGCTCGTCTGAAGCCTGGGATGTCCCCTGCGCACTGGGGGGAGCCGGCGCTGGCTGCGGCGTCTGCGCAGCCTCCGTGGAGAAACGGATCAGGTGAGGCCGGGATCCAGTATCGGGGTTCGGGGGAGAAGGCGACACCCGGTATCCGGGCATGTGGGGAGGGGTGTCGCCCTTTCTGTGTCCCACCACCTGCAATGGGGCTATGACCCACCTCGTCCCACCACCTGCACTTGGGTGCAATGACCCACCTCTTCCCAGCATCCTTTGAGGGGGCAAAGGGGCATGGGTCCAGGGGTCATGCTGTGGGCAGCAGGAAAAAGGGGGAAGAGAGCTGAGGCGAGGCGAGTGTGGGAGGGGGAGGCGCGAGGGGTGAGAGGCAAGAGGGGGCCGGATTGTATTGGAGGGGGGCTGAGTCTGTATCTCCTGGAGACGCCAGACCTCCCCGGCCGCTGCGCCAAGCTTCCCCGTCCTGCCGGGCCGTGGTGATGGGGGTGGGCCGTGGCAGCCTGGGGGAGCTGAGATTGCCGGGTGCTGTGAGGCTCCTTGCTGTCTCCCTGCAGGGCTGAGCAGGCCTGCCGGCTGCACGAGCTGGTCCTGGACTCCCTGTCCCGCTTCCAGGACTGGCTGCAGGCGGCGGAGCGGTGGGCTGCCTCCCCTGCCTCCGCCCAGGTGCCCTTCCCTGTGGCCAAGGAAGAGCTCAAAAAGTTTGAGGTGAGAAGACAGCAGGGAAGAAAGGGCAGGGGGGAGGGGCAGCGGGCCCAGTGGGTGGAGCAATAGGCTGGGACTCCGGCCACCTGGGTTCCCTCCTAGCTCTGCCACCCTCCTGCGGAGTGACCATGGGCCAGCCCTTGCGCCACCATGTGCCTCAGTTTCCCCTCCTACCTGTTATCTATTTAGACATGGGGCAACACTCAGCACAGTGGATTGGCATGGAGGTGCTTCCGTAATTCACGTAATAGCGCGCAGCATGATGAGGCCCCAAACGCCAATAGGGCTTATAGACACTTCCGAAATATACCTAATCAGACTCACTCCAGTGGGGCCTCAAACCCGGATGGGAACTGTAGCTGCTACCGTAATACTCCTAATAAAGCTCAGCCATTGGGATCCAGGTGCTGGATGGGGACCGGTAGCTGCTACCAACATTAACCTAAAAGGGCTCAGTGTGGCGACAGTAAGTGGTGGAGTACACAGCCATTAAATAATACTGGGGAGAATTACTGCTTTCTTCTGCGCAGTGATGTTGGCACAGCGGGGGGAGAACCGGGCTGGCAGAAAAACTCCTCGGTGGAGGCCCTGAGTTGTGTTTATTTAAGTCCTTTTATTTCAAAGTGCCAGGAAAAGCTAATCCACAGAAGCTCAAACAAGGGAAACACTTACACCCCCCAGTCCTTCCCCTTGGCAAGAGGCTAACGAGTTCTCCCATTTCCATGGTGCTTCACAGATCTCGGCAGCTCCTTGGGAACCTTTCATTTAGTTTCACATCCTCCGCCTCCCCCAGCCAGGCCTAGGTTATTTCCATTTGACAGCCAGGGAAAGAGAGAAAGGGTCTCACCCCAGAGTTTCACAGTGGCTGTGTCTTGACTACACAGTTCTTCCGGAAAAATACGCAAATTGCAAACGCAATTTGCGTATCTTTTTGCGCTTCTTTTTTCAGAAGAGGCTTTTCTGACATTTGGCCCATCTACACTGGGCCAAATGTTGGAAAAAAACCTTTTTCAGAACATCCCTTCTTCCTCGTAAAACGAGGTTTACAGGGATGCTGAAAAACCACGTCTGCTCTTCCAAAAAAATTTGGAAGAGCAGACGCGTTCCTTGGATGTGGCAGAGTTTTTCCGGGATAGAGTATCCCAGAAAAACTCTGCAGTCTAGACGAACCCAGTGAGGCTGCGTCTACACTGCTGTGTTTTTTGGGAAAAACTGGCCGTTTTTCCGGAAAAACAATACTTGCATCCACACTGCCATTGAGTTCTTCCAACGGAAAGTCAAAAGAATGGAGGGTTTTTCCCACGGCAGTAAACCTTATTCTATGAGGAAGAAGCCTTTTTCTGAAAAAGCTTTTTCAGAAAAAGGTGTGTGTGGACGCAGAAGAGGGCGTTCTTTCGAAAGAAGAGGCCTTCAGGAAATAACACAAGTACCCTGGTGGCCACTCCGTCCAGACTAATCACAACTTAAAGGCGAGATAGCGTCCAACCAATGTGGACGCTATCTTTCGAAAAAGCACATCGCTTTTTCATTGCGCGTTTGCTGTGTGGACACTCTTTCGAAATAAACTTTTCTGGACGATCTCTTCTGGAAAAGCTTCTTCTGAAAGAAGCCTGCACTCTAGACATAGCCTGAGAGAACTGGGAACAGAACCCAGGGGTCCTACTGCCCCGCCCCCTTGCTCTAACCACTAGCCCTTACTCCCCTGCTGGAGGTGGGAGCAGTGCTGGTGTCCCTTTCTCCCTCGAGGTGCTGCAAAGGCAGATCCAGGAGAAGCTGCACCACCTGGAGTCCTTAAACAGGCAGTACCGGCAGCTGGTTCAGGCCAGTGGCACCAGTTTGCAGGGCCGGCTCAGGGCTGTGGTCCAGGACAGCAACCAACGCTGGGACAACCTGCAGAAGCGAGCTGCTGCCATCCTCAAGAGGCTGAAGGTACCGTGCAGCTGGTCCCAGGGTGGGAGGGGCACTGGCAGGGTGGGGAGGGAGCACCGGGTGCCATCGGGTCCAGGAATTTGGGGTCATTAATGGGCAGAGAAATGTGTCCCTTGTGTCTCCTGCCTCCCAGTGATATTTGTTTATACTGGGGGTCCCTTCATGAGGAGGGAGACCCAGACAGGAAAACAGATCAGCTCCTCGGCTGGTGTAAAATAGAGCAACACTGATCAGACGGGATCTGGCCCAGGAGGTGACATTGATCAGGCCCAGATTCGTGAACTCAGCTGAGCAAAGTGCCGGGAACGCGGGGCTCCCAGCCAGGCATCTGACCAATGAGTATTATTACTGATTCCCCATTTGTCACACGGGAGCCCCTGGACACCACAGCCACGGCCCAGTACCCTGCTGTGCCCGGTGCCGAACAGACACCAAACAGAGCAACTGTCTGCCCCCCAGAGATCCTTCAGCTTCAGGCCAGAACAGAGGGGTCTCTAAAAATTATCAGCTGCTTTCGCAAGCAGGTCTGTCAAGAATTCACAATCCTGGCCCTGTCTGATCATAATCCGTAACCTCCAGCACCATCAGAGGGAGGCTGGCCACGGGCGCTCGAATGGAGACACTTGGCTGTCCGACTTCCTGCCAGACCTGCGGGCTCAGCTGGATTTTTGTTTGTTTGCTTCCCCCCACCCCAGTATGTTGTCAGCCAGCGGGAGGAGTTTGAGTGGGAGCGGGAGACCGTGCAGGTGAGGCTCACGGAGCTGGATCTGCGGCTCACGGATGTGGAACATTTCTCAGGAGGCAGCTCGCTGGAGAAAATTGTGCAGTTGCAGGTACAATGGGAGTGTCCTCTCGTGAAGGGTAAGGGATCGGGGGAGGGGCTGTATATATCACATTGGCCCTTCGCAGCTTCCGGATGCAGCCGTGCAATGCACACGTCCGTGCAGCTGTGGAATGCACACTTCCATGCAGCCGTGCAACGCACACTTCAGTGTAGCTGTGCAATGCACGTCTGTGCAACTGTGCAATGCACACATCGGTGCAGCCGTGCAATGCACGTTTGTTCAACCGTGCAATGCACATGTCTGTGCAGTCGTGCAATGCACACGTCCATGCAGCCGTGCAATGCACATGTCCGTGCAGCCACATCTGAGACTGATCTGGCATAATATGGGTCCAACGTGCTGGGGGGCAGATCTGCAGGGAGCAGGGCAAAGCTGAGTAGGGTGCTCTCATGGAATTGGTCCTGCCCCCAGTGTGACTCTAGGGGGCGCTGTGCTGCAGGCACCAGGTGCAGGACTCAGCAGGGGGTGCTCTTCTCTGACTCAGTGCTCACCCCAGTGTCCTAATGCGGTGGATAAACAGCTGCCACATCCCACCCCAGAGGTGGCTGCATTTCCATGCTGGGTGAAGTGGATCCTTGCCTATTTTTTCCCAGCCCCTCTCATGGGAAGCAGGGAGGGCTCCTAGTTCAGGAGCTTTAAATTAATGTCTGTGAGGAGCTTTGAATGGGAAGGGCATTTAATACCAAAGCAGCCCATTGTTCTGTGGGCTGGTAGCGCGAGCGGCAGCAAAGTGAGGGGGGGAAGTGCACGTGCAGACACACGTACACACACACACACACCCTGACAGTCTGTTTACACAGACAGTGTTGTTGGTTCACCGAAGGGGGAATTTATTTCTAGATGGTGACGTACGGCCGGACTGGTTTCAGGTGACTGTTTCACTTAACCTCTCAGGTGCTGAGATGCCAAAACACTCAGCTAACCGGTGGTGACCAAAGGGTTAAAAAAACACACAGAATGGGGTAATTCCAGCCTGAAAATGTGGCCCAGTGATGCGCTGGCATCTGCCTTCCAAGGGTCCCCAAGCACCTTCCTAACCTCAGTCCCCCAGAGATACAAGTCAGTATCCTCTCAGTTTTACAGACGAGGAAACTGAGGTACAGAACAGGGAGGTGACTCTGCCAAAGTCTTACAGGGAGGCTAGGAAGAGAACCCAGGTATTCAAACACAAGCTCAACCTTTCCCAGTTCTCAGAGTCATTCAGATCTGGGTGGGTTGGGTTGGTCTCAAATCTACTAGGAAGTTAACTCTTCTCTCTAGTGTTATTTTGTGTCTCAGCTCTCACACACACAGAGCAGGGCTCGGCCCCTCCATCTGGGAACGGGGCAGCAGACACCCCACCCCTGTGATAATAAACTGTTTAGTAAACTTTACAAGTCTGAAGGGACAAGGGGTGTGGGTTTTCACGGAGGAAACCAAAATATTTGCTGCAATCAGCTGGGCCAAAGAGCTGTGTGAGGAGGAATTGCTGCAGGCTGCCTGTATAAAACACCTGCTTGGGGCCTGGGGCTGGGACCCTTTCGGGTTTGGGTCACTAGTTCCCATTGGGCTGTGGTCAGTAGGAACTGGAACTTGCAGGGTGTGTCTCTGGACGGATAGTTGGCCACCCAGTGTGAAATGAGGTTGGCAGGCCGCAGGCCGGTAGCACCTTTCCTCCCAAGCATCCCTCCTGCGTTCCTTGGCAGATCGCAAAGGAGGCAGTATCATAGGCCCCGTTTTACAGGTGGGGAAACTGAGGCACGGAATGGGGGCATGGCTTGCCCCAGCAGGCTCCCGACCTAGCCATCTCAGGCAGCCTCCCATACGCCTTACACCCGTGTCTGTGTGGATGGACTTTGTCCTTCTGCTGAAGGCACCGAGCAGCAGTAAAACCGCTCAGGGCTGATTGGTCTCCGGAAGCCTCACGGGGCCGGGGAGGGAACAGGTGCTGAGGTCTATTACCAGACCTTGGCTTGCTCAAACCAGCCGGCCTCTGTTTGCCTGGAAACCTGGGGTGCCAGATCGATGCTGAGATTAGTTTATTGCTTCAGGTAGCGCTCGCACCTGTTCTGGGCTGCGCCACAGCACGTAATAAACCCAACGGCTCAGCTGCTGCAGTGCTGCGACCTTGGGCGCCCAGCTGTGCGGTTCTGGCAAGCTCAGCGGGTCACACGTTACTGGGTGCCCACGCCCACAGCTGTGGGACCTGCCATTCATGTGGGCTTGCCCGTCTCTCTGGGACAGCATTGAGACTGGGGCGCTAGGGCAGGGGTGGGCAAAAGGGCCTCCGTGGGCTGGATTCGGCCCACCAAGCGGATTGATCCGGCTCACAGAGGCCCTGCTGCTCCCCGGCCCCCAGGCCAATTAGGGCCTGGGGAGCACCCGAAGCCTTCTCCCACCCTGCCAGGAGCACATGGTGCTTTGAAGCGCCGCGTGCTGCTCGCAGGGCGGGGGACGGGGTGAGCGGAGGAGGCTTTGCGCACTCCCCTGCCGCCAGGCCAGTCAGGGTCTGGGGTTGGGGGAGCTGCGTGAAGCTTCCTTCCCCCTGGCCCTGGCCCTGCAAGGAGCCTGCGGCACTTCAAAGTGCCACGTGCTCCTCTCAGGGTGGGAGGAGGCTTCCCGTGCTCCCCTGCCCCCGGACCCTGATTGGCCTGGGAGTGGGGGAGCTTGCCAAGCCTCTTCCAGGGCATGGGTGCCTAGTCGAAAGGCGGGACAAAGGGGCTCCCCCACCCCCAGACCAATAATGGTCTCGAGGTGTGGGGTAGCTCCGCCTCTTCCCATTTAGGCCCCGCCCCTTCCGGGGTGGCCTGGGGCCACTTCAAACATTTTTGAAGTGGCCCTTAGGCAAAAATAATTACCAACCCCTGCACTAGGGGGTGCTGTACTGCAGGGTGGGGTGCTCTTCCCGACAGTATGAACCCCAGCGTCCCAGCGCAGCACCAGGGGGCGCTGTGCTGCAGGGCTCAGCAGGGGCACTCCCCCAGTGCTGCACCAGGGGGCGCTGTGCTGCAGGGCTCAGCAGGGGCACTCCCCCAGTGCTGCACCAGGGGGCGCTGTGCTGCAGGGCTCAGCAGGGGCACTCCCCCAGTGCTGCACCAGGGGGCGCTGTGCTGCAGGGCTCAGCAGGGGCACTCCCCCAGTGCTGCACCAGGGGGCGCTGTGCTGCAGGGCTCAGCAGGGCACTCCGCAGTGCTGCACCAGGGGCGCTGTGCTGCAGGGCTCAGCAGGGCACTCCCCAGTGCTGCACCAGGGGCGCTGTGCTGCAGGGCTCAGCAGGGCACTCCCAGTGCTGCACCAGGGGCGCTGTGCTGCAGGGCTCAGCAGGGCACTCCTCCAGTGCTGCACCAGGGGGCGCTGTGCTGCAGGGCTCAGCAGGGGCACTCCCGCAGTGCTGCACCAGGGGGCGCTGTGCTGCAGGGCTCAGCAGGGGCACTCCCCCAGTGCTGCACCAGGGGGCGCTGTGCTGCAGGGCTCAGCAGGGGCACTCCCCCAGTGCTGCACCAGGGGGCGCTGTGCTGCAGGGCTCAGCAGGGGCACTCCCGCAGTGCTGCACCAGGGGGCGCTGTGCTGCAGGGCTCAGCAGGGGCACTCCTCCAGTGCTGCACCAGGGGGCGCTGTGCTGCAGGGCTCAGCAGGGCAATCCCACAGGGCTGCACCAGGGGGCGCTGTGCTGCTGGAGGTCTTCTGGGCAAGATATAGACCTGAGGCCATACCCATAAGATTCCCAGGCAGTTTGCATGGAGCAAAGAGGGTCCAGACCCATTGTCTGTGCTAACGTTGCCCCCTCTCTGACCGGGACTCTGCCCCAGGAGTTCCAGGAGGCTGTGCAGTCCAACGCGGAGCGGCTTGACTGGCTGCTGGTGTCTGGCGAGCGGCTGATCCAGAGGAGCGAGCCGCAGGATGCTGAGATCCTGGAGGAGGAGCTGCAGGATCTGAGCTGCTACTGCCAGGAGGTCTTCTGGCGGGTGTCCCGCTTCCGCCGCCGGCTGGTCAGCATGAGGCTGGTATGTGTGGGGTGGAGCCTGCGCTATGGGGCACAGCAGCTAAATCCTCACCGGGCAGCTGGGTGATCTTGTGCTGCAGTCTTGATAGCTCTCTCCAGCTCCATGGGGCCACAGGGCTAGCAGTGGTGGTAGGTCTCCCTTTGCAGTCAGTGCTGACTGCAGTGGCCCATGGTGGCATGAGGGGGAGCTCTTCTGCAAAGTGGGGTGGGCGCAGTAGGGGGCGCTCTCCCCTTGCATTCAGGGCTGGGCACTAGGGGGCACTGTACTGCAGGAGGCGGTGGTGGCATGTGCCAGTCTAAGTCAGCTGGTTTCAGTGGCCCTGCTGCAAGGAGTCCTCAAGGCTTAGGCTTGGTGGCAGAGGCTGCCCTTGTTCTGCGGGTGGGGGAGAGATCTAGGCTCTGGGGGCTCATTGTGGTGCTTTTCCTAGAGTTGGGCTATGAAACGTCCATGCCATGGCCACGTTTCCCTGCCAGCTGCTGCTTTTTTACCTTCCTAAGTACCCCCTGCCTTCTCAGCTGGTTAGAATATTCTTCCCTTCTTCTCAGCTGCTGTGTGAGTCATTGCTCTGCCGCTGTTAAATGGCTGCTGGGTGTTCCACCCCAGGGGTGGCTGCATCTCAGCACTGAGTCAGGGAGCTCTGTATCAACAGCTGCTCTGCCCCACCCCAGAGGTGACTGCATCTCAGCCCTGGGGGAGGGATAAACAACTGCTGTTGTACCCACAGAGCTAGATGAGGTGATGTGTTTCCAAAGCGTTTGGGAATCATAAGGCAAGGTATTATAATTTACAAGCTGGGGCATGCATCACTGCCTTCTGCTGTTAGAATTTAAAAAAAAATGGCTTGAATGTGTGTCATAGCACCTATACTGCCAGTGATGACTGGGGATTCTCCAGTAGCTCAGGTGGCAGGAGCTTTGAAGCAGGGGTACTGGAAGGGTTAGTTAGGCTACCACAGGGGAGATGGGAAGGCCTGGGAGACAGACAGCGGCTCCCTGCTGACCCTCCTTGCTCGCACACCCACAAGGTCTTCGAGGATGAATGGCTGTCAGACCGAGACACAGATGTGGAGTCTGACTGCTTTGAAGATGCATCCCTGGAGTCTGAGGTCGAGGGCGAAGCTGGGGGGTCCCTTCCCACTGCTTGGATCTACCAGTCCACCCCACACAAGGCTGTCTGCTGCCAGCACCACCACCGGTTTGAGGCTGCCAGGGGGGACACCTTGGACCTGGAGTGGGACCCCTCGGTGGACGTGGGGGGGTCCACATCCCATGACGAAGAGGATTCGTCTTATTACAGCGCCATCACAGGTACGGGCTGCCGTGGGTCATGAGCCCTGGCTGCCTGAATTGGGGATCCCACAGGCATGGCGAGCGGTGCCGCCCTGTAGCAGGGAGGGGGGCAGGGAGAGGAGTCCTTAAAGGGCCAGAATCCCCCAAAGCTGCCCCAGATGATGGGCAGGTGTTGGAACCCAGGAGTCCTGACTGCTCCACACTCCATAAAGATTCCTTCCCCCCCCCACACACACACACATGGCAGGGGAGGGCCAGGCTGAAAGGGCCAGTCCCCCCCCCCCCCTGACAATGACCCAGCTGCCACCTCCCTCCCATGTCAGCTGGGCCAGAGCGAAGGGATTCTGGAGATGGAAGGGGCTGGACAGACCCACATGCCTTAAAGGGGGCAGTGGGGAGCTCTCAGCAGCGCTCGACGTGCCCGGGGGGGGGCTGCCCTGGGTCAGCCTGGCACTGCTGCAGCAGGTCCTGCAGGCATGGGGGTCCGGGGGCCCGGGGGACCTTTTAAAGGGGCAGATGCCACCAGCTGCCCTCCCCCTCAGGTGTGTGCCCATGGGAGGAACCGGGCCGGGGCCGCAGACGCCAGCTGAGCCCGCCCGCCAGCTGGCCGTGCAGGTGCGGGAGCGGCGCCAGCCACAAGGAACAGAAGGTAGGCCGCTGCCGTGGTCCCCCCCGGGGGGCTGGGCTCGAGATGGGGCACCGGGCGCAGTGGACTGGCCAGGGCCATGCCGCTCAGGGCAGAGCCTCTGAAAGTAGGTGTGAGCTGCGGACGGGCAGGGACAAACCGAACCCCTCGGAGAAGGACCGCAGGAGCTGGTGTTTGGCCCTGACCCCCAGCCAGCTGTGTGCTGGGGGGCTCCTCCTCTCCATTGCCCCCTGGAGTCCAGGCTCTCAAGGGGGGGGACGGGACTGGACCGTCTTGTTTAACAGCCCTTTGGCCTCCTCGCATTGCTGGCACCTCTGCAGTGGCCCAGGGGTTTGCTTAATTCCCAGGGCCCCTTGGCTTGTTTCTTCCCTCCCGCAGAGAGTCCGTCCCTGTCACGTTCTCCTTCCCCTGGGCATCTGCTTTACAGCCACAGTCCTGTGGTGAGTCCAGGCCCCACTGAGCTACGCAGGCACCACCCAGAGCCAGTAACTGAGCAGGGCACCACCCTGTTAGCCCCTACCTGCCTCACACAGCATGGCAGATCTCTGCTGGGAGGGAGCCAGTGCAGGGTCACGCAGTGCTGGGACTTGAACCCAGGTTTCCTGAGTCCCAGCTAAGCACCTGACTGGCCAGGCTCTGGTTAGCTCTAAACCAGCCAAAGCCTGGTCAGTAGCAGGGGGAGCGTCCCTTGCCTAACACAATCCCCTGCTGCGAAGGTGCTTCACTGCGAGCCAGAGTCAAATTGAGTCCCTCTTGAGATTGTAAGAGGGGGTGGTGCCTAGTGGTTATAGCTGGGGGGAGCCTGGACTCCTGGGTTCACTCCCTGGCTCTGGGAGGGGCAGTGGGTCCAGTGATTATAGCGGGGGGTGGGGCTGTCAATCAGGACTCCTAGGTCGTAGCCCAATGTTCCCTCTAGTCTTTTCCATCCCTGTGTGGAATAATTGGATGCGCACCACTAGCAGAAACACAAACCTAGCCGTGGGCACTCTGCTAATTAGCTGGGAGGCCTTGGAATCTCTCCTGGGCCATTACACAAGTGCCTAGCTTACAGGAAACACTGTTCTAGCCCCCGATCTGGGGGGGAGTGGGGTCTAGTGGTAGGAGCACCAGGCAGTGGGGCTCAGGACTCCTGGGTTCTGTTCCCAGCTCTGGGAAGGGGATGGGAGGTGCTGGGATTGGCCCTGCCTTGGGCAGGGGGCTGGACTCAATGACCTCCTGAGGTCTCTTCCAGCCCTGGGATTCTATGACTCCTGTTACAGCCAGTTAGGGGGTGATCTGGGACAGTGCCCTGTTCCCCACGCCCTGGACCTCAAGAATGAGACAGACCTGTCCCCAGGGGAGGAGCTGTCGGGGGTAATGGAGGAGGCTTTGGCTGAGCATGACTGTTGTTAACAGGGGGAGACGCAGGCGCGGCTGGGCTCCCAGGACGGGCTTTGTCTCTCCCTGGGGACCGGAAGGAAACAGGAAGTTGCCAGGGGCAGTTCTGGTAAGTGATTTGCTTCCTGGCCCATCACAGTGCAGCCTGGCTGACCCCTGTTCAGCTGCTACCAAGAAAGCCCCTACAAAGCCTAATCATAGACTCAGGGAATACTGGAACTGGGAGGGACCACAAGAGGTCAAGTCCAGTCCCCTGCCCTCACGGCAGGACCAAGCACCGTAGAACGTCCCTGACACGCGTCTGTCCATCCTGCTCTTAAATATCCCCAGCGATGGAGATTCCACAACCCCCCTCGGCAACTTAGTCCAGTGTTTCACCACCCTGACAGGCAGGAACTTTTTCCTAATGTCCAACCTAAACCTCCCTGGCTGCAGTTTAAGCCCCTTGCTTCTTGTCCTCTCCTCAGAGGCCAAGGAGAACCATTTTTCTCCCTTCTCCTTGTATAACAACCTTTTAGGTACCTGAAAACTGCTCTCCTGTCCCCTCTCAGTCTTCTCTTTTTCAGACTAAACAAGCCCAGTTCTTTCAGTCTTCCCTCATTGCTCATGTTTTCTAGACCTTGAGTTGTTTTTGTTGCTCTTCTTTAGACCTTCTCCAATATCTCCACATCTTTCATGAATTGTGATGCCCAGAACTGGCTCCCCCATTCTCCTGCCCTGAGCCCCTTTAATCCATTTCACATTTCTTACGGGTACTATCCTATCACACCTCCCCAACCTGCTACCCTGGCCCCTCAGGGCTGCATGTTGATTGCCTGTAAGAAATGTAAGTTACTGTCACCCCGGCCCTGGGGGGAGACTAGGGCATGCTGCTCTTGGTCCCTCCTTCCCACAGAGGCACTGGTGCCTGGAGCTTTGGCCCTTGATGGGCTTCAATTTGTCCTTCTGTTGCTTGAGTTCTGCTGGGTGGGGGGACTCACCAGGAACCGGACTGAGACCCGACACACTCAGTTCACTGTCAGGAGGCCACCAAAGAGCCATCAGCTGGTAGAATTTACCGCCGTGGGTCAGTAGCAAAGCCGCACCCCCAGGCAACGGGCTGCAGAGCCCACTCCACCAGCTCTGTGGCTCCCCATTATTAACTCTGCTGGGCCACCTCCCGATGCCGAGTGCCTCACACTCTGTAGCCCCTCTGCGAGGCTGGTACCCCCACTGCGCAGAAAGGGAAACTGAGGCACAGAGTGGCTAAGTGATTTGCCCAAGTGCTTGGTGCAAAGTCAGGGTTCGAACCCAGCCCTGCCAAGTCCCAGCTTGGTGCCTTCATAACGGAGGCTGCCGCCAACCCCAGCCTGGCATTTCTCTGGGAGCCCTGCCCCCTGGCAGTCATGCCCCCGCCTTTCTCTCCCTTAGGCGATGCCCCTCTGCAGGGTGGCCAGCTCCCCCCGGGCCGGGCGCAGCGGGACACGGCCGGCTGTGAGACAGAAGCGCTGGCCTTCGACCCCGAGCGGATCCAGAGCTGGCTGGGCCAGGCCTGTGTGGAACAGGGCAAACCGGAAGCCATGCAGGTGAGCGCTGCTGCCTCTGGGAGGGAGCAGGGGGTCTCAGGCCAGGCACCCCTCACTCCCCCAGCCCCAAACCTGCCTCCCCTCCCCTACTGGGGCCAGCCGGACCCCGGCGGTCCAGGGTCAGCCCTGTGACCTCTCCGTGTCTGGGATCCCCACACCATGGGGGAACCCGAGGGGGAGCTGCTAGTGCAAGTGGGATTTGGGCTAGGGGGACCTCCCCTGCCCCCAGTGTCTCCTCCCTGGCCAGCAGGGCCAAGCGTGGGCCGTCGCAGCAGCGGGTGGCGCAAGACAAGGATTTGGTTAGTAACCTGCAGGCAGGGCTAGGTGCCTAGGATTCTGCTGTGGTACCTGGTGCTGGGATCCTGGTGGTGTTGGGAAGCTAAGCAGGGTTGTGCATGGTTGTTTGTGGGAAGGGAGACCCACTTGTACTGGAAAGAGCTGCGCCTGCCTATGTAACCCCCTTCCTGGATAGGACCTAGGGCATCCTGACTCCCAATTTCCTGCCCTCTCCTTCTCAGGGCTGGAGTCCTGGCCCCTGCACTAGACAGCACCACTCCTGCTGCAAAGTTTTGTGCCCCGCCATGAGGTTAAGTTGGGGAAGTGGGCTCAGGGCTGGTACCCCTGATGCCGTGGCTGCCCTGAGTTCGAGGGAGTGTTGGGCCCCATCCAGCCTGCGCTAACTCCCCCCCCTCCCCGGCTCTCTTCCCTTTGCAGCCCAGCGAGAGGAGTCGGGCCGGTCCCGGTTCTGAGGACGTGGCCATCGTCATGGAGACGGGGTAGGGGCTAATGCTTCGAGCCAGGGTGGGGTCGGGGCAGGAATGAGGCAGCCAAATGCCCTTTGCCTCCCCAGCCCCAGGCCTGGCGACTCCCCAGCTCACCCTCTGGACACAGGCTC
The DNA here is from genome assembly GCA_019425775.1 of Rafetus swinhoei. Taxonomy (NCBI): domain Eukaryota; kingdom Metazoa; phylum Chordata; order Testudines; family Trionychidae; genus Rafetus; species Rafetus swinhoei. The sequence goes on along the minus strand of JAFJHL010000087.1, from coordinate 6,411,100 downwards.
CCAGCAACCCGCTGCCCCCAGTCGCATTCCTGGCGTGTGGGGCGGGGGTTAGGATGGTGACCCAGTGTCCCCTGGCCCAGGCGTCACCTCTGGGGTTCCTGCCCTGTGAAGCGTTACGGAGGGCAGGAGCAGATGTGCCCAAGGGTGTCTGGCACAGTCTGAGCACAGCCAGCGGCACAGTCCCCCGAATGGCTCCGGAGCCCGGTCATACTGGGACACGAGCTGGGCGTGGGCTTCCCAGCTAGCTAGCCAAAAAGCCAGCCCAGTCTTTCTAGCATCCCCATCTCCTTGCATCTAACTACTCCCAGTCCCTTCCCAATCCCAGACAGACCAGACCCTCTCCCACACCCACCCGCTTGGCATTTACCTGCCCCTCCGGACAGCCCTGCCAAGCCTCCCACACCTGTCTCCTGGAGCGAGAATCTCCGTGCCAAAACGGCCTCCCTGCTCCACTCCCCTTTCCAGGGGGCAGCGCAGTGCAGAGAGAGGGACACTGGAAGCAAGCGAGTCCCATTGGAGCCCATTCCAGTTTCCAGTGGCAGGGAGTTCCACAGCTCGTGCTTCCCTTTACCCTACAGGGAGGGGGGTTGAGCACTAGCAGGCCTCCCTTGTGACTCTCGTTCTGTTTCCCTCCAAGCACCAACTCCAATCCTGGCACCTCCTGTTGCCCCCGGCCCAAGGTGCAGCTCTTGGCTCTCTCAGGTCAGCCTCGGCCGGGTCCCAGGCTCCTGGTTGGAGTGAAGAGGCTGCTGCTGTCGGCCGCTGCGCTGCTTCTGCTCCTCCTGGCCAGCATCTCCCTCCTCTTCCCAGCTGACACAGCCTGCTCCAAAGCCAACGACTATGCCCGCTCCTTCCACTTCATGCTGACCTACGTCAACGGGCCACCTCCTACGTAGGAGTGGGGAGAAGATGCCAATGGGAGCCCATGGCTTCCCCAGTGCTGGGGCAGCTCCTAGGAGAGGGGCTGTTTTCCATGACTCGGGGCTGCCCTGGAGTGGATTTTCCTCCGGCATCTGCCATGGGGAAGGTGACACTGGTTCCTGGCAGGGCACCATGGAGCCCCCAGCTCTGTGTTAACAAAGGGCCCTGCCTCTCCTGCAGCCAGGAAAAGCTCTTTGCAAGAGACCCTCTAATCCAGTGTCCGTCTCCACCGGTGGCCCCCTGCTTTGCAGGAAGGTCCCACCCTTTCATGGGGACCAGTTATGCAAGGAACCTTTTGGATCCCTCCGGGGACTTTGGAAGAAGCATGATCAGCCCTGCCAGAGGCTCCCGGCCCCCAGAGCTGACCCACCTTTCTCTGCTACAGTAGGGCCATGGTGAACTGGTACCAAGACACTGCCTATGCTTCTCTTTGGGGCTGGGGAAACCAGCGCCGAGGTGTGGGATAGGTATCTCTGTTCATTTACTTATCTCCTAGAGCTGGAAGGGACCTTGAAAGGTCATCAAGTCTAGTCCCCTTGCTTTCACAGCAGGACCAAGTACTATCCCTGACAGATTTTGCCCCAGATCCCTAAATGGTCTCCTCAAGGATTGAGCTCACAACCCTGGGTTTAGGAGGCCAATGCTCAAACCACTGAGCTATCCTTCATGTTGCCATGCAGCTTTTGGGTGAAGGATGTGAACTTTACCATGCGTAACTCAGTCAGTCTCATTGTTAAGGTGAATAGCTCATGTCTAAGGTGTGTTTTCTAGCCCTTTAACTACAACTCCCATGAGGCACCAGGGCAGCATTTCTGACCCGAGAGATTCTGGGAGGCTGGGTGTTCCTTGGTTCTGAAGCAACCACAAGTCACACAAAGTCACACGTCAATGCTACGAGGCCTTCCACTGGGCCAGATTCCCATTGGCACTCAAAGCACAGCTGCAATGGAGAATTTTCCAACCAGCCCAATTTCCTGAGGCCATCTGCCTGCCGAGGGGCTGGGCTGGCAACGCAGGGGCTCCTGGATCGGTAGGCTGGTGGGACCTGCTGACCTCGTGTGGCTCCTTCCAGCCGTTAACTTCTGTGATGCGGGTTTATTGCGATACTTGGCGCTGCCTACACAGCACTTATTGTGAAATAAAGCGCAATTCTGAAACGCCCCTCGCTCCTCGTTGACAGAGCTGTTGGAATAGCGAGCCCGTGGTATTTCGAAATAACGGGCATGCTCAAAAGACGCGGGATAGTATTTCGGGATACCTCCGGTATCCCAAAATAGCACTGCAGTGTAGACATAGCCTTAGTGGACCTGTGGCTGCTCTGCAGGGTGGCAGATTTCAACTGCATCACTAGCCCAAAGTCCCTTGTAAATTAGCCCCAAAGGACACCCATCCATTTATTAAAACCATGGTTTTTTTAAACAGATTCTGAGAAAAACAGGTGCATCGACAGATCTCTGGTCCAGATTAGATTTGAAAAAAGTGACAAACAAAAGGAAGTACTACTTCATGCAGCGCACAGTCAACCTGTGGAACTCCTTGCCAGAGGATGTTGTGAAGACCAGGCTTTTATTAGGGTTCAAAAAAGAACTAGACATATTCATGGAGGTTAGGTCCATCAATGGCTATTAGCCAGGATGGGTAGGAATGGTGTCCTTGGCCTCTGTTTGCCAGTAGCTGGGAATGGGTGACAGGAGAGGGATCACTTGATGATTCCCTGTTCTGTTCACTCCCTGAGCACCTGGCATTGGCCACTGTCAGCAGACAGGACACTGGGCTAGATGGACCTTTGGTCTGAACCAGTCTGGCCGTTCTCACGTTCGTATGTTCTACCAGCCCCAGCAGTTCATCCACATTAGCAACAGAGCTATGAGACTACACTTCAGGAGACCTTGAATGATCTAAAAATCAAAAAGCAGTCCTCCAAAAAGTGGAAACTAGGTCAAATGACAGAGGAATATAAACAACCCACTCGAGTAGAAAGGGGCAAGATTAGAAAGGCAAAGGCACAAAACAAGGTCAATCTAGCAAGAGACATAAAGGGTACCAAGAAGACATTGTATAAACGTATTAGAAGCAAGAGGCAGACCAAGGACAGGGTAGGCCCTTTACTCAAGGACGAAGGAAAAACAAGACCAGAAAATGTGGAAATGGGAGAGGTGCTTAATGATGGAGGTGGTGATAGTGTAGTATAGGCTTAGTAGCGTGAATGCTGGAGAAAATTAGATAGGTTCAGAAATTAAAATAGGAAAGGAGCAAGTTAAAGATTACTTAGCCAAGTTAGTTGTCTTTAATCAACAGAGCCTGATAAAAATGCATCCTCGAGGAGCTGACTGAGGAGCTATATGAGCCATTAGCTATCATCTTTGAAAAGTCATGGGAAATGAGAGAGACTCCAAAAGACTGGAAAACAGCAAATCCAGTGCCCGTCGGTCAAAAGGGAAGCCATGTGCAAACATCTAGAAGATAATAAGGTGATAAGTCACTAGCAGCATGCCTTTGTAAAGACCAAATCATGTCAAACCAACCTGATACATAACAGTTCTGGGAACCACATGTCAGGAAAGATGTGGTCAAATCGGAGACGGTCCAGAGAAGAGCAACAAAAGAGGATCAAAGGTCTAGAACACATGACCTGTAAGGGAAGATTGAAAGAACTGGGTTTGGGTCCCATCACTCTTTCCTTTTTTTCGTTAGTGTTGGATTGAGAGGCAGCATAGTCTAGTGGGCAGAGCACTGCACTGCAGCTGTGGTGTGTGTTCCTGTTCTGCCACTGACTGGCCTGTGAACATCCCCTCCCTGTGCCTCAGTTTCCTCTCCCAGCCTGTGTCTAGTGAAACTGAGTGCGCTTCAGGGCAGGGACTGTCTGTCGCGTGGTCTTTGTGTACAGTGCCTAGCGCAGTAGGGCCTGTTGGTGCCAAACTGACAGACCATAATCACCCCCTCTGAGCTCGCCCCACCCAGCCCAACGCCTGGGGGTGGGGTGAACAGCAGGTGAAATGATTCACTGCCCTTCAGTTTGTCCTTGGCTCAAAGCTGGTTTATTGTCCCTGCTCAGTAGCTCCCAGGCAAAGCAAGCGCCAGGCCGCAGGGGTGCTGGGTGAGAGGCACATTGCTCTTGAATTAACCCCCCTTTGTGGGACTCTGCAACCTGCCCCCCCTGCCCCCGGGGCCTTCCAGGACAGGTGGGTGAGAAGCGGTGGGCGGGGTCAACGATGGCGCTGCCCGGTGGCTGCAGGGACTCAGCGTTGGAAATGTGGCCACTGGCTGATGACCCCGTAGAGGGCGATCCCGGGCAGCTGGTGGGGTTCATGTCGCGGTGCCCCTTCAGGGTGTAGCTGTGGCTCAGGACGCCCCGGGAGATGGCGGCGCATTGGACCAGACGCCTGGCGGCGTTCAGGGCAGCGGCGTTGGGGGCTCTGCCTGCAGGACAACGCAGCCCCCAGTGAATCCCGCCCGGGCCCTGTCTGCGCCAGGCCCGGCCCTAGGGCAAGGCAAATGCCTTGGGCCCTGCGCTTTCGGGATCCCCACTGCTGAGTATTCACCATCCACCGGCTGGACCCAGCGCCCCGCTCCCAGCGTCCTGCCTTGGGCCCCGCAAGCCCTTTGGCCGGGCCTGGATGTGACCTCGATAAATCCCCTTCCCCCGCCCACGCTCTCGATGGGCCACATCGATGTCATGCTGCCCTCCCCCCTGGCCAGTACCCCAGACTGGCGCCCCATGTGGGGGCGCTCAGCTGTGCTGGAGCCCAGTGAGGCCCAGGGCAGATCCCACCCTAAGCCCCATCCCCGACCCCCACATCTCCCAGCTGGGAGGGGCAGCGAGTGCCCTGTGCCTCCAGCTGCAGCCGTCCTGTGAGTGCCCAGCTTGGGCGCGCTCTGCCCGGTGAGCCCAGGGCCGGCCTACAGCGCAGGCGGGGACCAGTTCATCCAGCCAGAAGGATAGTTACACCGGGAGGGACGCAGGCCCAACTGCTAGCCTGGGGGGGGCTGCACCCCAGCGAGCCGGCTTCTGGCAGGATCAACTCGCCCACCCTCTCCCTACACAGCTCCAGCCTCCCCAAGCTCTGGAGAGCTGGCGGCACGGCCCCCAGCCTGAATCCCAGACAGCCCTGGAGGAGCCACATGGAAGGGGGTTGGGAACCAGGGGCAGTGTGTGGGCCCAGGGTACCCCTGCAGGTTCCACCCCTTCCCTGCCTCCCCTCCATCAAGCAGCACCCCTGCTCCCTCCGCTTCCCCACCCCGGGGGTCCCCAAAGCTCTGCGAAGGGATTTCCAGTACAGGAGGGACCCACATACTGGAGAAGCTGCTCAGGAAGCTGACTCCCAGCGACTTATGGTTCCAGTTTCTGGTGTGCGCCCCCTGCGTGCTCCAGCCGTGGCCCTCGTAGACTCTGCCGTCCTCGCCGCTCAGGAAGCTGCAGGCTGAGCGCAGTGTGAGACCTGCACGTCGGCCGCACCCTCCCCCCATCGCTCTCGGCAGCACCCCCAGGGTCATCGCTCCCCCTGCCCGGGTTTGAACCTGGGACCCTCGGAGGCAAAATCACACCCCTCTGCCAGGCAGCTACAGACCCTGTGAGGAAAGGGACTGAAATGGGGGGTAACCTGTACTGCACTGTTTGGCCAGTAGGGGGCACTGTGTGTAACACCCCTTATGGAAGCAGTTCTGGGCCGCACTGGACACAGCTGGGGGGGCGAGGAAGGGCTGTCGCAGGCCCAGATGTGGGGCAGGAGAACAGAGCAGGGACCCCCCCACTCTGGATGGGCCCCCAGGACCTTAATGGTTCATTGGTACCTGGGAGCAGCCTCCTGCCCATGACCCCCTATGGGTGGAGTGCCGGAAGCAGCCCCAGCCCATAGTCGTGGGGTCAGTCTAGCCCAGCTGGGCTGGAGCAGCCCCCTCCCCCCTCTCCCCTCCCACTCCCATTTAACCAGTTAACTAATTCAATGGGATTTTACATCCCTACTCCCGGCCCCGGGCCTGACACAGCCACTCACTGAAAGGAACAGAAAGGAAATTCCCCCAACATCCCTCTCCAATGCGTCCACATCCTTTCTGTAGCAGGGGGTCCAGAACTGGACACAATACTCCAGATGTGGCCTCCCCAGAGCTGAATAAAGGGGAATAATCACTTCTCTAGATCTGCTGGCAATGCTCCTCCTAATATGCCATTAGCCTTCTTGGCTACAAGGGCGCCTTGTCGACTCATCTCCAGCTTCTCATCCACTGTGACCCCCAGATCCTAGGGGAGCGCCAGGCACTGTTAGCTTCACTGTGCAGCAGGGGGCGCTGTAGCCACCCCAAGCTAGGAGATGCCTGGAACGCGGAGGAAGGGGATATGAGGGGGTCACTGCACCGGCCCTGCCTCTCCGTGGGCCAGCAAGGGCACTGCCCTGGGCTCCTGCACCCAAGGGTGGGACCCGCCTCACTCCCCCTCCTACCCGAGGCTCCTGGCTACCAGTGCACTTGCTCTGGTTCATCCCAGGTCAGACAGGCTGATCCAGCCGCTTTCCTGCCCCCTCAGCAGCTACAAGCTCCCCTGGCCCCGCCCAGTTCCCTGCCAGGGTCCCCTTCTGCCCAGCAGCTCGAGGGCCATTTCTCCCATCCCATCCCAGGCAGCCTGGAGCAATGGAGGGCTCCGATCCTCTGCTGGCGGATCCCTACTATCACCTCAGACGAGGGGCCAGCCACCCGCAGCCCCCGGCCCTTCCCAGCTGCGGCAGAACAAAGGGCCCTGCACTGGGTCTATCAACCCACGGCACCCCTGGGAGCATTTGATGGGGCATGACCACGGGGGCTTCTCTCCCGCCGGCCACTCACACTGGGGAGCCAAGGCCGGCCTTAGGGAAAACAGTGCCCTGGGTGAACTTGTGGTTTGGTGTCCCTGACCCCCATGGGCACAGTACCTGCCCTTTCCCCTGAACCCCAAATAGAGATCTCCTATGCCCAGCCCCCTCCCACCCACAGACCACCCCCACGGCCTAGTGCCCCCCTCAGGCCCCTCCCAGGGAGTCCAGCACCAAAACATGAGCCATTCTGTGCACACTATGTGAAAATTCTGCCCAGTTGCTCAAATAAATGTGGAAGCTCCAGCCCGGCAGGGGCAAGTATCAGACACTCGCTGCATGGAGGTGGGAGGTCACCCTGCAGCCTTCCCCTCCCCCCACCAGCCCCAGGGGCTCGGCCTAGTGCCCCAGGGCACAGGAGCATCCTGCTCCACCAGTCAGGCCCCTTTGCACCAGCTCCCACCATGGTGGGCACCCTGGCCCAGCCCGAGGCTGCAGGAGGAAGTAGCATGGCCTATGCAGCTGGGACAGCTGGTGTGTGCCCGCTGAGGGAAGGGGCTTGTCCATGCTCCCCCCATGCCAGGGGGCAGCTGGCCAGCCCAGAAGGCAGAGCTGGGGAGCCGGAGGAGCAGGTGAAGCAGTTGCTATACGCCACAGCGGCTGAGACTGCGGCAGCCGCCATGGCCAGGCAGGTGGTGAGAAAGCAGCAAGAGAACGGCTGGGTGGGCGGCGATGGAGGCCCGGAGGATGCGAGGTTCCAGCGCTCAGGAAGGACGGTGGCTCGGCCCAGTCTACACAGTCCCCACTGGTTTCGGTACCAATTACTGCTAATAAAACACCTTCCTGCAGCAGGAGCTCTGGGGTGGTCTGCCTGCAGGGGCAGCTCGAGGGTCCAGCCCCCAGGAGTGGGGCTAAAGCTCATTCTCCCATGCCAGTCCCAGTCAACACCCCTTGGAGCTGTGACTGAACCTTGGCTAGAGGATGGTGGGGGGATATTATTACAGATGGGGAAACTGAGGCACAGAACAGGGACTGGGACATACCCAAAGTCATGCAGCAGCAGAGCTCTGCTCTCCTGCATCTCTGTCCAGTGCACTAGATGCCCTCCCCCCAACTAGAAACAGAACCCAGGAGTTCTGGATCCCAGCCCACCCCTGCCCTAACCACTAGACCTCACTTCCTTCCCAGAGTTGGGAATAGAACCCAGGCATCCTGGCTCTCAGCCCCGCTTTGCTCCCTGTGTTTAAGCTCCCCTGTTGTATTAGCACTCAGCATAGAAACCTGTGTGGGGGGCAGGGGAGGCGGCAATCACAGCTATTAAGCAGGGGACGAGCAAGATCTTCACTCTGTTCCTCCAGGGGGCATGCGCCTTGGCACTGCCCGCAGCTCCATGCCTCCCTCTTCACCCATCTCTTACATCAGGGGCAGGCAAGAAGTGGCCCACCAAGCCGCTGGATTCAGCCCACAGGCTGCCCTGATGGGGCCTGCAGGCACAGGGTAGCCCCACGCTGCTTTAAGTGGCTGGCTGCTCCCTGTGGCTCTCTGCTCCGGGTGCTGGGGGCAGGGGGAGGCTTCACACGCTGCCCCCACCCCTAGCAAAAGCTCTAGCTCAGAAACCAGCCAATGGGAGCTCAGAGATTTTGCTGGAGGCTGGGGGCAGTGTGTGATGCCTCCCTCTCCCCAACCCGCCCCCCCTGACCCCCAAGCAGAGAGCCACAGGGAGCAGCCAGCCCTTTTGAGCTGCTTGGGGCTGCGGCAGGTAGCTGCACCCTAGCTACGCTCCTTCCGCCGACTGGAATCCTCTCCTATACCCATACCCCTGCCCACACCCTGCACCCCGAGCCTCAGGCCCAGGTCGCAACCCCCACCTTCACCCAACCTCCCTCCCAGGCTCCACACCCTTCCATAGAAAAGTGCAGCCCTTGACCACTTACTAAAATCTTGGGGTGGCCATGTTCAGAACAGTCTGATTGTGTTTGAGTCAATGAACCCTGTAAACAAATCAAGCCACTGGAAATGCAGGGAACTTGACTCAAAGCAGAGACACAGGCTGGGCTGCAGCAGCTAAGCTGACAGATAAATTCAATCAAAGCCTTCAGCTGCTGCTTTCTGGCTCTCAGCGAACATAAGAACAGCCAGACTGGGTCAGACCAAGGGTCCATCTAGCCCAGTGTCCTGTCTGCCGACAGCAGCCAAAGCCAGGTGCCTCCAAGGGAACGAACACAACAGGGAATCACTGAATGATTCACCCAGTCCCAGCTCCTGGCAAAGAGGCTGGGCACACCATCCCTGCCCATCCTGCCAAATAGCATTGATGGACCTGTCCTCCAAGAATTTATTTAGCTTTTTTTTTTTTTGAGCCCTGTTAAAGTTCTGATCTTCACAACATCCTCTGGCAGGGAGTTCCATGGGTTGACTGTGTGTAGTACCTCCTTTGGTTCGTATTGAAGTTGCTACATAATTTCATTTGGTGACCCCTACACTTCTTGTGTTATGGGAAGGAGTAAAAAACTCTTCTTCATTCCCTCTCTCTACACCACTCATATCCCCTCTTGGTCATCTGTTTTCCAAACTGAAAAGTCCCAATCTGATTAATCTGTCCTCATAGGGCAGCCGTTCCAAACATGTCATAATTTTTGTTGCTCTTTGAGATGAAGCAAACCCATCTGCACCCAATATTCAAGGAGCGGGTGTATCCTGGATTTATATAAAGGAATAATATATTCACTGTCTTATTCTCTATCCCCTTTTTAACGATTTCCAGCAGCCTGTTTGATTTTTTGACTGCTGCTGCACACTGGGTGGATGTTTTCAGAGAACTATCCCCAATGACTCCAAGATCTCTCTCTCGAGTGATAACAGCTAATTTAGTCCCCATCTTTTTACAGGCAGAGCTGGGTTTTCCAATGGGCCTCACTTTGCATTTATCAACTTTTAGTGTCATCTGCCAGTTTGTTGTCCAGTCACCTACTCTGGTGAGGGCCTCCGGGAGCTCGGCCCAGCTCTGAGAGCTTGGATCCTGTGGTTAACTGGTGGAACTCCTTGCCGCGGAGGCACAGAGGATCGGGCTTGTGGACAGATAACAGAACAGCCAGAGTTAGCGCCGCTGACTGGGAAATAACCACGACTGAGAGAAACACTCAGGAGCCAAGGAACAAACCAGTAAGGGGGCCGGAGGGCACATTCCCTGCAGCCAATAGGGATGAAATTTTCATTGGAGGAGCTCAAGCCAGCTGCCCCCAAGACACAGGCACCCAAGTCTCCTCTGCATCAGTGGGAGTTAGGCACCTACATCACATTGGGCAACTGGGCCCCTCCCAGGGCTGTGTAGTGGCCCCTGCCATTCTGACAGCCTAGGCAAAGATTTAAAGGCTATTTGAAGTGGCCACAGCAGCTGCCCCAGGAGTTAAGAAAGGTAAAAAGCTGAGGCCTGCCTAGAATCACTGGCCCCTCCACAGCCCCCAGGTTCCCTGCTGCAGCCTTTCCCCATGTCTAGTAACGCCGCGGCCACCGCACGGGCTCTGAGCCAGCCCTGCTGCTGCGCCAGGCGCCGTACAAACTAGCCCAGCACATGCCCTGCTCCATGGAGCCGGCCAGCCAAGCAAGCCAGCTCTTGGCAGAATTCCTTGAGGACACAGCCTCCTTCCGTGCAGCACCTGGCACAACAGGGCCCCTGCCTTGGCCAGGGCAAGGCTTGTGTCTACACAGCAGCTGGCTCCATGAGCCCTGCTCTGTTTGTTGGCTGCCAAAGGGCTGGTAGCCTGAGGCAGAGACCCTGGCTCCAAGGGGAAGGGGCAGGTCCTAAATGTCACTGTGGAAATTAACACACACACACGGACGGTTTCAAATCGTGACTTTTTTTGTTGTTGCCATTATGGGTGTAACACAAATCAGTCCCCCGCCACAAAGCAAAAGCAATACCCCAGGCCCACGCAATCAGGACAAAATGGACAACGGTGGGGGCAGAATGTGCCCCCTCACAGCCTTTCAGTTTGAAATCAAGTCTGGGGCAAGGGGCCCTCCTGGCTCAGTCAGAGCTGGCAGGAAGTGGGGAGAAGGGAAGAGGGAAAGTCTCCCAGGAGACATGGCATTAGGGGACCAATTGCCTCCAGACCCACGAAATCAATGTAAACACAACGGAGGAGGGGAGGGTGTCTCAGGGCGAGGGACGGGCAGCCCTTAAAAGTAGGTCAAGCGAGGGGGCACAGGCTGGCGTGGGGGAGGCGGAGGATTATTACATTCCACTAGGGAAAGGTTTGGGGTGGGAGGGTGAGGACGTGCCAGGCTAATGGGGTATGGGGAGGGGCTTAACGGTGAGGACAAGCCAGGCCATCAGTGTCAATTTCTGAAGGCTCCCACGGGTCCCACTATGCCCACAGCATGGGGAAGGGCCCTGGGGCTCCAGCTGGGGGAAGCCAGGCAGGGCAGCAGTAGCCCTGGGAAAGGCTCAGGGCCCAGCGCCCGTGAGGGGAATTGGGAAGCTGCACCTGCGAGGGGAGAGGGGTTGGGGGGCTGCTCAGCTGTGCCCAGAGGTCCGGCGGGCAGCCCCTCGCATAGATCCATGGGCTGCCCCGATTCTGCAGGGGCCCTCAAGGGGCACAGGGAAGGGGCAGGTCGGGCTGGGATCCAGGGCCGAGCTGTTCGGTGGCCCCCCTTGCCGTGTGACTGTCCCGTTGGCTCAGGCTGGAGGAGAGGGAGTTGGGGAGAAAGGGTGCTGGCCCCGCTGGCAGGCTCATCAGCACGACGCCGGGAGCAGCTGCTCTGCTGGCGAGAAAGGCAGGCGGCCCCGCGATGCCAGGGAGCAGGTGGACCTCGCAGGCAGCGCCTGGCGGGAGCTGGGGACAGGCTCTCTGGCTGTAACCGGGGCTCCTCCTCCTCACCAGGTCCAGGCAGCAGCCACATGTTCGCCCTGGCAACAGGCACCGACTCGTGACCCTGGTTAGTTCCAGAACGGGGGTCTCTGGCCACAGGCGCAGCAGCGGATCTTGGCCGGGTCTCTTGGCGCGACAGTGGAGAGGGGGGCACGAGCTCTGGGGCAGGCAAGTCCTGGTCCTCCATCTGCCTCACCGGGTGCCCAGCAGCTGGGGGAGAAAACCCTGAGTGGCCCCCGCTGGAGTGGAAGAGGCTTGGCAGCAGCTGGCACGTCTGCGGACACCGGGCCACGGCACAGCCGCCTGGAGAATCCCCTGTCCAGAGTCACCGCCGAGTGGGATCCCAGGCTGCGGCGTCCCCAGGGCCGGTGGCAGAAGCACGCGGGTTCCCTCGGGCACTCTGTGCCGGAAAGAGGAAGCGTCCGTCTTGGCAGCAGAACGTGAGGGGTCCGGTGGTCCCGACCGAAGCCAAGCAGGAGCAGTGCTGGGGGCAGGGACATCCGGCCACTGCCCCAGGACACAGCTGGCACGCAGCGAGCCATGCCCGCAGCCCCAGAACCAGACTCCCTACCCCAGTCCCTGCCCCCATCACGCCTCCCACCTGCTCTTACACACCCCTCCCCCACACAAAGCCGCTGGCCTCTCAACATACAACAGGGCCTCACCCTACTTAGATCTACCTCCCTTGTCCCTAGCACACACCCGGCCTTTGGGCACGGCCCTGAAAGACGGGCACATGAACCCCGTTAGTGGCACACCCAATGCACGTCTGCCCACCACTCCCCACATGCATCTCAGCAGTCCCCATTAGAAAACCACGTGCACGTGTCCAGGCAACGCCGCTCCCCGGTGGGACAGAGGCCGGCAGTCTCCAGCAGTTCCCCGCCCGTTCTAATCCAGTTCGTGTAGGAAGCCAATCCTGGCCAAGGCGCATCCTGGTCTTCCTCCCCAGGCGGGGGTGCTCTGCCCAGTCCTGGGGCTGCTAGCAGGGGGAGCTCCCCAGTCCACGAAAGCCCAAGTATTAGAAACGTAAAGGTAATAAAATAATCTTTTAACCATATACAAATATATATATTAAAAGAAAACCCCCAGCAGCGCTCCTTCGCCGGCGGGCTGCGGAGGGAAGCCAGGCCTGTCCTGCAGCGCAGTGGTGCGGATTCCTGCCTCACTCCATCTTGGACATCTCAAACTTCGTGGTCACTATTTCCTGGGGCCGGGAAGAGAAGAGAGCCCGCGTCAGGTGCCACGGGGAGGAGAATCGTGCCCCCCACGCCTAGGGCAGCACCTTGCTCGCCAGCCAAGCGCTGGCCCCCGAGATCACCACGTCGGCCACCTCTGGGGCGTGGGGTGGAAGGCGGTGAGCAGGGATTGCTCACGGTGCCGTCCCTTGGGCAGAGCGACACAAGGGCACGGGGCCGGGAGGGAAGGAAAACGCTGCGCCCAAGGGGACACAAAGGCAGAACAGTGTCACCCAGGATGGATTTGGGAGGGAAGGACGACTCCTGTCTTGGGGCGGTGCCAAGGGGATCTCTGGTGATCAGGAGTGGTGGGTGCCTCTGACAGCACAGCGCCCCCTAGTGCTGCATTGACAGGGGAGAGCCCCCCCCCAAAGGGAGCACCCACCCGGCTCCCTGCAGAACAGCGCCCCCTACTGCTGCACTGGCTCCTAGGGGAGGAGACTCGCTGCCTTGCCCTCTATATACACAGATGCCCTTTGGAGCGGGCAAGGTAACAGCCCAGCCCAGGAGGGCACTGCAATGCCACCCGCCGGTTCAGAGGAGGATCTCTGGGCTGTAGCTAGCAGAAGCAGGATTACCTCGTCGGAGTCCAGCAAAGGGGGCAGCACGCTGCAAGAGGGAGGAGAGGAAGGAAGGGTCAGTCCACAGGGTTAACGCATGGCGCGCGGCAGGCCCTCCGAGGGACAGGACGATCAGCAAGGGCGCGTAAGGAGTCATGCCCCTTGCCGAGGGGCAGGGGAATCCAGATATTGTCTGGGAGGGAGGAAATTCAGCCAGGACGCTGGAGTCAAATATCCCAAGCCCCAGAGCACAGATATTACTAGAGAGAGGTTGGGGGGAGGGGTCATTCCTCATCCAGGTATCCGCACCTTCTGCTCCACAGCGCCCTCCGACAGAGTCACCCGCCTCGCAGCGCCCCCTAGTGCCACACTGGGGTCAGTGCAGCCTCAGAGGTGGGCACCCTCTGCAGATACCCTCTCTGGGCATTCCCCAGCCAAGCGCTGGCCTCGCTCAAAACCTGCTTAGCAGGAGATCTAACTGGGCAGCCGCCCAGCCCAGCCATAACAGGATGGCAAGCAAAGGCCCTGCATACGAACAGACACAAGAGCACCCTAGGTTGCCTCTGTCAGGGGATGCTCCTGAGGAACGCGCGATCAGCGCCTAGATCGCCCTGGCCGACGGAGCAAAGGGCCCGCCGAGGTCAGGGATCGCGTTCAACCTACACGTCAGCCATCGACGACGGGATGTTTTCCTCCACCCACTTCAAATCTTCATCCTGCACAGAAAGCCAGAGGGGGGACAGTCAGTGCTGGAGTGGTGCTGGGCCGCGTCAGCCCACGGTTTACACCACCACAAATAATTCACTGACTCAGCACCACTAGGTGGCAAGTGCCACCAGCCTGCAGTGTGCACACTGGGCAGGGAGGGGGAGTGGACAGTGGTCTGGGGTCTCCCATCCACATATTAACCCAGGGAACCCTGCTTAGCTTCCCAGCTCCAAGAGGAGCGTAGCCTGAGGTGCCACAGCTGCAAACAAGGTGCCACCATGGCCCTGTTGTGTGGTGGAGGAAGTTGCTCACTACAGCTCACCCCTCTACTGCCACGAGCTGTGTAGGCAGGGCTGTTAGGGGCTGACAGGGCCCAGCCCCACAGCTCATCTCTGGAGGGGAGGAGGCTCCTTTGGGGAGCCACAAGGCAGATCAGCAGCCCCGGCTCAGACCCCCGCCCCAAGCCCATTCCTTACCACTCTGTTGCCTTTGAGGATCCCATTGGGTTCATTTTTTGCACCCCTCATCTTCATCCCTTCTGCAAAACACACAGCCCCCCCGCCCAAACTGGCCGGTCAATGAGGGAGCATCAGACCCCATCCACCACCTGCTCCAGTTGTCCAGGGTGCGCTCACGTCATTCACACCAGCAGAGCCTCAGCTGCTGCCCTGTTTGATTCCCCCCCTCCCCGGCTGACAGGGTAAAAGGAGCCACTGACAACAGGGGCTTTGGTTAGATGCCACCCTTGCCCACCCGACGGGGCTCCGATTTCCCCCATCGCCACTCCTGCGTCCTTCATTGTAGGGATTTTGACCCTTCACAGCCTCACTATCCCTAGCACGCAGCAGGGGCTGTGTCGTGCCCATGGTCACACAGCGTGGCAGAGCCAGCTTCCCTTGCTCCCGCCACTAGACCCCACTCCACAACCGACTCCCGGAAGAGAACCCAGGAGTCCTGACTCCCAGTTCCGCCACCTCTCCGCCAACCATTCTGCAGCACTGCCTACCCCATGCTTACGTAGCCGGGCAATTGTCCACCATCCCTACCTTTCTGTACAGGGCAAAAAATAACCTTGCTCTCTCCATGTGTACACAGGATAGACGCTAATTGGGCAGCAATGCATGTAGTCCCCCCCGCCCCCCGCCCCCCGCAGCTGGATCATTGCATGGCTGTGGTAATTTACAGCCCTGCTAAGGAAAGGAGACATCAAGCTTATGCTTCAGGGAAGGGGTCAGGAAGGCCTTCACTTGTCCTTTCCTGCACACTGCTCCACGGACCAGGTGCATTACGGGGTGGACTGGATGACTGGCTACTGCTGCAGGGCATGCTGGGCACAATGGCTGACCAGGGTGCACTTGGTCAGTTGCTAGTGCTGGAACCCTCAATGGGCCCCGACTTTCCCGCCCTGGAGAATGTAAAGGGCCAGGTGCACCAGAGAACAGTCACTTGCCTAGTATCACGCAGGTACAGAACAGACAGGGGAGGGGAAGGGGGGAGCCAGCCACACGCCAGAGCCCTGAGATAGCAGGGAGAGCGAGCATGGTTGGTGTGGGGGGCAGGGGGACTCCACTCAACAGCCAGAGCCCCCCCACCCCGCCCTCCCGTACCTGGCCAGAGAGTCACTCGCGTTTGGGCCAGCTTCTTCCTAGCCTACCCCAAGCAACAGACAGCAGAGTCCAGGGGAGAATCCTGCTCCATCAGACTTACCAAAGGCCTCGTTCACCATGTGCTCCTCTTCCTCGTCCTCTTCCTCGCTCCCTTCATCCACCAGAGGTACAAACGCGTATCTGCAGAGACAGCACAAGTCAGTGGGGTGGAAATGCAGGGACTCCCTGGCTAGGAGCACCTCTGTGATCATTCAGCGCGGCTACCTAGCTAACAGGCCTGGGCCTGGGCCGATCCTGGCTCTTTTTATATACCTTCAAAGGATCTCAATGTATTTTATGCACTTTATCTACAATAGACCCTCGGAGCTATGAAGACCAGAGCTACAAACTGACCAGTCGTCCACATGCCAAACACCTGGGACCGGAAGCAGGCAATCAGGCGGCAGCAACAGACAAAGAGACAGTGTTAAAATGTAAGCTACTAAACATATAAAGGGAAAGCAGCATTTTCCCTTGGCCAGCAAAGCTTCCAAGCTTTGTTAAGTCTACGGTCAGTCGTCAACTTTGAAAAGAATTAGAATGCTTAGTTCAGCGATACTAACAACCTCAATTCTCGAGGGGTTTGTAACTCGGAGGTTCTACTCCAGGGGTGGCCAAACCCATTTAACAAAGAGAGCCAAAACAGGCTCCAGAATTGTCCAAAAAAAACCAAAAAACAAAAAACAAAAAACAAACCACCCAAATGGCGCCCCCTAGAACAGAATTGTTGAGCAAAAACAAAAAGATTAAAAAAAAATTTTTTTTAAAAAGGAGGCTGCCCCTTTAAGATGGCCACCATCTTGGGCGCCATTTTTAAAACCCTGCAGCTGGACCGGTAAGCACAGGAAAGCCAGGGGCCAGGCGGGGGGCAGGGCCATTGGGGGCGGGGGGTGCAGGAGTGGCTTCGCGAGCCGCACTTTTGGGGGGCAAGAGCTGCATGCAGTTCACGAGCTGCGGGTTGGCCACGGCTGTTCTACTGCACCTAAATTGTCACAGTTGCACAAAATGATGGGGTTTAAGCATTTTTTTGGTTTACGGTTTCACAGTTGTGGGAAATTATGGGGTGAGGACAGTTATTCAACCACAGAGGCGAAGATTCAAAAAGTTACATTTTTTTATAACCATTAAAACACAAGCCCATGTCAAAACATAGGCAGTAAAGAGCCTGAAATCGAACGCTAACAAGTTCTCAAGCAGCATTAGCCTGATTGTGCCAATCTAGACATTTGCATTATCCTTGATGGAAATTTTTTCCCACTGGTTTGTGAATTTGTGGTGAAATCGTTTCCTGACATTTACCGAACAAAATCAGATTCTTACAAGACCGTGTGTAACGCAGCCACAGCTCTTCCCCCAAATAATCCCTCTGGGAACCAGAGCAGATCTGTTAGAAACCACGCCAGCTGCAGGGATATTTTTAAGGGGGCATCGCTTGAGGGTTTTCTCCCCCATGGAGCACGGTGGGGGATGCAGCCAGCGACGGGGGAGCGGGGAAGGGGGGAGAGAAATCTCTAAGAGATGTGATACTGGGGTCAGCAATAGTTCAGTGGGAAACAGGGGACTGATCCCTCCCCCGCTCACAGTCCCCCCCACCCCCCGATGAGGATGCCCATCACTGGGAAGAGCCAAGTGCAGCTCTCAGCCAAGTTCCCGTCTAGAAGCCCCTCTCTCCCAGGTGGTCTGTGCTGGAGCCCAGGAGTCCAGGTACCTTTGGTTGTTGGCCGAGGGCCTCCACAGGAACATGATCACCAGGAGGATGATGGAGAAGAGGAATCTCCAGAAGGCGTCATCGATCCACAGCTCCCGCCAGTCCTAGGAAGGGACGAAGGAGCAGAGGGAAAGGGTGAGAGGAGGAAGGGGAGCAGGACGGACACTGAGCAGCCCCCTCCTCCCCAAGTCGTCCTACGATACCCCTGACATTCAACCATACACTCCCATTGGAGACAGGAGAGTTACGGTGCAACGGGGAAACTGAGGCACAGGGTGGGCAGGCCTTGCCCACAGGCACCCAGTGAATCAGTGGCATGGCAGGGAATAGAATCCAGGAGTCCTGCCTCCCATCCCTCTCCTCTGCAAGCCCTCTAACCATTGGACCCCACTTCCCAGATTCAGGAACAAGACCCAGGAGTCCTGAGTCCACCAGGCTAGAGTGCCCCCCACTCGTGTATAGTTGGGCAGGCTGGGCTGGAGCACCCTCTCCCACCTGCGGCGCAATGGGGCCAACAGCGTGGCTGGGGATGCAGTCCTGCCTGCCGCCTCTAGGCCTGGTGCTGCTGCCAGGGCCGCTCTGGCCCCGCCTGCTGCTATACCCAGGTTCTCGCCACCCAGCCTGGTTAACTAGTTACCTATCCAGTAAGCCTAATGCTTACCGGGGAACTGGTTAACCAGGCAGCCATTTGTATCCCTACGGGGAGTAGAACCCAGGAGTCCCATGTCGGACACAGCAGCCTGCAGACTCCGGCTCGTGGCATCACACGAGGTTGCAGCCAGCCAGCTGGCGCCCAGGGCTGGGTGGTTAGACGCTGCAGCACAGATCTGCAGCCCAGGCCCAGCTCCTCCCCAAGGGACCCGACCTCCTGCAGGAGCGCTCTCATTCCCCTGTACTGTCCTGGAAACTGGCGGCCAGCGGGGCCAACAGCCACCGCGGACCCTGGGACGAGGCTCCCACCCCCAGAAGGCACGGGGCTTCAGGCGGAAGGGGCAGGGGCAGCCAGCCCTGAGTGCCACCCCTCTGGCAGCCAGAGCCCCGGGCCCCAAGGCAACTGCCCCCTTTACCCTCCCTGTCAGAGGCACCCACACGCCATACTGGGGGCAGGGCTCCGAGTCTGCCAGCAGCCCTGGCTACTCACCGACTGGCACTTGGAGAGCCGAAAGGTCTTGGTGGTCCACACAATGAAGATGACGGAAGCTGGGGAAGAGACAGGTTGTTATCAGGGCAGAGGCTGCCAGGCGAATCCCCCTAACACCTCGTTCAGCTTTCCCATTGCTTCTGATGGCAGCTGGCAGTGAGGCCTTCAGGCTGCCTTGGGCACCTTCCCCAAAGACAGGGGGTGGCCAGATCCCCCAGCACTGGGGGGCAGAAACTCCTCCCCAAACACTCCCAACTCCCCGTAGGCACCAGGGGCCAGCAGAGCCCCCCAATGGGCACCGGGAAAAGGCACCAGCTACTTCAGGGCCCACCCCAATCATCCCCAGCTGGGCACAGACTACTCCAGGAGAACGGCTGCCCACGAGCCAGGGAAGGGATCCCGGCGCCCCCAGAGACCCGCTGGCAGCGCCGGCCCCCATGCCCGGCTCACCGATCACAGCGAAGATGAGGGTGTTGGTGAAGTGGCGATACAAGGAGAGCTTCACCGTGTTGCGCCGGAGCTTCAATAGCTTCATGGTCTGCACCAGGCTGATGAGGATGTGTGGCCCGTTAAGGAAAAGCAGGGTCTCTGGGGGAGCGAGGCGTCCAGGGAAGAGGGGCTACGGCCCACGCGGCCCTCCCCTGCCCAGTCCACGACAGGCCCCATACACCAACAGGGAGTACTGCAAAGGATTCTGGAACACCTCAGACGGGAGGGGCCTGGGGATCAGGTGGATGGACACACGAGCAGACAATGCGCGTCCTCCCCACCCGCTGAGGGGCTGCCTCCTCCAGCCCCTTCTGCCCCAAGATGTGTAAGGGGGTGAGCACCATGCCCCCCCAGTTAGAGACAAGGAAACTGAGGCACAGATGAGGATGGGGTCTGCCCTTATTACACAGCAAATCTTCGGAATACAACCCAGGAATTCTGACTGCTTGCCCCCACCACAGAGCTGGCAACAAACCCCAGGAGACATGTCTTGCAGCCCCCTCCTGCTCCAACCACTATACTCCACTCCCCTCCCCGAGATGGGGACAGACCCCAGGAGATCCTGACACCTGGCTCCACTGCTCCATGAGTCCTTTACCAGACAGTGGCCGGAGCTGTGGGACGCGGGCAGAGGAGGCTCTGAGCAGGCTGGAGAAGGGGTTGGGGGAGGAAAAGCCGTGCTCAGACAGAGGGGCGGAGGCACAGGATATCCACCAGCAGAGAGCAGAGTCAAGCATAGCCAAAGGGATGGCAGCCAGCAGCACCAAGTCATCCTGCGCCTGGAGGGGGGGAAGCAGAGAGAAAGGTGAGCAGAGGGGGGAGAGAGGAGGTGCGGCTGAGGGGCGGGGGCAGCACAGACCGCTTCCAGCCAGCCTGCGTTTGCTGTGGGAGGGGGTGAGCGGTTAGTCCAGGATCCCCCCCAGACACAGGTTAGAGTACACGAGTCCCACAGCTGCAAGGTGAAACAGAACACTAGCCCCCCCCTTCCCGGCAATCCTCAATTAGCCCCACCCCACCCTTCCACAAGGAACCTCAGGGCAAACTCCCCCCACATTCCTATTAGGCCCCACCCCCAAGCACTCCCGCTCCAGCTAGCTCCGCCCCTCTCCTCCACCAGGAACCCCAGGGCAACTCCCCCCAGACCATCCCTGCCAAGAGCAACTCCACTCCAGACACGCCGGGGCCTGGACCATGAGCCTGGGCTGAGCTCGCTCCTGTCCCTGCCTTCTGAGCGTCAGGTCTGTCCCCTCCACCCCAAACAACCCTGCCGTGGAGTGGTGCCGATGGCCCTGGGGGTGTCGGGTAAAGGATATCCACCAGACGATGCAGGAATCGACAAAGGCCAACACAATGTCGCAAACTAGGGTGGCCGTGCTACCCTGCTCCTGGGGGGGGAAGGAAGAGCCAGATGCTGAGGGACCAGGGAGCAGGGCCAGCCAACTCCGCCTGCCCCTGTAGGCCCAGGATATCTCCCGGCTAGGCCCCACCTCACCCCCAGGAGCTCTAGGCCACCCCCAGACAATCCCGCTGAGCTCTGCCCTTCCCCGACAAATCCCCCACATTTAGCCCTGCCCCCACCCAGAGCCCTGGGCAATCCCCCTTTAAGCTCCTCTCCCTGCCATCCACCTCTCCCCACAGAGCATAACGGTGCCCCCTCCTCTGGCTGAGCCCCTGCCTCTCTCCCCCCTCCCCCCCACACACACACCTTCAAGGTTGGGGGGTGAGTCCCTCTGGGGGCTGGACTCCACGGAGGAATGCCAGGAGAGAGCCCTGCCCCGCAGATGGCTGTCTGCAGCTGGCAGTGCCCCAAGGATGCCCCTGCCCCTCTTCTTTGGGTGCCCCCACAAACAGCTGCCCCCACAGCCCTGTGGGTCTCCCACCCACCACAGCGCAGCTGGTGGCTCCACTTAAGCACCCCCTTTGCTGTCACTAAGGCCCTAACTCCAGGCTGCCCAGGGCTGGTTACTGCACCCCTAGGGTCCCACTTACCGATTTCACCCGCAGGACGCCCTCAATGATGGAGAAGAGCAGGTACATCAGCCCCACGCCCACCACGCGGTTCAGCAGGGCGCCCAGCCGCGGCCTGCCGAGAAGCACAGACAGCGGGGGTCAGGGGAGAGAGGAGGGGGGCCTCTTCCATGTGATACCCCCCTCCAGCTCCCCCGGCTACACGTAGCCCCCAAAGCCCATCCTCCCCCCATGCGGTGTAACCCATCTCCACCCATACACCCCTTGGCACAGGCGCCAGACCTGCCCCCCCATGGGAGTCCCACCCCCGGGCACACGTCCAATCAATATATTACACCAGGGGTGGGCAAAAGGGCCTCAGGGGCCGGATCCAGCCCGCCAAGCCGATTGATCCAACCTGCGCCAGCCTGGCCGCTCCCCTGCCCGCAGGCTAATCAGGGCCTTGGAGCGCATGGAGTCTCCTCCCCTGCCTGCAGCGCACAGCGCTTAGAGTCAACCTGCCAGCGTCACGCGCCCCTTGCAGGGCGGGAGCAGGGAGCCAGAGACTTCCCCCTGATTGGCGGGGTTGGGGTGGGGGAAGAGGAGCGTGTAAAGTCTCCTCCCACTGCCACAGGTGCAGGCACCTAGAAGGAACTGCCAGCTGTTAAGAACAGCTGGCGTTTCTCTCTGGTGGGGGTGGGGGCAAAGACTTCATGCACACCCCCAAATCCCAGGCCAATCAGGGTCTGTGGGCAGGGGAGCATGCGGTCTCCAGGCCCCACCCCTTCCACCTGAGACCCCGCCCCTTCCGGGGTGCCCCGGAGCCACTTCAAAAATTTCTGAAGGGGCCCCCCTGCTACCTTTCCTGCAGGTCAGGAAGGGGAAGATGAGCGCTCAGGCTTCAGGGTGGACACCCTTCATTGGCAGGGCGGGGCAGGAAGGTAACTGCCTGTTCCTATAAGCAGCATTACCCAGGGCTCATCCACCAGGATTCACGGGCTGATCTGCCCCCCCCAAGTCTGTTCACTGGGTACCAGCCCCCACTGCCCTCTCCCTGGGCTGCCCCAAGTGCTCACTTGACAATGCCGTATCCCAGGCTGGCGATGATCACCAGCACTCGAGCAAGCATGCGCTTGACCGCACACAGCACTTCTGCAAAGATCACGGCCCCTTGCACTGCCGCGGGAGAGAAAAGCAAGGAGGTGTCACCGCGGGCGGGGAGCAGGCTTAGGGCCCCAGCCACGTCCCAGCTGGGGCGCCAAGAAACCAAGGAAGCTTCCCAATGGGAACCGAGCCCAACGGATCTGGGGCGGCTGGTGACAGCGTCGGAGGGGAGAGCGGCCCCGCCCCTCCTGGAGGAGCAGCACTAAGGCCAGGTGAGGAAGCTTTGGAGACATGAACTGGGAGCCTCAAGGAAATGCAGAGGGGCCAGCGGACCCAAGCAGGAGCAGCAGCAGCTACGGGGAGCAGACTTCCCAGCAAGGGATGCCCAGCGGGACAGAGGCACCGCACAATGCCCAGTGTAATCTAACGATTACAGGCAGCAGCGTTGCTCTCCTGGCGGCCTCTCCGCAAATCCGCCGCTGGGACTGAGGGCAGCAAAAAGGCCTGATGCTGAGAGGGGAGAGTGCCCCCCTAAAGAGCCCCCTGCCTTGCTCGCCAAAACTAGGCTGATGCATGTTACAGCTGGCTGCAGGGACAGCACCCCCTGCTGGTCCCCAGTACCCTGCAGCACAGCGCCCCCTAGGGGCCAGCACTGAATGCCAGGGCAGAGCACCCCCTACTGACCCTACCCTGCTCCCTGCAGCACAGCGCCCCCTAGCGCCGCACTGGGGCCAGCACCACCAGGGCAAAGCGCCCCCTAGTGACCCCCACCCGACTCCCTGCAGCACAGCACCACCAGCACTGTGAGTGGAGAGCCCTGCCAGTGAGCCCCCACCCCACTCCCTCTGGCACAGTGTCCCCTAGCGCTGCACTGGGGTCAGTGCCAAGTGACCCCCCCTGGAGCGGGAGCTGCCCCGAGGTGGCTGGGCACTCACCAGACACGCCCTGGCTCTGGATGCTCTGGAACTCGGCGTAAAAAACAGCTTTCTCCAGCATGCCCAGCAGGATGACGCCGCCGATCCAGAACTGGATGCGCAGGACGTCCCGCCAGTAGCAAGCCAGCAGCGCCAGCCACAGCACCCCGTAGAACACGTACACCACGCACATGGCCATGTAGAACTGCGGGCGAGAGAGGGCGCAGCGTCCGGGCCTGATCGCAGAGCTCCGCCTCCCCCTGGACCCGAGGGTCCAGTGCCCCCTACTGCTGCCAGGGGAAAGCGCCCCTAAGGAGACCGCTGCTTCTGGCACAGCGCCCCCTAGCACTGGGATGGGAAGCTCTGATTGCAAAAGGGAAGCACCCCCTACTGGGCCTCCCAGCCCCTGCAGGACAGCATCCCCTCATGCCATAATGGAGCCTGGTCCTGAGTTGGACAAGACAGGGCCCCCTACCAAGTCCACAAACTCCCACCAGTGCCATGATGGAGCAGCATCCCCTTCATCATGCTGGGCTCAGAACTGGCCCAAAGAGGCTACCACCCCACGTCCTTTCACGCAGATATTCCCCAGCCGTCTCCCATCCTGGTGCCAACCTGACCAAACCCTGCTTAGCTTGCACAGCCAGCCAGCATCCCAGCTGGTGGTGCTAAAGGGGGAGGAAGGGGACCCTCAGTGGAATGCAGTGCAGGGGAAGGGTGCAGAACTGGGCAGTTACTCGCAGGGGCAGGCAGGCAGACCCACTGGGAGGCCACAAAACAGCCAGGAGTAAGAGACGGCAGCAGACCCAAGCCTGGGGCGAAGAGACGTCCCAAGAAAGCTCCTGCAGGGGGCCCAGCGGCTGCCGATCTCCACTTAATGCCCTTGGCACTCAAGCAGAGGATGGAAGGGGGGAAATGTTAGATCCCCCAGGCTGTGCTCCCCAAACTGAGCTACCCCGGGGGTTTGGGGCCTCCCCGGTGCCTTGACCCGGGTCAGGAGCCGCTCCTCTCACTCACCGTCATGAGTGGCCACTCAGAGGCCGAGATGTACTGGTAGACAGGGTGCTTCATCTGGACGTCAACTGGGGAGGGAACACGCAGCTGGGAATGGGCAGCAGCGAGAGGCAAGATGCCCACCCACTGCAACAGCTGTTCTCCAGGCCCATTCGCTGTCCCTTTCGCCACCCCTCCCCCCATTTCCCCTGAAACAACCTCCCACCAACCCCCCTTCCTTCCCTTCCCCCCCACTCTCCCTGGGATGACTGCCCCTCCTCCCTCATTCCTCTGGCACCAGCCCTCCCACACCTGCTCACAACCCAGGACATCCACCCAACATATACACCCTCCTCTGCCCTCTCTCTATGCCCCCTCCCCCTGCTTCTCCCTCCTTCCCCCGGGAGGGTCACTACACACCTCTACCCACCATGGGGCAGCTACCCCTCCCCTGCCCACATCCTGTTCACCTGGGCTGGCCACCCCAGGACAGTCACCCTTCCCCTGCACAGCTGTCCTGTTCAAGGGCCACCAAGACACCTGCTCCCCCAGTGATTCAAACCCAGGCCATGGGAGCGGAGGGGCAAAGCGGCAGCGACCTAACCCAGCTGCGCTTACTTGTGAGCTCCCAGTTCGGGGCCACTTTTGGGTCCTTGCTCTGCCCCTCGATCTTCAGAATGAACATGTAGGGCCCATCCTCCCAGGTCCTGGCTAAGGCATATAGCTGCAAACAGACAAGCCTGAGTGACAAACACGAGGTGCTCTGTCCTTCCCCCTCCCTGACCCCCACACTAGCAAAGCAGCATACACAATCAGCGGTTCTCACTCCCTGGGATGGGACGCTCGTTAACCCCCCAGAGACAGCACAAGGGGGAAGAGGACCTAGGGTGTGGGCTGAGCAGCACTGAAGGAGGAACCCTAGTCACAGCCTGGGGAGGAAAGCCAAGCTGTGGATGACTCTCTGTTGATGTCTATGTTGGAGACATAAAAACCCGCAGGGAAAGGGGGGCAGACGTGGGATTACACATACAATTTTGGCTCAGCCAATGACATGCTTGAGCATTGCTGATTATAGCCAGTAGGGGGCAGCAGAGTGTACTGAGAAAGTCTAGCCAGGGCAGCATTTACCAGGCAGGGGCAGAGAAGAGCACCAGGATCGTAGAGACACAAGCTGCTCCTTGAAGCAACTCTACCCCGGACAAGCCATCCAGCCGGCTCCCCCGGGACCCGCCAGCTGTCAGGGGCACCAACCTCCGATTTCTCCTGCCTCCCTGCTTTTAATTTCTTAGTTCCATCGGTCTTTCCCGGGCCCAGTTTCTCTCTCTGGGTCTCGCTCGGCTTTCCGGCAGCCTCTGGATTTTTGCTGGGCGCGCTGGCCAATTCAACAGCAGACGATTTCTGCTTCCCTGCGGCATCTTTGGCAGCATTCTCGGGCTGCACCCCCACAGCATCGCGCCGCTTCACCTGTGCTGGCTGCTGCAGAGACTGCAGAAATTGACACACAAGAGTGTGTGTCGGGGGAGGATTTTAGAAGATTCCATGGGTTAAAAAAAATATGGTGGGGGGTGTTTACAACACTTCCTTCCTGGTTTATTTCAGATGGACAAAGGCCACAAAACGTGCTTATATTCTGCTGCAGAAATTTCCTCTAGATTAGAAATCCAAGCCTTCTCTAACTCAATTTTTTATCTTGGGGGACTCTAAGGACAATTGGAAATTTATAGGGTCAGGACACGTGAAGGAGAAAGCAAGCAGGTTTATTCAGACGGTTTCAAGTTGTAACACATTTAAACTCAAGCGATCAAACAACTGGGGGAATGACTCTTTCTAAAGAGTCCATAAACTGCCAGAAAAATCCACATCTCTCGGTCTTCCAATCAGACATCCAACATAGTTAAGGTTTAACGGTTATTTTGCAAGGAAATACACAGGAAAATTATGTAAATTGAAGACACACTTCCAGCCTTTTTATCCCTCAAAAAGAAACAAGCAAGAAATGGCCCAAAGTGAGCTGCTTGGAAAACAGATGGTCCTGTGACAAATAAACATTTCAAGAAAATAATTCATCCCACGTCGGGGCAAAAAGCCAAAATTTCAAATTTGTTGCTAAACAAAAAACTGGGAAAAAATGAGTCATTAAAAAGGTTTTGTTTAAATACACTCACAATGTAGCTTCAAACTCCTGCCTTTTTCACATATAATAAAGCGTGTTTCTAAACTAAAAACTTCTGATCTTTCAGTTTGAAGCAGGAAAATTTAGAAAATGTCAATAGCCTATTTTTTCCCTCCCGAGAGGAAACACTGTAGAAATCAACATGATTTCGTGAAAGATTCCAGTTTAATCAAATGGCATTTTCCAACAGAAAACTGGTTTGATAGAAATTTCCTGACCAGTTCTAGGTACATACCCTAATTGATTTTGAATAGGGATGTTAAAACAATTAACCAGTTCACCATTTTAACTCAGGGTCTGCCACGGCCACAGCCATGGGGTCCTGAGATGGCTGTGGGGTCCCTGCTGCCTGGCCAGCCGGCCCCTCCGTGGCCAGGGCTGCTCCAGCCCGGCCAGAGTTCACTGGCAAGGGCTTCATGCTCACTAAAGTTAACCGTATTAACATCCTTATTATTTACCTGACTGGACACTTGCAAGTAAAATCAGAACCACTCTTCTTGCCACTGTTCAGAATTGGTTTCAAAGCAGCTTTTTGCAACTAAAACATCCCAGACAGAACAGATCATAGAACTCTAGAACTGGAAGGGACCTCAAGAGGTCACTGAGTCCAGTCCCTTGCCCTCACGGCAGGACCCAGCACCGTCTAGAGCAGGGGCTGCCAACCCATTTAACAAAGAGAGCCGAAACAGCGGCAGAAGAAATCTGAAAGAAAAGAAATGGTGCAAGTTATCAAATGGCAAAAAAAAAAAAAAAAAAAAAAAGAGGCTGCTCCTTTAAGAAACAAGCTTGGGCTTTTTGGCCATATCAGGCTCCTGTTGACGGCTGCCATCTTGGGCGCCATTTTGAATTGCCATCAGTGAACACAGGGCAGCCAGAGGCCAGGGCCGTTTGAGGGGGGAAGGGGGCACGCGCAGGAGCAGCTTTGCAAGCCACACTTTTGGGGGAGAAGAGCCACATGCGGCTCGTGAGCCGTGGGTTGGCCACCCCTGGTCTAGATGATCCCTGATAGATGTCTGTCTAACGTGCTCTTAAATATCTCCAGTGATGGAGAGTCCACAACCTCCCTAGGCAACTTATTCCAGTGTTTTACCACCCTGACAGGTAGGAAGTTTTTCCTAATGTCCAACCTAAACCTCCCTTGCTGCTTGCTTCTTGTCCTAGCCTCTTCTTGTCCTAGCCTCAGAGGCCAAGGAGAACAATTTCTCTCCCTCCTCCTCATGACACCCTTTTAGATACCTGAAAACTGCTATCATGTCCTCTCTCAGTCTTCTCCTTTCCAAACTGAACAAGCCCAGTTCTTTCAGTCTTTCCTCATAGGTCATGTTCTCTAGACCTTCAATCTAGACCTTCAATCCTTCTCCAATTTCTCCACATCTTTCCTGAAATGTGGCGCCCAGAACTAGACACAATACTCCAATTGAGGACTAATTAGCGCAGAGTAGAGTGGAATAATGATTTCTCATGTCTTGCTCACAACACTCCTGTTCATGCAGCCCACAATCATGTTTGCTTTTTTTGCAACAGCATCACACTGTTCAATCATATTTAGCTTGTGGTTTACTATGAGCCCTAGATCCCTTTCTGCAGGACTCCTTCCTAGACAGTCACTTCCCATTCTGTATGTGTGAAACTGATTGTTCCTTCCTAAGTGGAGCACTTTGCATTTCTCCTTATTCAACTTCATCCTATTTACTCAGACTATTTCTCCACATTGTCCAGATCATTTTGATTTATGGATGCTGTAGATATTGTACTGTTACAGGTAGCAGGCAAAGGAACATTTCTCTCTGTATCATATCCCACAAGAGCAGCAAAATATTTTTCCATTGCAACTAAGAAATAACCTCAGCTCATGCATTTAGGAGGGGGAAGAATCGCTGTCCTGTTGAAACTGCACAGGGAGGCCAGAAACTCCCAGTAACATAATTCAACTGGGGTACCAGGGCTTGCAGCTGACTCTTGGGGGAAATACCATTGGCTCTACCATCAGCATGAGCAGTCAAGGCCTCTTACCCTGACTGTCCCTCTATGGACACAGAGCTGTACTGGAGCATTGGGGTCTACACCGATCTGGAGGGGAAAGCACCCTCTACTGCACCCCCTAGCACCAGCACTGGCTGTGAGGTGGGAACGCCCCTGATAAGTCACCCAACCAACTGCCTGCAGCACAGCGCCCCCTAGCAATGCTCTGGCATAACCACCCAAAGAATCCAACCCCAGATCCCAAAGAACTCTGGGCTAGTGATGTTAAATATTGGTCAGCTGAATAGTCAAGTAACCTCATGAATTCTAATCGGTTAGTTGACTATTCTTTAGCCCCTGGGGCCGGGGCCGGCACCCAGTGCACCTCACTCCCAAGGAGCCCCCTGCCACTCCGTGCTGTTGTCTCTGTATTAGGGGCAGCAGCGAGGGGTGCCAGGCAGGAGCTGGTCTGTGAGGGGCGCCAGTTTAAAAAACAGCTCCCCTCGCGGACTGGCTGCCTGTCACCCTGTGCTGCTGCCTCTGATAAAGCAGCAGCAGCAGGAGGCAGCAGCCCTTGTCTAGGGTGGAGTGAGAGCTCCCGGACCCAGCATGTGCCAGAACTGAGCGGGGCTGCCTGCCTCCTAATACACTTTAAATGCAGAGCCACAGCCGGGGTAGGTCCCAGACCCAGCGTGAGCCAGGCTGCTGGCCAGCCTGCTAAAAACTTTACTGGCAGGGGTTGGGGGGGAGGGGAATTCATGTAGTCTGTAACATTAACCGATAAGCTTTTGCTTATCGGTTAATCTACTACACTGTTACATCCCTACCCCAGGGTCCGCACCCAAGCAAGGCCAATCCTGTTTAGCTTGTGAGACCTGATCCAATCCCAACAGGGCAGAGCTAATCACAGACTCAAACCCAGAGCTAGGGGAGCTCTGCAAGCCCCTAGATTAATAGCAAAGGGTGAAATCAAAGACATCCCCTACGCACCCCACAGAAGACCCATGCCTGTCCCTCGCCTTCCCAAGCTTCAGGGGGTCTCAGAAGTAGTACCTCTCAGCCAGCTGGCCTCCATGATCAGCCTGAAGCCAGGGCTGGGGGAGAAAGGGGGAGCCAGACACTTGGGATTACTCACCTGCAAGTCCTTGGGGTGATCCATCTGGGCGGGGAGCTTGAATGCCTCCATATTCAGCGTAGGCAAGAGAGAGAGGAGAGTCACCAAGAGCAGCTGGTAGAAAGCAGGAGGCACCCCAGGATCCCCATAGCCATCAGGGACCCCAGACCCTCCAACAGCCAAAGAGCCCCCAGCTACTCTTCTTTTTCAAGCAGCTAAATGAGAATCCCCAGGGCCGCAAGCCACCCTGCCTGCCCACACAATCAGCCCGCCCTTGCATTGCCCCCCATTACAAGGGCACCCCCCAAACTGGCTCCCCCCAAGGATCCCCTGGCCATCAGAGCCACCCCCGCACTCCCATTCCTAAGAGCGCTGTTCAAATGCAGAGCTCTGGGCTCTGTTCTCTGCCCAGCCCCCTCACCCCAGGTTTCCCAGCCCTCAGCCCCAGAGGGAACTCACCTCAAGGGGGATTGGGTGGCTGCAGTTGAAGGGTTTATAGGTGTGCAGCATGTACCGGCCAGAGCTCTTCGGCTCCATCTCCATCTTGTAGTTTGCCAGGTAAAACTCTGCTCTCTTCTCCTGCAGGGGTGGGGAGAGACTAGAACCGAGGCCCAGAGATCTTCCTGACCAGGGAACACCCCTCACGTGATTGATCCCAATAGCCCATCACTTGCTCAGTATGCTTTAGCCAACATCCTAGAGCAGTGTTTCTTAAACTTTTTAAGACCGAGGAACACAAAACAATAATTGTTTTTTTATGAGGAACACCAAGGTTCAGGGGAAAGTTATCGAGGGGGAAAAAAAGGGGTCGGGGGAAAGTTATTAAGAAAAAAAAAAAAAAGGTCACCTGCCCCTTTTGAAAAAGGCGGACATTTTTAATTCTGTTGTTCTCCATGGCACACCTCCAACTGCCCTGAGGAACACAGTTTAAAAAACGCTGTCTGGGGCAGACTCCCTCCTGATCACCCCCCACCTCAGGGGTAGCCATGACACTGTGCATCAAGGAGAGTCCAGCAGGGAGGGGTCATTTCCCAGCAAATGAGTGGAAAAAAATCAACACCCTCCTCCCATTCAGTTCCCTCCAAGACTTAGTCTACATGGGGAAATAACTGTGACTTAATCTGATTTAAATTCACAGCTTTTACTTAACATAAGGGGGCCAGATCGGGTCAGACCAAAGGCCCATCTAAGTCCAGTGTCCTGTCTGACAACTGTGGCCAGTGCCAGGTGCCCCAGAGGGAATGAACAGAACAGGGAATCATCAAGTGTTCCCTCCCCTGTCGCCCATTCCCAGCTACTGGCAAACAGAGGTAAGGACACCGTCCCTGCCCAGCCTGGCTAATAGCCACTGAGGGACCTATTCAGCTATTTTTTTGTACCCTGCTATAGTCTTGGCCCTCACAGCATCCTCTGGCAAGGAATTCCACAGGCTGACTGTACGTTGGGCGAAGAAATATTTCCTTTCCTTTGTTTTGAACCAGCTGCCTATTAATACATTTGGTGACTCCTAGTTCTTATGTTATCAGTAAACAACACTTCCTTAGTTACTGTCTCCACACCTGTCATGACCTCTTCATATCCCCCCACCTCAGTTATCTCTTTCCCAATCTGAAAAGTCCCAGTCTTAAACTCTCCTCATATGGAAGCCGTTCCATACACCTCATCATTTGTGTTGTCCTTCTCTGAACCTTTTCCAATTTCAATTTATCTTTTTTGAGATAAGGCGCCCACATCTGCACGTAATTTCAAGACGTGGACATACCGTGGGTTTATACAGAGGCAACATGATATTTTCTGACTTACTATCTATCCCCAACATTGTGTTCACTTTATTCACTGCCACTGCACACTGGGTGGATGTTTTCAGAGAACTATCTCCAATGCCTCCAAGATCTCTTTCTTGAGTGGCAACAGCTAATTTAGACCCCATCATTTTGTATGGAGAATTGGGATTATGATCTAACCCTTGAAATAAACCTCATTTTATGAGGAATAAGGGTTAACAGTTATTTCGGAAGAAGAGTGTTCTCCCGAAATAGCCGCATCTACACAACATTTGTTATTTCGAAATAGCGCCATAACGTGATTATGCAAATGAAATGCAGGATGTGTAAATCCCGGCTTCATTTGCAATTTCGAATGTCTTCATTTGCATCCCTCTCTCGAAAGGGGGTGCAAGTGTAGACATACCCTTCTTTACTATCGTTTCAACCAGTTTGCCTGGTACTGTAGTTAGATTTACTGGCCTATAATTGCCGGAATCGCCTCTGGAACTATTTTATAAAACTGGTGTCACATTAGCTATCCTCCAGTCATCTGGTATATATGCTGATTTAAATGACAGGTTGCAAACCAGTTAGTTGTTTTCCAATTTCACATGTGAGTTCTTTCAGAACTCTAGGGTGAATACCATCTGACCCTGGTAACCCATTAATTTATCAATTTGTTCCAAAATATCCTCTAATGACACCTCTCCTCCGATCTGTCAAAGAATGGCTCAGATTTGGGAATCTCCCTCACATCCTCAGCCGTGAAGACTGATGCAAAGAATTCATTCAGCTTCTCCACAATGGTCTTGTCTCCCTTCATTGCTCCTTTAGCATCTTGATCGCCCAGTGGCCTGTAGGTGTTTAGCAGGCTTCCTGCTTCTGATGTACAGGTGACCCCAGACTTACGAACACCCAACTTACAACCCCCCGCATTTCCAACCATTTTTTTCCATGCGAGAGAGCTCCTAAAACCCCCCAATTTACATCCGCCGCTCGCATTTACGACGGCTTACGACGCAGGCTCCACGCATCATCCCAAAACAGGAAATGCACAAGGTCAGTCAGACTCGCCAGTCTGCAGCTCCTGCTTGAACGGCGCGCATCTCCGCCACGTCGGTTTTCACTTTTTAGTTATTTTTGTGCATTATTTGAACCATTTAGTTTAGTTTTCCTCCATTTCCATAGTCAATTTTGGTATTTTTAGGGTATGAAATGGGTTTCCAGGAACAGAACCGCCATTTATAACATTGCGCCTATAGGAAATAAGGGTTCGACTTACGACGGCTTGACTTACAACAGTTCTCCAGGAACCAATTAGGTCATAAGTGCGGGGGTTGCCTGGTCTTAATGTTTTTGCTGTTACCTTTAAGTTTTTGGCTCACTGTTCTTCTAATTCCTTTTTGACCTTCCTAATTATATTTTGTACATTTTGTTTGCTAGAGTTTATGCTCCAGAGTTTATGCCAGAGTCCTTCTATTTTCCTCACTAGGATTTAACTTCCACTTTTTAAATGATCCTTTTGAACTCTTATTGCTTCTTTTACTTTGTTTTTAGCTTCTCTGATTATGTTTTTTAATCTGGGGCATACATTTAAATAGAGACTCTATTATCGGGTCTTTGAAATCACTAAGCATGAAAACTTTTTACTTTTGGCACTGTACCTTTCAATGTATAATTAACTTTCTACACATTTTTGCTTAGTTCCCCTATCTGAAATTAAATGCTACAGTGGTGGGCTGCTCTGGTTTTCCCCTACCACAGGGATGCTAATTATATTACAGTCACCATTACCAAGAGAAGAGTGCAGGGGGATGTGATAGCAGCAGTCAGCTACCTAAGGAGGGTTCCAAAAAGGATGGAGAGGCTCTTCTCAATGGTGACAGATGGCGGAAGGAGGAGCAATGGTCTCAGATTGCACTGGGGGAGGTCTAGGTTGGATATTAGGAAAAAGTATTTCCCTAGAAGGGTGGTGAAGCACTGGAATGGGTTCCCTAGGGAGGGGGTAGAATCTCCATCCCTAGAGGTTTTTAAGTCCCAGCTTGACAAAGCCCTGGCTGGGATGATTGAGTTGGGATTGGTCCTGCTTTGGGCAGGGGGCTGGACTCAATGACCTCCTGAGGTCTCTTCCAGCTTTAGGATTCTGTGATTCAAGAGGTTTCTCTATTGCTCCATGTGGACGTTCAGTGGCCTTAATTTGGTTAATCTGAATTTCAGTGAATTCAACTCAACTGAATTAAGGCCACTTATTCCAAAGGAGCAGCCACACAAATCATTAATCTGGTTTAACTGTCCCAGATTGGCCATTCTAAATTTTCCTTAAAATTGAGAAAATCCCTGAAATATCTCCACGCAAACAACAGTACCACATGTCCCCACTGCCTGACACTAAAAGATTTTAACAATAGTTTGTACTGGGGCATCTTCCATCCAATGGCTCCAAAGCAATTTATACACATTAATGATGCCTCCCAAACCTAGCTACCACCATTCACTTGCAAGGTCAGTATCATCCTCATTTCACAGAGGGGAAACTGAGGCATGGGGTGGGGAAAAGAACTTGCCCAGGATTATAGGGAATCCATGGTACAGTTGGGAACAGAAGCCAGGAATCCTGACCAGACACCATTCCCCAGTCTCATGCACTACACTCCGAGAGCCAGGAATAGAACCCAGCACTCCCGGCTCCTGCTCTAACCATTGGACAAGGTTCCCTCTGGGAGAGTAGGTGTCAAAGGCCTCTATGCTCAGAGCTCTCATGTAGGGATGTTAATCATTTAATATGGTAACCATGTAATTGCGTTAAAAAAAAAATCTTAGCGGTTACACGTGCTGCGGACTCTGCAGTATATAGATTAGCTTTATTCTGTAGAGCCTGTAGCAAAGTCTCCCCAGAAGCAGAGCTGGCAGCCCTTCCCCGCCTGGCTCCTGGGGAGGAGACTTCGCTGCCCTGCCACAGCAAAGCATCAGCTTATCGGTTAATCAGTTAAACTCTAACATCCCTACTCTCATGCCAACCAATCTGTTCTGAATCCCTCGTCCATCCAGTCACCCCACTTCCTCCGCCTTTCCCAAGCGTCTCCTGCTCCCCTCATCACCCAGCAAGCAGAGCCCAGGCCACGAGGACACGGAGGGGCTTACATCTATGTAGACTTCATTGTGACAATGGGAGCTCCGCAGGTACCAGGTCAGGTTGAGGGTCAGCCCCGGGGAGCACACCTTTGGCAGCACTGAAAAACAGAGGAACCATCAGCACCCAGCCAGCGAGCACCCAACACCCCGGCAACGGAGCTGCAGTCATGACCCATGGTCCTTCTAGTTTTTTCTACATGCGGAATAAATTTGTATGTGCACCAGGGCATGCATGGATGTGTACCACCAGTAGCATTGCATGCTGCCTGCTGTGGGCACTCTGCTAATCGGCTGGGTGGCACCTGAATCTCTCCTGGGGGGCTGCCCAAGTCATTGGTCATGACAGGACGCAACGCAAGCCATTTGCCTCCTCAACAGAAAAAGTTGAGATAACATCAACATTGGCAAAAATATGGAGACAAAATGGGGACCCCTTCCCCCACCACCAGAGTACGTAGTGGTGTGATGGGGGTGAGACAGGAGATTAGATAAGATTAGAAGACGCTAAACTTGGAAGGATTGTTAACTGAAAAGCCACATTGGTAGCAATGGGGAGGACAATATAAGCCCCAGCTCTTACCATCAATACAGCCAGTCCCTGAGTTGTGAACGGTCGACTTACAACCGTTCGCAGTTATGACCGAAGCTGTCATAAATGGCGGACCCCGAGTTACGAACGCGATCCATGCTTACGAACAGCGCAGTCGCGTGTAACTATGGCGTCCGACTTACGAACAAACCGAGTTACGACCAATTGCTTGGTCCGTAACCGGTTCGTAAGTCGGGGAGAGGCTGTAAATCTGAAATTATTTTGCAAGGGGAGCTGGGGCGGGAAGGGGGAGGAAGGGAGTATCATTAACCCCACTTCACAGACGGGGAAACTGAGGCAGGGATGGGTCAGGCTGGCAGTTGAGCCAGAAGCAAAAACCAGCTCTCCTCATCTCAGCTCAGAACTCAAGCCACACAGCATCTTTTCCGGAGAGAGACCAATTTGCTTAGGTCCCACCAGCAAAGGCTGAATATTTGGGACTCCACAGGCCCAGGGACCTTGTTCAGTTGGAAGGGCCAATCCACAACAGGTCGGTTTTTCTCACTTCCTCTCCAGGGTACAGGCACTAAGCAAATCCCCCCTGTGTGCGGCTGCCATAGAGCGTCAACCCCCAGCATGTTGCTGTTACATCCCTCACTTGAAGGGTTGCCAGCTCAGCTGATCTCCGGCACTTAAAGCCCCAACCACTGAATTTACACGATCAGGTGAGACTCAAGACAAGCCAGAAAATCTGACTCCCTCAAGCGTCTGATACTAGAAATCAAAACACGGGGTGTGTTTTTATTAATCATTTTTCAAAATCTCATCATTTGCCAGCCCATCATGTGATGCTGGGGAAGCCGACATGCAGGTTTTAAACCCCTGAGCTCAGCAACACAGCACAAGGGACTCACTAGCAGAGCCCTGTGCAGATACAAACTTTGTAGCCGTGGAGCCATAGATATAAAACAGGTATCTGTGGATTTGCAGAGTTCTACTCACTAGCTTCAACAGAAACGGATTCCATGCTCAAAACTTTGTTATCCTGCTAACTCAGGGCCTGTGTTTCGTATTCTTTTGCAACTGAGATTTTTTTTTAATTTAAAAAAAAAAGCAAAGACATTTTGTGATGCTTTGGAACATTGTCCCTGGCTCCCTACAACAGGATGAGACACATATTTTGTATGTTCCTTGGTGACATGCACAACTGTCACTGCTGATCTTCGCTGAACACTGGGGCTGTTTTAAATGTTTTCTCTCTCCCTGGAGTTCTGAGCACCTAGCATAGCAGCTGCTGAAATGACACAACAGAATAGTGTTTTGATAGGATCCAAAGGGCTTTTTAAAACAGGACATTTTTAAATGCCCCAGCTCAGTGAGTTACCTATCACAGAGTTCTTTCTGTTTATTGGACAGCTCCAGTTCTCTAGATTTAGTTTTCCCCTCTCAGGAAAGCTGAGATGAAAGGTTTCAAATCTGGTTGCCTAAAACTGAGCTCCATAAACTCCGTATTTAGGCTCCTAATGAAGGGCTGATCATGCAAACACTTAGGCATATGCTTCTCACAGCACGCTAGATCTTCTTTGACACAGTTTCCCATTAGCAAATAGTTTTCAAGGAACCATGTGAACCAAGATGAAGCTTTGTGGAAAACGTTAGGAAAATGGTTAGAAAATGGCCAGACATCCCCCAAATGCTGTATGGACTCTGAAAATCCTGCCCCTATAGGGCTTTAGGAGCTTTACACATCTGGGTCTCCCCTGTTTTACTCAAACATTTTGCATGGTTTAGCTGATGGATATTGGGAGGCCCAGTTATCACACACACAACACCCCTTCCCTGTTCCAAGCAGTGTTTCAGGTAGGGCTGTAAATGATTAACTGGTTAGCATCACCTTTACTAGGTGACACTTCCCGGTTATGATTAACTGGCACAGCCCCCACCTGTCCTGTTGAATCATGAAATTGTTAAACCATGCTTAACCAGTTATCTAATTAAATGAGGTTTTACATCCCTAATTTCAAGACCTCTGAAGTTACTCACCCTGGAGAGCAATTGAAGAGCCATTGAACATTGTCTTAGAGAACACAAACAGGTTCTTGGTGTTATTCTGAAAAGGCAAGGGTGGGGGGATTATTTCAGTCACAAGATAAGAGGGGTTGTCCCCTAAATAAACTGATGCAAGAGACTCCGGAAGTGTGCACTAGCAAAACATCCTAAATAAATCACTCCGGCAAACTGCTTTGCAAATAGCCTAGAGCGGAAAAAGTTTAGCACGGCTGCTTCCAGGGAAGGACAGAAGAAAGAGTGGTGTTTCATCCCCCTAACTTGTCATCAGGAGAGCCAATGAGAAAGGGCAATGAAGGAGGCAGCATGATCCAGTGGTTAGAGCACTGGCTGGGTACTCACTAGGACTGCATCCCATTGCCCAGCTCTTTCCCTTCCCACATTTTATCATGTCTCTTTGGATTAAACTCTCTTACTAGGGGTTTGCACAGCACCTAGCATGACGGGGAGCTTGGCTGGTTCCTCCAATAAAGGCAAGAGTACTAGCAGCTTCCAAGCAGCGAGACTGAGAGGAGATTAGAGGACTCAAAGGACTGAGGTTGTGAGTTCAAATACAGTCTGCTGCTAGCAAGGAAAAATAAATGGGATTGGACTGTTAGGGCTGTACGGGTGGGGAGACAGCTGAGGAAACCAAGGGGGGTGGTAGGAAGTCACTGAAATAGAGATGGTGGGAGACAGCACACAGGGACCGGGGATAATTAGTGAAAGCAATGAGCTCAGTCAAACACAAACACCACAATGTGCGGTGCTGTAGGTGCTACTGGCTGGAGATCACGTGACCCACACTGACCAAGTTCCTGGCTCCTCCCCCCCAAGTGGCTGCTCCAGGGCAGGGCTGGTGGAAGGTTCCTGGGAGGGGAGTGGATCAGCTGGACTCTCAAGCTGGTGAAGTTTAACAGCCTGAAAGTGGGCTGGGAAAACCAGTCTAATCTGTGCACACGCAGCTACCTTCAGCAGAGATCTCCAGGATGTATGAATTGAAACTGAGTCGCAACACACCTCTGCAGCAGGTGCAGACAGGGAAGCAAGACGCCATGTTATGCCCAGACACAGCGGAAGAGCCACAATGAAGACCCAGGAGTCCTGACTCCTAGATCCTCTGCTGGAACCATGTCCTCACTCAGACCCAGAATTAGGCAGAGAACCCAGGAGTCCTGACTCTCATTGCTCAACATCCCCCATTCTACTTTGTGAATAGAAGGCAGGTTCCCAACTCCCAGTCACCTTGCTGTAACTTCCTCTTCTGTTTGGTTTGATGAGAAGCAATCCCATTCTAGGCACATCCCATTTTCCTGGCACAACCAAACCCTTATGTTGCTTTAAGTTGTAACAATAGGAAGCTGCCTACCAAATTCGGTAGTCCTAGTTCTCACCGTTTGGGAGGAGTTCTTGGACAGACAAATTCTCTCAGTTATATAGTAGATAAGAACAGAACAATTATTTCTTCTGCATATTTTATACTAGGAATCCTGGCAGCTGTGGGATTGAGGCACTAGAAGGGGATCCAGGAGATCTATGCTCAGGGCTCGACAATTAGCGTAATCTACTCGCCCATGGCGAGTAGATTACAAGCCGGCACAGCCGCGCAGTGCGGTAAGCGCATGCGCAGCATGCCGAACCGCGCGGCTGGCGAGCAGGGCTCCCCGCCGCTTGGTGAGCCCTGTCTATGCTTAATTCCCAACTTTGCATTGGGTTTACCTTACAGAAGTCATTCTTTGAGCCTCGGCTCCCAAATGGCAATTTAGGGGCCAAAATTCACTCTCCCTACTTCCCTTTGTCTCTCGACTATTTAGACAGAATGTTCTTCAGGCCCAAAAGGCTCTCGCAATCTGCATAGAGCCCTATGCAATAGGGCCTTTTCTCGGCAGGAGATTCCAGCCTCTACCATTATAGGCTTATTGTTAAATAATCATGTCTTGTCTGATGCAGGACACTTCGCAGAGAGCGGACAACCAGTGGCATTTGACA
Organism: Rafetus swinhoei; assembly: GCA_019425775.1. Lineage (NCBI taxonomy): Eukaryota > Metazoa > Chordata > Testudines > Trionychidae > Rafetus > Rafetus swinhoei. The sequence continues at coordinate 6,372,366 of JAFJHL010000087.1, read as the reverse complement.
TCGCAAGATACTGAAAGCCACAGCAAGTCAAAGAGGGAGGGATTTGCAAAGCAGATTGCTCGAAACTTTAGGGAGTGTAAACATCTCTTTAACCTATAAAACTAAAACACTCTGTTAAAAGATTCCCATGCACACAGGCCAGCGCTCAGAGCACACATGCTCTGATCCAAGGAGTGAGTCCATGCTTAGGTAGTTTCCCAGCCCTGCCAGCACTGGAAGGCTTAGCAGTGCACTGCCAAGGCTCTCACACCAAGTAGCAGCGGGCACAGGGCTGCTGAAGTTGTAACAGTGGGGTTACTTTGATCCCCTTTCCCCAGTGTAGGCTGTAGGTGAAGTGAGGAGGCCCCATGGCCCCTAGGAACAGAACAGACCCTAAGAGCACGTCTGTTTCACAGAACAAGGCAAACAAGCAGGTGGAACAGCCCGAGTCATGCATGGGACCCCAGCCCTGTGCTACTATGGAAGAACTTAGGGATCCAGAGCAGGGCACGCCCTGTCTCCCTTTACATAGGGGCCCGCAGCAGGGCGCCCCAACCCCCCCCATAGGGGCCCGCAGCAGGGCACCCCCGCCTCCCCTCTACAGGGCCCACAGCAGGGCGCCGTGCCCCGCCCCCCCCTCTCTCCACGGGGCCCGCAGCAGGGCGCCCCGCCCCCTCGCTCCACGGGGCCCGCAGCAGGGCGCCCCGCCCTCGCTCCACGGGGCCCGCAGCAGGGCGCCCCTCCCCTCGCTCCACGGGGCCCGCAGCAGGGCGCCCCGCCCCCTCGCTCCACAGGGGCCCGCAGCAGGGCGCCCCCTCCCCCGCTCCACGGGGGCCCGCAGCAGGGCGCCCCGCTCTCGAGGGCTCTGAGCGCCGGGCCGTGGGGGGATGGGCAGGCGCCCCCGTAGGGGGCGGGGTCTCTGTCGCGACAGGCCCCGCCCCTCGCGCGCCGGCGACTCACGCTGTGGGCGCTCAGGAGCCAGCGGCCCCGCTCGGAGCCCGCCCCGCCCGCCACCGCGGGCCCCAGCGCCAGGAGCAGCAGCAGCGGGAGAGGCCGCGTCCCCGCGCCGCCCCGCCGCGCGGCCGCCATCCTCTTCCGGCCCGGCACCACGTGACGCGCGTCGTGGCCAGGGGCCGGCGGGAAAGTGCCAGCCCCGGGGCGGGGCGAAACCTTCCGCCGGCAGGGACCGGGGGGAAAGTGCCAACCCCGGGGCGGGGCGAAACTTTCCCCCGCCGGACGGCAGGGATCGGGGGAAAGTGCCAGCCCCGGCAGGGGGGAATCATTCCTCCCTTTTCTGATAACGGGCTGGGGAGCAGCCCCAGGGAAGGGTGAAAAATTACACCCTCCCCCCACCGCAGGGGCTAGGGCATAAAGCTACACCCTGACTATATAGCGCCAGCCCTGACTGCCAGGGGACAGCGCCCCCTACTGCCCTCGCCCTGCAGCACAGCGCCACCTAGCGCCGTACTGGGGCACTGCTCAGCACTGGCTGTCCGAGAAAAGCGCCCCCTACTGCCCTCCTGCAGCACTGCACCGGGGCAATGGGGTCAGCACTGACTGCCAGGGGACAGCGCCCACTACTGCCCTCGCCCTACAGCACAGCGCCACCTAGCGCCATACTGGGGCACTGCTCAGCACTGGCTGTCCGAGAAAAGCGCCCCCTACTGCCCTCCTGCAGCACTGCACTGGGGCAATGGGGTCAGCACTGACTGCCAGTGGGACAGCGCCCACTACTGCCCTCGCCCTGCAGCACAGCGCCACCTAGCGCCGTACTGGGGCACTGCTCAGCACTGGCTGTCCGAGAAAAGCGCCCCCTACTGCCCTCCTGCAGCACTGCACCGGGGCAATGGGGTCAGCACTGACTGCCAGGGACAGCGCCCCACTACTGCCCTCGCCCTACAGCACAGCGCCACCTAGCGCCATACTGGGGCACTGCTCAGCACTGGCTGTCCGAGAAAAGAGCCCCCTACTGCCCTCCTGCAGCACTGCACCGGGGCAATGGGGTCAGCACTGACTGCCAGGGAACAAAGCAGCGCCCCCTACTGAATCAGCCTACCATACTGCAAATAGGTTCAACCCTAGAGACCCTGCCCCTAAGCCAGGCCCCCTGCGGGGAAGCTTGTGCTCTGCTTGAACAGTACAAATGAGGCTGCCTGAAAAATCTCTCTCCCCGCTGTGGGCCACATGGCGCTGCATTCACCACCTGCTGGCGGGTGTACCTAAGCCTTTGCTAATTCTGCCTTGGTCCCTGACCAACATTGCCTAGTGACAGAACTCAGCACTAAACCGCAGTTCAGCTTAGGAATGAGAAAGGCCGTGGGGGCAGGGGCAATGTTTCCTCTAATTTTTTCCATGTGCAGAATAATTTTTTCGTGTGCATCCAGGCATGTGTGAATGCGCACCACCAATAGAAATGCATGCTGCTAGCAGGGCGTTCTGCTAATCAGCTGGGCAGCATTTGAATCTCTCCTGGGTGGCCGCCAAAGCGCTTAGGAATACTGGGCGGGACTGTTAGCGATGTCTCTCTTCATGCCCCAGCCAGGTTCTCCGAGAAAGCCGGTGCTGCAGCTGATAACACACTCCACAGCCCCAAACGGAGATAAAGAGATGCATGAGCAGAAGCCACCCTCCTTATCGCCTCCGAGAGGCTGGTTCCCCAATATTTTGCACTCAACACCATTCTGCTTTGGGGGTTGTTTCCCATCTACTTTACATGGAGAATGACTGTGCTAGGCCTGGAGTGATGGAAACTCAGTCTCACTGGGTATCTAGATGTATAGGATGCAGGATGCCAGCTAGCCCCATCTGGGAGCAAAGTACGTCTGGGGCCACTTGTACTGCTGGAAAAGGATCTGAAGCCAGATCCCCAGAATAACTTGGCACCTATCTATTGGCTTTGATGAGCCAAATTCCCAACGGTGGGAATCAACCTAGCTCTGTTGGACTCAGAGGGGTGTCCATGTTAGCCTGTAGCTTTAAAAGCAGCTTTTCAAAACAAGTAGTCCTGTGGCACCGTAGAGACTAATACAAATACATCTAGTGTCAGGCACACAGCGTGTAGTCAACCTGTGGAACTCCTTGCCAGAGGAGGCTGTGAAGGCTAGGACTATAATAGAGTTTAAAGAGAAGCTAGATAATTTCATGGAGGTTAGGTCCATAAAAGGCTATTAGCCAGGAAATAAAATGGTGTCCTTGGCCTCTGTTTGTCAGAGGCTGGAGAGGGATGGCAGGAGACAAATCGCTTGATCATTGTCTTCGGTCCACCCTCTCTGGGGCACCTGGTGCTGGCCACTGTCAGCAGACAGGCTACTGGGCTAGATGGACCTTTGGTCTGACCCAGTACGGCCGTTCTTACGTTCTTATGCTGTCGTGGGCAAGTGGAAGAAGAGGCTTTTGTCCTCCAAAGCTCATGATGAGTCTCTAAGGGGCCCCAGGTCTACTCCTTGCTTTTAAAAGTTGTTTTTAAACTCCATTGGTATCCCTGGAGACATATTCCCCCACGGGAGTAAAACAGCGACATCGATTTACGCCATGTGGGACTCAGCCCATTGTAGCCAACTTTCCTCCTGGCATATCCCCACATGTTTTCAGGAGCAGGAACCAACCCTTGGAGGCAGGGGTGTGCTGGGACCCTGTGCGCTCACATTCCAGGCAGCTGATTCAGAGCAAGGCGCTTCCTTCTCCCTCCTTCCCCCCACCCCCTTTCCTGGGGAAACCACGACGAGTTTTCACTCTGCCTCATAGCTGCGCTGCTGGCAGCTAAACGGAGATGGGGAAGGGGGAGGAGTTAAGGGGCGGGGATTCATTATCCAACTCCCTTAAAGAAAGAGGATGCAGCTAAATCTGCCCAGTTTGTTGCGTCTGGCGCTGAATTCGGTTCTGTGTTTACACAGGGTAATCCAAAGTCACTCCGGGATCAGAATCTATCCCCGGTCCTGAGCGGCCAGGCACACAAGTTCTGAGCATGGGGCCCATGTTTCATGGGTCAGGCCAGTGCCCATGCAGAGAGCCTCGTTGGGCTGCATGTGGATCAGCTTGCAGGGATCTCAGCCCTCCAAGTCCTGTCTCTGTGTGTGCCACTGGAGAGCGCCTCACACAGGGGAGCCCGCGTATGAATGGGGCTCCCCGGTGCTACCCTAGTACAAGCAATAATCTAACCATTAGACTTCACTCCCCTCCCAGAACTGAGAAGTGGGCCCCATTCATTTTGCTTCCCAGCTCTAAGCAGGAGACTCCAGAACTGGGAGGTGAACCCAAGCATCCTGACCCCCAGAACTCCATCCCTCTACACATCCTCAGGAGTCCTTAGTCCTCCATCCCCCAATACTAACCACTAGAAGCCACCTCCTAAGGGTTCCTGGGGCAGACCTGTTTGCTGGTGCGAAGCTCCCACTCAGGCAAGCACAAGACCTGCCCTTGGGGAGTCACCCACCCACCCACCCAAGCAGGACTATTTCAGGTGGCCTTCTCTCAGGGTTGGGGGTTGGAGCCTGCATGAGGTTCCATTTAACTTCGTGCTGCGGTGCACTCTAGCATCGGTTGTCTTGAATCAAACTTCCGGAAGGGTTGGTAGGATGGGGGCTGAGAGTCAGGCACAGAGTATCTTGCTCTGGGAGGGGATCTGGTGGGTTATGAGCCAGGACTCCAGGATTCTTTTCCCAGATCTAGGGCAGGGAGTGAGGTCTAGTAGTTAGAGCACGGGAGGGTGGGTGTCAGGACCCTTGGGTTCTTTCCCCAGCTCCGGGTGAGGAGCCAGTTCTAGTGGGGGAAGCCAGACGTCCCGGGTTCTAGCCCAGCTCTGACCAGGAAGTGGGGTCTAGTGGCTGGAGGAAGCTGCGAAGCAGGACTCCTGGGGTCTATCGTGGGTGGGGCGCTGGGGGGCAGGACTCCTGGGGTCTGCCCTAGCTGTGGGTGGGGCGCTAGGCAGGACTCCTGCGGTCTATCTGAGCCGTGAGGGCGGGCACAGGGCCCTGGTGGAGGAGCGGGCGGCTCTAGGACCCGCTGGCTGGCGCGCCCCGCCGCAGTGACTCGCTTGGGCGTGGTGGGTCCCGCAGTCCCGGCCCGGCCGCTGACTCAGGCCCGCTGTAGGCAGAGCCCGGAGCCCCGCATCGCCTCCCGCAGGTAGGGCCTGGGACCCCTCCTCCTGCCGGGTCCGCGGCTCCTGCCCTGGTCCCCGGGGCGCTGGTGCATCGGATCCCCTCCCCCATGCGCCTGGCTCCCCTCCATCTCCTGATTCCTGCGCTCCGGCTCCTCTCCTCTTCCCTCCCCTGGAGAGTTCAGAGCTTCGGCCGCGGGGCTCAAATGCCGCCGCCCCTGGGTGGGTCCCCGCTCATCACACGCACTTGGGGCGCCTGCGAGCCCGCTGGATCCCTGGAAATGTGCCCCCGCAAGGCACCTCCCGCGATTTCAGCCCCTAACACGCGGCTGGGGCCCTACCCCCGCAGCTACACTCCAGCTGACCGGAGCCGTGTAGACTGGACTGGGGAGGTTTCCGTTTGCACCGGCGTGGCTAGTGCTGGCTGTGGACCTGTTGCAATTGCTGCACTTTGGGAGCCGCGCCTGGTTAGGAGCCGCTGCTTTCGGGATTCCTCTCAACGCTAGAGTCGCTCCCCGGGGGGACATCTTGCTCCTCTTTACACGGGGTCAAACCCCCTTCCCCATTCCTGCTGCTGTGATCGTCTCTGGGGGAGATTTCTGGCCACCCTTTACACTGGATTTCTTCCCTTCCACCTGGAGTTCAGGGAATCCCCTGCTTCCTTTCTGCACCCAGACCTCTTGACACTTCCCCCTTTACATTGGATTCCTTTCCCCACCCAGACCTCTTGACCCCCTCCCCCTTTACACTGGATTCCTCTCTCCCATGGGGATCTCTTGACTCTGTTTACACTGATTCTGTTTACACCAATTCCTCTCTTCCCCCACAGGGACTGTGTGCTGGTGGGTTTGTGTACAGGAGACTCTTCCCTCTGCCACAGGGGGCAAAGTTAGGGGGCCTGGGGGCCATGTAGGCCTAGAGGGAGGCTGGATTCCCCTTGTTGCCCCTCAGGATTGGGGAAGGGGGGGAAGGCCTGGAAGGGTGGGATGCCATGGCGGGGAGACATGGCCCTCCTTCTCCTCTGGGGTGAGGGAGCCAGCCAGGGGGGTGGGCTAGGCTTAGGGGAGTTGTGTGTGTTGGGGAAGGGGATCTCCTATCTTTGGCTCATGCCCCCCCCCCATTATCCCTTCCCCCCACAGATAGAGTGGCGAGTGACTTGCTCAGCCCTAGGCCTGACTACACTTCCTGCAGGCCCGTTGCTGGGCTGCTGCCCCCTCTTTTGGCCCCCCCTTGCTGGAGCCTATAGACCTGCTTGGCTTCCCTCTCTGACTGCGCCTGGAGCCAACACCCCATTGTCTCTCTCTTCCCCCACTCTCCCTGGCCTTTGGTCCCATGCCCAGAGGCCTCCTGCCGCTCTGGCATCTGTTCCTTTCCCTGCACCCAGCTCTCTTGCCCCCTGGGCTGTTGCAGTTCCTGCTCCGGCGCTCTTCTCTCTTCTGTGTGGCCTGGAGGATGAGGCAGGGCCTCCTAGCTCCTGGGTTCTGTTCAGGGACCTCAGGAGCAGAGGAGCAGGCGGTGGGTCTGCTGGTTAGAGCAGGAGGGGGGAGCAGGACCTGTGGGGTCTCTTTACAGGGTGGAGGGGAGTAGGGTCTAGTGTTAGAGCAACAAGGCTGGGCGCCAGCACTCTGGCTTTTGTTGCCATTTCTGGGAAGGAAGTAGGGTCTAGTGATTGGAGCAGGGGAGACTTTGGAGTCTGGACTCCCTTTTAATCCCCCACCCTCTTGATTCAATAGAAAGGTGACTGGCTGAGTCCACACAGCTTTTACTGTCACACCTGCTGGCTCTGGGAGCTAGACTGGCCTCAGGGTCTTGCATGCTAAAGCCTCCTGACAGAGCCCCTGTCGTGGCCCAGTCAAATCGGACTGGCCTGCAAATCAAGCTTCGGGTTTGTGTTTAAACAGCCCCTGCCCTGTGGGACCTGGGAATCAGCTGGGTCCTTTCTGGGCCCAGGGATTCTACAGCCTGGATCAGCTGAGGATCCGGTGTCTCGCCCAGAAAGCCCAACAGGCCCAGCTTGCTCTGGACTCACTGCTGGGGCAAGCCAGCGGATAAGTTTGGTGGGAAGCTGCGAAGGGGTCGGTTTAGCCTCCGTTGCCTTTTTTTTTATTCCACTTATAAATGATCCGTAGACTCCCAGTGTCCTGTGAGTCACATCGTCCTGGCACGGCTGTTCCTGCAGCCCTGGCATGAAAGATCTACCTGGTCTGCTGAAACTGACCGGCCATCTCGCCCGCTGAAAACAGAAGAGGGAAATTAGTTGCTAACGAGCCAGAATTCTTTTGTGACTGTTGTCACTCGGCAGCCCCAGCCTTATTTGAAATTACCCCTTGTGGTCCCACTTGGGGGGGGTGGATTCTCCCTGTTAGACAGCAGGGGAAACTGAGGCACTGAATGAGGTCCCACGGTCATGTGAGAAGTTAGTGGCAGAGCTGAGAAGACCTGACACCTAGTCTCTCTCAACGTAGCTTCTAGGCTAGAGATCTGCTTGGTCTTAATGCGTAAGCCTGCCCCGGACCTGAACTTGAGCTGGCTGAGTAATTTTCTGACCCAGCCCTTCCCTGGGGGTTGGCAGGGAAGCCTCTGGTGTCCTGCCCAAGCCATCGCCTACCCACTGTTGCATTGTGTGTGAGAGATGCCGTTTTCCCACCCCATCCTGACCCAGCACTTGTAGGGGGATTCTGCGGGTTCGAGGCAGGTTGCAGGGCCCTACTCTAGACTATCTCCCACTGTCAGAGCTGGGAATAGAACCCAGGAATCCTGACACCCCTCTCCCCCGCACATTGGTCCTCTCCGAGCTAGCTGCACTTCTCTTTCAGAGCTTTGAACAGCTGTCTAGAGAGAATTTCCAGTTCCATCATTTGTATTGCTGCCCATCACCACTGCATCAGGGCTTTGTCCACGGAGAATCGATAACGCTAGCAAAGTACCCTGCAGATTTCAAAGTCTCTGCCACGTCACCCTTTTGGGGGGGAAGGGGGGCAAAATCCTCCCTGGGGTAGGGATGTGGGGTTTTGTTTTGCTAGTTGTTCTTAATTTCCCTTTTTTCTTGTGTGTGTTGTTGCTGCAGGGTGGGTTGGCTGGGGATCATGGGGTGGCAGGCATTGTCCGTGTTACCCTGAAAGGTTTTCCTCAAAGTTGGAGACTTTGAAATGTTTTCAGAGCTGGGGATAGCACTCGGGAGTCCTGGCTTCCAGCCTGGCTGCTCTAACTACTAGATACCATTCCCCTCCCAGAGTGCTGTCTATGGCACCAGACTCCAGTGATTACTCAGCAGCTCGATTCCCTGTTTTGGCAGCACCCGATCCAGACCCCAAGGGAGTTAGTAGGAGTTAGAAGGCACCTGGCAATGTTCCCTCTAATAGTTTCCATCCACATGCAGAATACATTTTGTTACATGCACCAAAGCATGTGGAGATGTGCACCACCAATAGAAACAAATGCTTCTGGCTATGGGCGCTCTGCTAATCAGCTGGGCGGCACCTGAATCTCTCCTGGGTGACCGCCCAAGCGCTCAGCTCACAGGGAACACTACCGCTCGGTCCCCTGCAGAACTGGCCCCTGAAATTGTCCAGGAGTGTTCCTAAGTAACCAGACACTTGTGCCTGCCGCTTCCCAGAGCATCTTGCTTGCCCAGGGGCGAGCAGTTTGTGTCATGAGGTGTCCTGGGGAAGCGCGCGTTGGCACCCGGAGCCGGCCAGCAGGTTACTCCTGCCAAAGGGAAATGTACGGGATAGTCAGTGCTGAAAACCTGCCTGGCAGAGATGTCCTCTCCCAGGGGGGTAGAGGTGGAAGCTGCTTTGACCAGGGCCATTGCAGAATGATCAGTGGACTGAGAAAAGGTGAAACTGACCAGCCTCTCGTTTGTTTGCTTTCCAGTTCATCTTTTCACAGATCTCCCTCCAGCTAGGAGCTGCCCAGATGTTCCTTGTCAAGAACTTCCTAGGAGGAGGAGGAGGAGGAGGCGGCGGCGGCGGCGGCGGGGGCTTCGGCGGGAACATCGGGAATGTGATCGGAGGATTCCTGAGTGGTGGTGGTGGAGGAGGAAGGGCTGGAGGAGGTGGTGGCGGAGCCATGGGCATTATCGGAGGAGTGATCAATGCCATCAGGTTAGTGTGTCCCCTTGTTGTTGGTGCTATCGGTATTGTGCTAGAGCACCTGTGCTCCAAGACCGAGATCAGGGCCCTGTTGGGCCGGGCGCTGTCCAGACACACAGTGACTGAGATCAGGGCCCTGTCGGGCCGGGTGCTGCCCAGACACACAGTGACCAAGATCGGGGCCCCGTCGGGCCGGGTGCTGCCCAGACGCACAGTGACCAAGATTGGGGCCCCTTTGGGCCGGGCACTGCCAGACACACAGTGACCAAGTTCAGGGAGAGAAGATGCATCTTGAACAAAGACTTTGTCTTGCTTGTTCACCACGTCTCTGGGATGTGCATTGTCGCTTTAATTCCCTTGCATCCATCTCTGCCTTTATCCCTGTGACTTGGCTCCTTTGTTAATCCACTCGATTGGCTTCCATTCTCACTCCCCAGTGTGGATGGAGCTCAGTCAAGTCTGTACCTGGACAGCTGACAAGCTGCAGGGCTGACTGCAGAGGCAGCAGACTTGGTGCTTCCTTGCTGGGGCCCAGTGGAAGGGGCTGGTCCCTCCAGCCCGATTTGGGGGTGACTTTGGGGCTCGAGGAGTCCTGGTTTCAGCCTGCAGACAAGGCAAAGCCAGGGCATTGGAGGCACCACAGGCTACAGGACAAGCGATGACCCATCCCCTTGCTATTCTGGCTTGAAGCCCAGGATATTGCTTTGAATGTGGTGCCCTGCCCTCCTGGTGGGGGATGGTCGGCTCCACCTTGCTTTGGCTTTCAGTCCGACTGGTTTGTCCACATCGGGGACTAGCTTGGGGCACTGGCCCCGGTACACCCGCCCCATCCCCCCTCCGAGATGAGTGCAGGGAAAGCCCCCGTTTTCTGTGTCCCCAGCCCCTCGGTTCCTCCCCCAATTCTGGGCTCCTCTGTCATCACTGATGATTTCCCAGCGCTTTCCATGCAAAACATGCCCCAGAACTTTGCATATGGCTCGCCAACCATCTAGGCAGGGCCCCTTCACCCAGCACTGAAAGGCAGCCATCTCTGGGGCTGGGGTGTGGCAGCTCTTGATACCGGGATCTTCCGCTGAATTGAAAATTGAGCCTGCAATTTATCGTGCCCTGTATTGTGCATAGGGGGAACAACATGCTCTAGTGGCTAGGAAACTGGGCTGGGAGATAGGATCCTTCAGTGCCGCTGTCTTTGTGTGAGCCTGGTGTGGCTCCATGCCTCAATTTCCCCATTTGTATAGCAGGAATAGGAAACTGAATTACCTTTGTGAAGTGCTCTGAAAGCATATGGAGCTTTAGGGATGGATGGGGCTCTTATATGTATGACGGTGGCACCTGGGAACTCCGGACTAGAGAAGACCCCATGGGACATGAATACTGCGCACAGATATGGTCTCCTCCTCTCTGAAAAGATATCTTGGCATTGGAAGAAGTTAAGAAAAGGGCAACAAAAAAGATGAGGGGTTGCGATGGCTGCAATATGGGAAGAGAGCAATAAGCCTGTGACTTTTCAGCTTGGAAAAGAGACAGCTAAGGGGGGCTACGAAGAGGTCTACAAAACCATGACTGGTGTAGAAAAAGTGACTAAAGAGGAGTTATTTACTCCTTTCCATAACACAAGAACTAGGGGTGGGGGAACCAAATGACATGAATAGGCAGCAGGTTTAAAACAAACCAAAGGAAGTATTTCTTTACCCAACGCAGTGTCAATCTGTGGAACTCCTTGCCGGGGGATGTTGTGAAGTCCAAGACTATAACAGGAGTAAAGAAAGAGCTAGATAAATTCATGGAGGTTAAGTCCATCAATGGCTATTAGCCAGGATGGGAAGGGATGGTGTCCCTAGCCTCTGTTTGTTAGGGCTGGGAATGAGCAACAGGATCACTTGATGATTCCCTGTTCTCTTCATTCCCTCTGGGGCACCTGGCACTGGCCACTGTTGGAAGACAGGGTACTGGGCTAGATGGACCTTTGGTCTGACCTAGTATGGCTGTTCTTATGTTCTTATGCACCAGGCACTGTACACACACAACGAAAAGATGGCTCTTGTTGTGACTTTCTGATGCATTGTTTTACTTGACAACAGCTGTATCTTCACTTTGGGAATGCTTTTGCCTCTGCCTCCTCTCTTCTATAGCACCTGCAAAATATTAAATATAGAGGAAGTGGACAGGGGCTCAGGGTTTGTTGTTTGCCTCTGCCACTGGGCTCCCTGTGTGATCTTGGGCAAATCTCTGGGAAACTCAGGCCCAGTGAGATACAGTTCGTAAAACAGGGATAATAATTGCTCCCTTTTCTATGCAGACTGGAAACTCTTGGGAGCAGGTACTATCTCAGCCGGGATGTGGGCAGCGCCCAGCACACCAGGGCCCTGATCTCGGCTGGGGTCTGGGCAGCGCCTGGCCCCTGATTTTGGCTGGCGCTGCCCTCATGCAAATATATAATAACTTTACCAGATGGACTCGTGTGTTTTATGAAGGACCCTTTGTAATTATTTCCTCTTTCTTTTCCCCTCTGTCTCCCAGCGAAGCAGCCGCTCAGTATAACCCGGAGCCACCGGTAAGCACTGATCACAACTCTCTTGTTATAGCCCTTCCTGGGCTGCTTCTAATGACTTATGTCACATATTAACGTTGGCCCTGGACATGCTGAGTTGGCAGCAAAGTGCAAGGCCGGGGTCATTTCTCAGGCACAAAGCCCAGTGTTCCCTCTAATCTTTTCCATTCAAGTGTGGAATAATTTTATGTGCACCAAGGCATAGAATCCTAGAATACTAGGACTGGAAGGGACCTCGAGAGGTCATCGAGTCCAGTCCCCTGCCCCCATGGCAGGACCAAATACTGTCTAGACCATCCCTGATAGACATTTATCTAACCTACTCTTAAATATCTCCACAGATGGAGATTCCACAACCTCCCTGGGCAATTTATTCCAGTGTTTGACTACCCTGACAGAACTTTTTCCTAATGTCCAACCTAAACCACCCTTGCTGCAGTTTAAGCCCCTTGCTTCTTGTTCTATCCTCAGAGGCCAAGATAAACAAGTTTTCTCCCTCCTCCTTATGACACCCTTTTAGATATCTGAAAACTGCTATCATGTCCCCCCTCAATCTTCTCTTTTCTAAACTAAACAAACCCAATTCCTTCAGCCTTCCCTCATAGGTCAGGTTCTCTAGACCTTTAATCATTCTCGTTGCTCTTCTCTGGATCCTCTCCAATTTCTCCACATCTTTCTTGAAATGCGGTGCCCAGAACTGGACACAATACTCCAAATGAGGCCTAACCAGCTCAGAATAGAGCGGAAGAATGACTTCTCGTGTCTTGCTCACAAAGCATGTGCGGATGTGCACCACCAGAAACCTAGCTGCGGGTGCTCTGGTGATCAGCTGGGCGGTACTGGAATCTCTTCTGAGAAGCCACACAAGCGCCCAGCTCACAGGGAAGGCAGATGGAGCCCCATTGGCTTTGAGGGGGTAGGCGTGAGTGCAGGGGGCTATGACTCCGTGTTCTGCGTCTTGTTTTGTTTTTTTAAGGTGATTTGCAAAGAGAAACAAATGGGGCTTGTGGCCTTTGCTGCTGCTTTATGCAGCACACGGGCAGCCTGAGACATCGTGTTGTACACTAGAAATTCTTTGTTCTTCTTTGCTCTGTTCATAGAATCCTAGAGCTGGAAGAGACCTCAGGAGGTCATCAAGTCCAGCCCCCTGCCCAAGGCAGGACCAATCCCAACTAAATCGACCAGCTTAATCAACTGTTTGTCCTGGGGGACTCTGTGGATGACAGGAGAATGGGATCATGCCCTGTAAATAAAACTGCACTGCCTAGAAAGGGAGGGGAAAGCAGCTTTTCTGAATTCAGATGGTTTCTCTGAGTCAGAGCCTCCTCTGGTAGTGTAAAGTGGCTCCAATGGAGTAATGATCCCATTGACGCTAATGAAATGATACCCATTTACACCAGCTGGGGATCTAACACCAGAGGAGTGACACCCATTTACACCAGATGGTGTAAATGGGTGTCACTCCTCTGGTGTTAGATCCCCAGCTGGTGTAAATGGGTGTCACTCCTTTGGTGTCAGATCCCCATTTGGTGTAAATGGGTGTCACTCCACTGGCTTCATTGACGCTAATGAAATGACACCCATTTACACCAGCTGGGGATCTGACACCAGAGGAGTGACACCCATTTATACCAGTTGGGGATCTGACACCAGTGGAGTGACACCCATTTACACCAGCTGGGGATCTGACACCAGTGGAGTGACACCCATTTATACCAGCTGGGGATCTGACAGCAGAGGAGTGACACCCGTTTATACCAGCTAGGGATCTAACACCAGAGGAGTGACACCCATTTACCCCACCGGAAGTCTGTTTCATTCCAGATTTACATCGTCTGAGTGGGGTGGGGGGGGCCTGATTTGAGGGGGAGGCCCTTTGGGGGTTGTCAGTATCCAGTGCCCTATTTAACTCAGAGGCTGGGGGCATCTACTGTGCTACAGACCCACCCTGACCTGCTTATGAAATATCCCAGCCCACCTTGCAGCGAGACTAAAGTCTCCTGCTTTCCTTGTCCACCCAAACAAGAGCTGGGTTCCCTGCACCCAGGCTGCCCGGGTGTCTCTTCCTCTTGGACCATGTCTCCGATTCAGATGCTTAAACATTTAAAATCCCTTTCAGGTCCCAGGGCTTCCCCTGTGGGTAGGGGAGGGACGTAGCTACATTGAAAGCCCGGGGGCTATTTATATGTTGTAACTTTCCCACTCTTACCCCTGCAGCCCCCTCGCAGCCACTTCTCCAACGTGGAAGCTAACGAGAGCGAGGAAGTGCGTCAGTTCCGGCGCCTCTTCACACAGCTGGCTGGAGATGTAAGGGTTTTGCCGTCCTCGGTCTTAGCATCAGTCGGGAAAGTTCCTGGCCTAGCCCTGGGCCACTTTTTTCACTGAAGTTCTCTGATTTTTATGTTAGGGAGGCTCTGAACCTGAGACCTGATTTGAGGTGGTGGGGGGGGCTGATTTGAGGGGGAGGCCTGATGGGGGTTGGGGGGCTGCATCACCCCCAGCCAATTCACAGCCCCATTTGCAAATCAGGCCCTGGAATTAAAGTCGTCTGGTCATGCTGTGGGCTCCCTTCCCTCCCCGACTTCCTCCTCGTAGATAGTCCTGCCCAGACTCCTTTGCAACATGGGACTCCATGGGGTGCAAGGAGTCAGCCGCCTCCACCCCATGGCAACCTGGGAGTGGCTCCCCCGTGGGGTGAGCTGGCCCAGGGAGGCCAGGCAGGGGGAGAGTTCCTCCAGCCTGGTGTGACGTCCCCGTGTCTCTGTGCTTTGCGGCAGGATATGGAGGTGAGCGCTTCGGAGCTGATGAACATTCTCAACAAGGTGGTGACCAGACGTAAGTGGGGCCCTGTCGCCCATGTAAATCTATCGCTTGGTGCATTTACAGCGGGGTTGAAAGGCCCGTACGGGCTGGACCCGGCCTCCCCCGAGCACTGCTTCTTGTAGCACTTGGTAACGGTTCATCCTGCTGCTGCAGAGGGTCTCAAAAATACCAGGGCTCCTGGGTTTCATTCCCGGCTGGCTCGGGGTGTGACCTCAGGCAAGTGGCTGTTCATGCTTTGCTTTGGCAAGTCATCCACTTTAAGGGGAGAAGGGGCTTCTGTAGTCACCTCGCCTGGCCTGTATAATGCCGGCCAGGATTCCTGTATCCAGCCCTTACCTGGTGGTGGAGCTAGCTGGCTTCCCTCTCTGTGCGACAGGAGATGACGCGGAGCTTTTGGTATCGTCATGGCACTGACATTTCTGGTGTTGGACCCTGCACTCCAGATGCGGTCGTGTCGCGGCCGTACAGAGCAGGAGTGGGTCCTCCCGGCTTTGGGGTCTGGAGCCATGGCTTATTTACCCCTCCCCCGTCCTCTGAAATTGCCCAGACATGCTTTCTTGCCTTCCAGATCCCGACCTGAAGACGGACGGGTTCGGGATTGACACCTGTCGCAGCATGGTGGCCGTCATGGACGTATCCTTGTCCCAAACGGATGTCTGAGCCCTGGAGGCTTTACAGAGGCCAGTGCCTGATGGACAACTCCTGCATCTTCCGGGCTTGGGGCAGGGATGAGCCATCTCCCTGCGTTCTAGGCCCTGCCCCGCTGCCCTGGGTTGTCCAGGCTGCCTTAACTCACACTTCGCCCCCTCTGGGCCCTGGGGGCGGAGAATAGCCACAGCGCAGCACGCCCTGGCCAGGCCCCCAGTCTGCTCCCTCTGGCCCTGGGGGGCAGAGAACAGACACAGCGCAGTGCACCTTGGCCAGGCCCCCAGTCTGTCCCCTATGGCCCTGGGGGCAGAGAATAGCCACAGTACAATGTGCTGCAGCCACGTCCCAATGCTGGGAGATCCCTTGTGCAGATGCAGGTCTCGGGGCCCCTGTGCTGCCACATCCCCCCTCGGAGGCCCGGGTGGCTTTGGGTGGCGTCTTTGTTCCTTGACGGCGTTTCAGAGCGACACGACGGGCAAGCTGGGCTTTGACGAGTTCAAGTATCTGTGGGGGAACATCAAGAAGTGGCAGGTAGAGAGATGGGGGGGGGCTATTGCTCGTGGCTCGTGCCCCTCTGGGGACGGGGGGAGGTGAGGCCTTGGGGCCCCCAGGCTGAGAGGGGCCTTTTCCAGAGTGCTGGCCTTTGAGGAGCCTCCCGGCTGGAATTGAAGCGTGTTAGTGTCAGCCCTGCCTAGGGGGGAAAGTGTGTTGCGGCTGCATTGCCTTCTGGGTACCCAGAATTCCCAGCACCGCTCCATCATTGCCCTGCCAGAGGAATGGGGTGTCCAGCAGGGGGGCAACTGTGGGTCTCAGGAATGGCACCTGGGATTTGAACAGTCCCCTCCTTGGGGGCAGAGTTAAGGGGCTGCTTTGCCTGTGATGTCCCCCTCTCCTCCGCCCCACCCCGTCTGCCACCCGCTCCAGCCATCCCAGTGTTCTAGGGAGGAGCTGCTATTTCGGGGGGGGGGTGTCACTCTCTTATTTCCCTCCCCCGCTGTGCAGTCCTTGGGGGGGGGAGGGGGAATCTCTCAAGTTCTGTCCCTTCCCCCCTCACCTGTATCTGCCATCTCTCAGCTTATGGTGCCCCTCCCTGCCCAGCCTCAGTCTGTGGCAGTGTTTGCAATGTGGGGGGGGGGGGTATTCTCTGTCCCATAACCAGCTCCCCCCTCTCCCCCCGCCCCCGCAGTGTATCTACAAGCAGTATGACACGGACCGGTCCGGCACCATCGGGAGCAGCGAGCTGCCTGGCGCCTTCGAGGCAGCGGGTAAGGAGCTGCAGGGGGTGGGATTGGCCGGGGGGGCAGGGTCCAGGGTGTCTCAGGTCGACAGGGAGTGACCGTCTCCCCCCTGCTCCCGCCCCCAGGCTTCCGGCTGAACGAGCAGCTCTACCAGATGATCGTGCGCAGGTACTCGGACGAGAACGGCAACATGGACTTCGACAACTTCATCAGCTGCCTGGTTCGCCTGGACGCCATGTTTCGTAAGTGGCCTGTGGGTCGGTCCTGGGAATGAGGGGTTCTGGGGTCCTCTGCCCCCCTCTCCTCTCCATCTGCCCCCCACCTTCCTAGTGTGAGCTGGGCCCCTCCCATCTGGCTTTTGCTCCATATTTGTACAGTGCCTGGCACAGTGGAGATGCCTACCTGCTACCGTAATACACCTAACAGCTCTAAAGTGTTCAGTGCCTGGCATAGTAGGGACCTGGTCCATGATTTGGGCACCTAAGTGCTACCGTAATGCACCTAATAGCTCTAAAGTGTACAGCACCTGACCCTTATCCTAATGCAAAACACCAACAGCAATTGTGGACGATGTTCCCCTGAGCTGGTTTCTCTCTCATGCTGACCCCTCCACCCTGGCATCTGGAGAAACAGATTTCTGTCAGAGGGAGGGGAGTGGGATCTAGTGGTTAAGGCGGGGAGGGGGCTGGGAGCCAGGACTCCTGGGTTCTCTCTCCAGGATCAGGGGTAGTGACTGAGGAGGCTCCCGTTGTGCCAAGACACACACTGAGAGAGTCCCTGTCCCAAATCTAGACACTCCAGAATGACAAGGATGGGGAGGGGAGAGGAAGGATTATCACCCCCCTCTGGGGGGCTCACGGGCTGCTCACCGATGGTCAAGATCTCCTGAGTCCCAGCCCAGTGCTAACCATGAGGCCGCACTTCTCCCACAGGTGCCTTCAAGTCCCTGGATAAGGATGGAAACGGGCAGATCCGGGTGAACATCCAGGAGGTGAGTGAGGCTGGCTCCCTTCATGCTCTCTAGCACGGGACCCCGACTGTGTTCTCCCTGCTGTAGCCTCCTGGCAGGGCTGGCTGCGCCCTCCTGGGCCAGCAGGTCCAGCCTGGCTTCCGCAGGCCCCCCCGGTCCACGAGGCTGGCCGGGACCTTCCCAGCAGTGGGATGGGTGGCCACAGCCCCAAGCCGCCATCTACCCGTCCAGGGATGCAGGCACACTTACCCCATGGGGTGGCCCCCACCCCCACACCTCCTCCCCAGCCCTACAACCCCACCATGTTGGGGTGCATGGGGAATGCCCTCTCCCCACACATCCTACTGGATCCGGGGGAATGCCCCTCCCACCCCCATAGCTAACTCGGAGCGGTCTGTATTCGTGTTGCCCTGCTCAGCTCTCTCTCCTGACCTCTCATCCCCTCCCCCCGCAGTGGCTGCAACTCACCATGTACTCCTAAGGCCTGAGCGCCAGCTGGGACCGGCAGCCCGGAGCACGCCGTGGCCTCTCTGGGCTCCATGCTGCGACCTGGGCCTCTGCGCTCCAACTGCAACCAGCCCGTCTCTCTGCTGTTTGATTTCCATTGGGAAGCCCTGACGTCCCCTGCTCCCTGCACCCGCTTTGGCCGGCTCCGCCCCGGGGTGCCCAGCCCAGCCCCTCTGCGCACTCGGGGAGGTGGCATGAAATGGCTTCCACGTTTGCAGTGTGTTTGCTCCCTTCGTACCCGTTGCCATGCGCCCTGCACTTAATTTATCCCCCTCTGGGCACCCAGGGTCTCCCCGCTCCGGAGCTGAGCAGAAATAAAGCCAAGCGCAATAATCTGGGGAGCCATTTCTCCCCCACGCTCCAGCAGATTTTAATTTCCAATCCGCCCCGCTTCCGACTCCCTCTCTGACTGGAATTTTTCCGAGAGCCGACCAGGCCAGGCCCTTCCCTGTGTGAGATATCCCGCCCACGCCCTGAACCAGCTGGGCATGGACCAGGGGACAGGTGGAAAATCTCTGCCTGAGGCAGACTCACAGTAACACCCCTGGCTGTGTCCCTTTAGTGGCTAGGCCGTGCATAGCGATGTATCAGGCTGCTGCGGTAGAGGCTTGTGCTTTTTAGGTCCAGAGGGGCTGGGTTTATTCCCTGCAGACCACCAGGGGATCCGAGTGCCCCCTGCCCCAGGGCATCTGGTGAGACCGCTCCCTAGTGGGAGCACATGGCAAATCAGGGGCTGCCCCACTCCGTGGTGGCATTTCAGAAGGCAGGAGGGATGCCCGTACAGTTGGGGGTTTGCCCAATGGAGCGTACCAGCTGTCTGTATCACTGACGCCTACCATGTTTTCTAAAGCTCAATAGAAACGATAATAAAGTTCTATAATAACATATCGCCAGAGCTCGGATGCGTCTCTTTTCCGCCTCTGCGCTGCGTTCCCCTTAATCATATGCTCCCCGCCAACCCCCTGTCTAGGAGCTGTCGCTGTTTTCATACTTCATGCTCTCCCCACCCTCTGAAGCACTGACAGTTTAGGTCACTGAAACGCAGCTGCTTCTGGGGTGGACCGCAGTGGCTGTTTTTAACAGCACACAACAGCTTAATCGGCCTTACTGTGGGGTGGGCCCCATTGTCCAAGGGCCTCACGTATCCTCCCAAAGTAGGGCAGTGCTACCCTCTCCATGTACAAATGGGGAAACTGAGGCACAGAGCAGCAGTGACCTGCTTGAGCTCACGCAGGAGGTGCAGGGAGTTCAACCCAGATTTCCTGAGAGCAGGTTGGGGTGCTAACCACTGGGCCATCCTTCCTCTTAAAGTGGGGAGTGAGGACTGATTCCCATTTCAGCGGCAAAGGGGACAATTGTAGGGATGCATTATCCAAACTGGGATTTAACCCGCTCGATGTTTAGCAGCAAAAAGTCAATGGAAAAATAAATGGGTCCAATTTGACATTCACCCCCCAACTGTTATAACTACATGTCGACATCAAAGGATTTGCACCTGATTTAAACACATTAACTGAGGTCAGAATCTCTCCCCGCTGCTGAGATTTTGCTCTCGTTCCACCCGGAGTCGTTCCCTGTCAGCTGCCTGTCTCTGCCCTGCCAACCTGCGAAACTCTTCTTGGCATCCCTGCCTGAATGGGGGCTGGGCTGTTTAGGGTGAGGCACCTGATGCAGAGTAGCCATCACCTTCCACCCCAGAGGTGGCAGCATTTCAGCCGTGGCTGAGGGGGGTTCAGGAAAATGCTTGGGAGAAAGTTCCATTGGCAGCAGGGGAGAAGGGAGAAGGTACAAGGTAACGAGGAGGGATAGGGCTCTGAGTAAGTGTGGAAGCGGGGGAGCTAGTCCTTTTTCCCCCCAGAAGCAGTGTGGCCTAGTGGCTAGAGGGACAGACTGGTATCCCAGGGCACGTCTACACAGCAGGGCTAAAGTCGAAATAAGCTACCCAACTTCAGCAACGTCAATTGCGTAACTGAAGTCGAAATAGCTTAACTCGGCTTTTGGCACTGTCTACACAGCAGGAAGGGCTCTTCCTCCGGCTTCCCTTCCTCCTTGTGAAATGAGCGGTACAGGAGTCGGAGTAAGAAGTCCTCCCGCTCAACATTATTTCAGAATAAAGGCTTGTAGTGTAAGAACGTATGAATGGCCATACTGGTCAGACCAATGGTCCATCCAGCCCAGTATCCTGTCTGCCAACAGTGGCCGATACCAGATGGCCCAGAGGGAGGGATCATAACAGGTAATTGTCACGTGTTCCCTCTCCTGTCACCCACCTCCAGAGAAACAGAGGCTAGGAACACCATTCCTACCCATCCTGGCTAATAGATTCAAGGAGGTTAGGTCCATCAATGGCTATCTGGCTTTTTTTTGAACCCTGTTAAAGTCCTAGCCTTCTCCACATCCTCTGGCAAGGAGTTCCACAGGTTGACTGTGTGCTGAGTGAAGAAAAAAGTGTAGACATGCATTTTGTTGTTCCAAAATAACCCTGCTGTGTAGACGTACTGATCTGGGTTCTGGTTCTGTTTCCCTACTGGGGAACTTGCTTCCAACCACAGCTCTTCTCTGTGTGTTTCTGTCTCCCACTGTCCGTGGATCAAGGCTGGCAGCCCTTTAGGACAGGGATTGTCTCTCGCTGGCACAATGGAGCTTGTAGTTGGGTTGCTATGTGCTAAGTGCTCATGTGCCTCAGTTTCCCCATCTGTAAAATGCCTATTTTCTGGTTTCCAGAAGCCAGCAAGGCCTAGGGCTCCTCTATGCTACCATAATACACCTGATAGCAATACAAATGCATAGTGTCTGGCCCCACAAAGTCTCTATCTGTGTCTCAGCCTGCCAGCTACAGAAAAGCCCCTAGTATCTATCATTCTTCTCTGGGGAAGGGGTGAGAATGAATTGGTGCATATATGCATGACTGTGCTTAGCAAGGGGAAACTACGCCATACCTCTAACTGTTATTCAGTAGCAGCTAAGCTAAGGATTCCTTGAGCTCCCATCTCCTGCCCCACCTCTCTGGGGCAGGTGCAGTTGGCTTCAGGCATGAACTGACTAGCAATCTCTGAACTGAATAACCTCAGCACACCCAGTGCGCAGAGGAACTGGTTCGGTGGGTGTCTCAGGTGGCCCGGCCCCAGCAGAGCCGGCAGGCTGGGGCATGTGGGACTGCTTGGGTCACACCTGCTGCAAGGGGGTTGTTTGCAGTTCAGCTGGTGTCCCCATGAGACTGTTACGCCTTGGGGAGGAGCGCGCTAAGATTGTGGTACCCGCAGCCTGCGGGCTCACTGCAGTGCCTCACCCCACCGCCTGCCAGCTAAGAGCCTGCATGCTGCCAGCGTCCCAAATGCCTGGTGTTCAGCCTCCCTGCTCTAACCACTAGACACCACTCCGCAGCTTGGAGTGGAACCCAGAAGTCCCGGCTCCCACTTCCCCCTGCTCTAATCGCTAGGCTCACATGCTGGGCATGGAACCCCGGCGTCCTGGCTCCTAACACTCTGACCACTAGACCCCACTTTTCTCCCTATGCTGGGGGGGAGGGAGCGAGCAGAACCCAGGAGTTCTGATTCCCAGCCCCCATTCTAGCCCCAAGACACTCTGCCCTCCCCCAGCTGGGAGAAGAAAGCTGGAGTCCTGGCTCTCTGCCAAGGTAGTCACTGTGTACACAGCCCGGCTGGGGGCCTGGAACATGGATAAGAGCAAAGGCCCAGGCTCTGCCAACCGTCCCAACAGATGAGTCTGTACATCTGGCAGCAGGTGGATCCATCACCCACTGCTGGATTATCCCAGGTCGGCACCTCCCAGGCAAGGTCCATTGCAGTGGCAGGGGGAGGCAGCAGCTTCTCAGCTGGCAGCGCCAGGACCCTGCTTCTCCTCAGGGATACGGGCTGGGAGATTTCAAGGGCCTGTTGCCAGGCCGCTCAGCAGGCTCCCTTGAGTGCGGCCCAGATTGCCATCAGGCCAGGCTGCCTGGGTTACAAAGATCCCATGATCCCAGGCCTGGTCACCAGGTTGTCCAGGTTACCACGACAAATTGCCCAGGCTGCAGTACCAAGCTGCCAGGCGAGTTGCCTAGGTTACCATGCCAGGTTACTCAGGTAACTAAAATGACCAGGTTGCTCAGGTTCCCAAGCCAGGTTGCTGGGCATGTAGCCCAGGTTACCATGCCAGGTTGCCCAGGTTACTGTGCCAGGTTGTTGAGCATGTAGCACAGGTTACCATGCCAAGTTGCTGGGCATGTAGCCCAGGTTACCATGCCAGGTTGCCCAGGTTACCATGCCAAGTAGCCGAGGTTACCGTGCCAAGATGCCCAGGTTACCATGTCAAGTTGCCAGGCACGTCACCTGGGTTACCATGCCCAGTCGCCATCTCCATCCTCACTGCTCCCAAGCTAACGTCAGAGGCTGGAGGTTGCCCCTGGTAACAGCATCCTCAGGTGGGTGGGAGGGTACCAATCTCAGGCTCTTAACCCACCCTGTCCCAACCCCCTTTTGCTGACAGCCAATGGGAGAGCACCCTGAGCTGCTAATCAGGCCAACTGTCCAATGGGAGCCCCATAGAGGTTGGGCCAACACCCCCCTCCCCTCAGTAGCAGAGAGCTGCTGCGACTAGAAGCAGAACAGGGATCGTGGGACTGAAGAAGCAACAGGTACAAGGGGAGGGAGCCCATCCTCTGGGGCTGCAGGGGGTGGGGTGGGGAGGGTGGATGGGGCAGTGATGGGGATGGAGGGGAGGGGGAAGGGGCTCTGGAGGAGGGTCTGGGTAGGAGGATGGAGAAAGGAGGGTCTGGTTTGGAGACAACTGGGGTGTCTACAGAGGGGAGGTTGAGGATTGGAGGGGGCTCTGGGTGGATGGGGGTCCCTGAAGAGGGGGATCCAGAGAGTGAGAAAGGCGGGGGACCTGAGGTTTGGAGCACAGATTCCAGACAGAGGGGGCGGAGGTCTGTGGGGCGGGGCAGTCTCAGGCTATCTGGCGGGGAGGGGAAGGGGGCGTATCCCTGGTCATCCTCCCTCTGCACCCCCTCCCAGCTTCACGCTCCCATCTGGATCATTCCTGGGACTTTCCCTGTCTCTGGGTTGGTCCTTTTCAGACCCCCACCCCCACCCCCGACAGGCGGGATGCCAAGGGCAGCAGGTGTTGGATCTGAGGGGGAGGGGCAGGGGCGCTCTGGCATGGAAGCTGTGCTCAGGGAAAGATCGATGGCTTCTGTCAAGGAGGAGCCAGCCTGGCACAGCTCATACCGGCCGGCGGGGGAGGGGGGAGGCTCCATTAGGAGGAGGATGGGCAGGGACCCTGGGATCTGCACCCATCTGCGATGTCGTACCAGGCATCCAGGTGTCAGATCTGGAGCCTACCCAGCTCTTGGTGGAAGAGAAACACCAAGTTGCATGTAGGATCTTGCTTTGCCTGGTCTAATCTCTTCTGTTCCTGTAATCTGTGGACTAGGACCCACCTCAGTGTGCTAGGCACTGTACATTTGTATTGTTACTAGGTGTATTACAGTAACACCTGGGCACCCCAGCATCGGACCCGGTCCCCATTGTGCCAGGCGTGTACAGACACAGAACAGAAAGAGGATCCCATTCTATTGTAGAGTAATTTCGATCTTTTACTAATTTCCATTTGCTCTGTCATGTTTTGATCAGAGCTGTTCCCCTGGCTCATTTCGAAGTTTCCACATTGGCACTTTTGGAAGTGTTATTTCGTGAACAATTCCAAATGTTCAGCTTTTGGGACACTGCCCAATGCCCAGATTTCCTGAGAATTTCAGTTCTGGGAGTTACAAGGGTGGTTCCCTCAGTTTGCAGATTTGAGTGAGAATGCACTTGCCTAGTGGTTAGAGCAGCGTGGAGGGACTAGGAACCAGGACTCCTGGGTTCTTTCCTCAGCTTTGGGAGGAGAGGTTGGTGTGTGGTTAGAGCAGGAGGGACTGGGATTCAGGACTCCTGAGTTCTAGTCTGGCACTACTGCTGGCTGGCTGTGGCCTCCTCCCGTGCCTCAGTTTCCCTCCCTGTAAAATGGGAGTAATGATCCCTCACAGGGGATTCAGACACATCTATGCCGAGTTCTGAGCTCGTCGGGTGATGGCTGCTGAGTCGCAGCACAATTGACTAACCCTGAGTTCAGTGGAAATTAAAGGGCAGGCATGCTTAGACCCACATGCCCCTGCTGTGGCACTGATCATCCCAAGAGCTCTGAGGACAGGAAGGATTGCCTCCTCCCAACACCACCCAGGATTTGGTTCAGTATTATACACCCCATGTTAAGATAGGGAAACTGAGGCACAGAGCAGGGAGGGGACTTGCCCAAGGTCACTGAGTGAGTCAGTGTGGGAACTGGAAGGAGTCCCAGGACTCCTGTAGGTACTGATTCCAAGCCTCCTTCCCCCCATCTTAAATATGAGCTAGTGTGCCTTCCCTCCTCCTCCAGCGCCCCCTACTGGGAAAGGCTGGGACAGGAGTAGCTGGGAGCGCCCCACAGTGCCCCCCTGCTGGGAGAATCTGTCATTTGACGCTGTATCTGGATTGTGGAAGAGCTAAATTGACCTCAAGCCACGGCCTCTTTGGGGTCCCCTCTCCATTTACACCCCGAGATTCCAGACCCTATGGTGCTTGTCAATTTCAGCAAAAGTTAGGGTTGCCAGGTGTCCGGTATTGAACAGACAGCCCGGTATTTTTGCCTTCTGTCTGGTAAAAAAATTCAGAAAATACCGGACATCTAAAATGTCCGGTATTATTCCTCTGTGTTTCAGACCTGGCTTGGCTCTGACGGTCACGCTTGGACATGGACGCTGGCACAGCCCATGCTGGTTCCCAGTGGTGCCTGGTGAGGATGGGTGGAGTGGTTGGGGAGCGTCCTGGCAATTAAAGGGCCGCGACTGCATTTCGGCCATGGTCAGTTCCATCACTTTCCTTTTTTTTTTTCTCTCCACACATTTTTTCCCAGCGTGGTTTTTTTTTTATTTATTCGGTAT
The DNA here is from genome assembly GCA_019425775.1 of Rafetus swinhoei. Taxonomy (NCBI): domain Eukaryota; kingdom Metazoa; phylum Chordata; order Testudines; family Trionychidae; genus Rafetus; species Rafetus swinhoei. The sequence continues at coordinate 6,347,500 of JAFJHL010000087.1, read as the reverse complement.
TTTTTGGGAAACCATCTGGCAACCCTAGCAAGAGCGGAAGGGCTCTCAGCACCTCCCAGCAGGCACTTGGCTCTCGTCAGAGTAGGGGGGACTTGGCACCCAACAGGATCAAATTCTACATTTGATCACCTACAGAGGAGCTGGCTTTCCATCTGGCTATGGGTGAAATGGACTCAAGAGACACCCACATGCCAGCTGTGGGGGGCAATGCCCCATTGCCAGTGACGGCAGAAGGAGTCCCAGGGCTGCAGAGGGCTAGATCCTGGCTTGCAGTGGGGCGGGAGGGCTGTTCCCAGAACCTGCGCTGCTTGTTAAGGGGGAAGGATCCAGGATCCAGGGATGTGATGACGGCAGGGGTCTCTCAAAAGTTAATCCACCCCAGGCTCCAGGGGTCTCATGGAGACTGGGAGGGAAGGGGGGTTATTACCAACCAGGCTCAGGTCCCCAGGGAGCAGACAGCGCATCAGGTGGTGAGTCATGGACGGAAGCTGAGGCCTGTCTATCAGGCCTTGGACTAGTGATGAGTCTGTTGCTATTGCTCTGACAGCGGAAGGTGCTCAGATGCTACGGTGATGGGCAGTGACATACAACACTAAGGCAGATGTGCTTGAGATTCTCTCTCAGCACTTCAGCCTCTCCTGCCCCCCCTCCAACCAGGGGGGTATGAATCCTATTTTACAGCAGGGGAAACTGAGGCACCAGGAAAGGCTGTGATTTATTTGCCTGATAGGGCAGGCAGGCAGCCAGTGAGAGAGCCAGGAATAGAATGCAGTTGTCACAAGTCCATTTCCAGCCCCTCCCCTCCCAGTGCTGGGGCAAGACCCGGGCAGCCTGTGTCTCATTTCTGTCTGCTTGAAAGATTAGAGAAACTCCCTGCCAAAGTGGCGAACAGAACCCAGGAGTCCCTGCTGAGTTCTCCCACCCCACTCCCTGCAGCACAGTGCCCCCTAGCGCCCCCTTGGGGCCACACTGACTGCCAGGGCAGAGCGCCTCCTATGGACCCCCACCCTGCTCCTTGTGGCACAGCGCCCTCTAGCGCCACCTTGGGGCCACACTGACTGCCAGGGCAGAGCGCCTCCTATGGACCCCCACCCTGCTCCTTGTGGCTGCGCGCTCTACGCCTAACCTCTTGAGAGCCACACTGACTGCAGGCAGGCGCCTCCTAGTGAGCCCCACCCCTTGTCCCTCTTTCTTTGGGCACTCTCCCACACTAAGCGCCCCCTTGGGGCCACACTGACTGCCAGGGCAGAGCGCCTCCTATGGACCCCCACCCTGCTCCTTGTGGCAGAGCGCCCTCTAGTGCCCCCTTGGGGCCACACTGACTGCCAGGGCAGGCGCCTCCCGGACCCCACCCTGTCCCTCTGCGCGCCTAGCGCCCCTTGGGAGCCACACTGACTGCCAGGGCAGAGCGCCTCCTATGGACCCCAACCCTGCTCCTTGTGGCACAGCGCCCTCTAGTGCCCCCTTGGGGCCACACTGACTGCCAGGGCAGAGCGCCTCCTCGGACCCCCACCCTTGTCCCTCTGGCTGCAGCGCCCCTGGCGCCCTTGGGGCCACACTGACTGCCAGGGCAGAGCGCCTCCTACGGACCCCCACCCTTGTCCCTCTGGCACAGCGCCCCCTAGCGCCCCCTTGGGGCCACACTGACTGCCAGGGCAGAGCACCCCTTTCTGACTCCCACCCCGCTCCCAGCGGCACAGTGCCCCCTAACGCCGCGCTGGGCCCACACCACTTGTTTGCAGCAAGGGGCTGCCAGGGCAGATCTGCAAATGCCTTTCTCCAGGCTCTGCCTCTGCTCCATACGCCCGGCCTCAGAGCCTGGCTAGTAACGCTGCCTGGGAGGCACAGCCCCCGGCTGACAACCCGTCATTGCGTCCCACCTCCTCTCGCTGGGCTGCAAGCCGGCGCCAGCCAAAGAGCCTTTGTTACCAGGCAGCTGATGGCAGCTGCTCGCTTGTTGTGAGCTGCGAGGTGCTGCGCTCGCTCAGCTCCTGTTGCGTGGCGCCCCCAGCCCGCCTCCCCAGGAGGCATGTTAAAAATAGACTGTCACTGGCGCCCTACCTCCAGCCCAGGACAAGGGGAGTGTGGCGTGCATGTGCGCATGTGCATGCATGTGTGTGTACATGCCTGTGTGCGTGTGTGTGCATGTGTATGCGTGTGTGTGTACGTGTGCATGTATGTATGTGCGTGCTTGTGTGTGCATGAGTGTGCACGTTTGTGTGTGCGCATCTGTGTGCATATGAGTACATGTGCGCGCGTGCATGTGAGCATGTGTACATGTGTGTGCGTGTGCATGCATGTGTGCACATGTGCATGAGCATGTAGGTGTGCATGTGTGTGTGCATGCATGCATGTGTTTGTGTGTGCATATGAGTGCATGCGTGTGTGCATGCATGTGTGTGTGTGTCCATGTGTGCGTGCACACATGTATGTGTGTGCATGCGTGTGTGGTCATATGAGTGCATGTGTGTGCGTGTGTGTGTATGTGTGCGTGTGTGTGATATTTGGCAAATCTCTCTCCATACATTAGCAGAGGGGAGGCAACAGCTGAGCTTCTTGGTATAACAGAGGCGGTGGGGGAGCTCATTCCGATCTAGCAGTGAGGGGCAGGGGGCTGGGGTTCCAGCCCGGTTCTGACCCGTCAGTGGTGCGGGTTCCAGGGCTTGGCCCTCGCCATATCGGGGTCTGCTTTAGGTGGAGGAGGAGGGGGTGAAACTGAATGAAAAAAATAAAACATCAGCTGAGAGCAATGGAAGACAAACACAGAGAGGGTGTGACATGCGCGCCGAGGAACGATGGGGATGTAGGAGATTTGGAATCATTTCCTGGCTCTGCTGCACACTCCATCGGTGAAGATGGAGCAGTTCCTGCAGAGCTCTGTGACTCAGTTTACCCATCTGTAAAATGGAGAGACTAGCCTTTCCTTTGTCTGGTTAGCTCTTTGGGGCAAGGACTGCCTCTTGCTTTGTGTCGGGGCAGTGCCTGGCACAGTGGGGTCCTGGTTACGTCCGAGTGTGGGCAGTGCCTGGCACAGTGGGGTCCTGGTTACATCCGGGTGTGGCTGCAGCCAGGTGCCTGGCATCCGGGTGTAGTGCTGGACAATGGGGTCCTGGTTCTGCGTCCGGGTGTGGGCAGTGCCTGGCACAAAGGGGTCCTGGTTACGTCCGGGTGTGGGCAGTGCCTGGCACAATGGGGTCCTGGTTACGTCCGGGTGTGGGCAGTGCCTGGCACAATGGGGTCCTGGTTACGTCCGGGTGTGGGCAGTGCCTGGCACAATGGGGGCCCCTGATATTGTTTGGAGTCTGTGCAGCACCCACGACAATGGGTCTTGACTCCTGATCAGGCAGCTGAACACACATGCTACCAGACTGGGTCAGAATCAAAGCTCTCTATCCTGGTCTCCCGTCTCTGACAGCTCCCAGCACCAGATGCACTGGGGGACAGGTGTAAGAGCCCTGCAGTAGCAAGCACAAGACAGCCTGCCCCTCAATCATCTCCCACAGAGCAGCTAAAGCCTGAAGCAGGAGGCTTCTCCTCCTGCCTGCCGGGCCTGGATTTGCGCCTGCCCAATGAATCGTTTCCAGAGAAGGAACAGAACCCAGCGGAACTCTTTATGGGCTGAGCCCCGGGGGCGATTTCAGATCGTTGGGTTCCGGGGAGGACTGTGAAGGACCCAGCGAGACAGAGAACTAACGAGTTTATTTAAAATACAATTAATTTGTGAAAGCAAACGGGCGTTACGATGGAACCAGCCCTGGCTTGATACTCGCCTTGCGAGAGGGAATGGTCATCCGGGCCCGGTGAGGAGGATGCACAGAGCACCCCGATGGCAGATGTGTTCACTGCTGTAAAACTAGGGCACCCCCCTTTGCTCAGTCAATTATAATGACCCCCCTTAATTAATTCACGCTGCCTTTTACCAGATCTCTAGTTTGGCTGCTGCGTTTCATTTCTGGGCCCCCAAAGCCCCATAATGTCTCTCCAGGCTCTCATCAAACCTTGTTCGAATTGCCATTTGTGTGGATGCAAAATCTGTGTCGCTCTGGTTCCCCAAATTCTGCTATGACAGCTGCCAAAACAAATCCACATTTACCACCTGTCCCAAGGCCAGGCCTTGCCTCGCACCTGCTAATCCCCCTTGTTCACATTCAGCTTTAATTATCTGGAGCCGAAAGCCCTGCGCTGTGCTTGCATGGCCCCATAGGCCACTCTGCCTTCTTAGCCAGATCGCTTACACCCCGGCAAATCCTTGTCCTTGCTCAGGGTCTGATCCCTCTTTGACTCATGCCTGCCCTAGGAGGCAGCACCTTGGGGTGGGTTGTCAGCAGCGGGGCTGGGACCTGGGACTTCAGGATCTTAATGCGTGAACCTCTCCGACCCAATTAACCACGGCTGTAGCAGGTCCCACCCCCCGTCTGTGCCCACCACTAGAGGAGCACAAAGTGTCACTCCGAGGCAGTGTTGGTTCCATTAAGCTCCCGCCCTCAGTGTCATCCAGTGGCTGTGAGTTCCACAGGCTAACGCTTCCTGTGTAAAGTGCGCTCCTGCTGCTGCGATCAGTCCCAAGGCCTGTGCAGGAGTGAGGAGATAGGCTCCGCCCTGTCCCAGCCTTCCTCATGCCTGGACAGTGTTACAGGCATTTCTCTCCTTCCCCTCTGATTCATGCCTCTTTCAGTTTCACTTCTTATGGGGTTCTTTAGGCACCTGGTCTTTCTCCATCTGTCCAGGACAACGCTCCCCCCCCCCCCCCATCTATCCCTTTCACCCCAATCACTCCCTCTCCATCCCTCTCAGGACCCCCCCTTCCTTCATCCCCCGGGCACCTCTGGTCATTCTCCATCTATCCAGGATAATGCCCCCCATCCATAAATAAATGCCAGTCCCTTCTAGCCCTGGAGCCTGTGCTGAACTATCCAACCAATAGGATTCATAGAGGGGGAGGCTAGGGACTCCAATGGAGAGTTTTCCTGCAGCCTAGGGGATTTAGACACCTCCATCATGAGCAATGGGTTGGGGGAACATGATGGGTTGGAAAACTCAGCCTCCCTCTGCCGCTTGCAGGCCTCTGGACGCTAGTGTGGCCTCTCTTCATTGCTCCCTGCAGGTGATCCAGGGGAAGGCATAAGCAGAGCCTGTGACCTGCGTGTTCCCAAGGGTGCGCGCCCTCTGACGGGGAGCCAGGATGGCGGCCAATGGCCCAGCAGGGCACGAGTCGCAGGAGACACAGCGCCGTGTGGATCAAGTCACGGACGAGGTGAGCAGGGGGCAGGAGGCTGGCTCTAGCATCCCTAGAGCACCTGGCGCTGGGGTGGGCGTGTGAATACCCTACCACGGAAACTGAGGCACCAAGAAAGGAAGTGACATGGGCAAGGCCATGCTGCAAGTCAGTGGCAGTCCCGACTCCAGCCTGCCTGCGCTAACCACTAGACCCCACTCCTCTCCTGAAGCTGGGGAGAGAACCCAGGAGTCCTGACTTCTAGCCCTGCTTTCCCTAACCCAGCAGTGCCCATTCCTAGAGCTGGTGATGGAAGGGGGGGTGTCAGCTGGGGAAGCGGCAGCTCCCAACCAGGCGCTGTGCGGAGCGCCACTGAAAGGCCCTTGGGAAGCAGCTGGCGCCTCCCAGCCTTGTTCCCTTTTCAGCCAGAACAATGGGCTCTGCCGAGCAGGTGCTGTATTCACCCCTCCCAGGGCAGCCTGCGGGCAGGGCAGGAGCCAAGAGATTTGGGGGCCTACCCACGGCAGGACCACAGCTGTCAAGGAGCTCATTTCAGGGGGCCAGGCGGGGACAGATTCAGTGAGCACAGGGCAGAGGCATCCGTGTGTCTCTCAATGCCTAGCCTAGAGGGATGGATTATTACAGTGACAGCCACACAATGGGAATCAGGGCCCCGTCGGGCCGGGCGCTGCCCAGACACACAGTGACCGAGATCAGGGCCCCGTCGGGCCAGGCGCTGCCCAGACACACAGTGACCGAGATCAGGGCCCCGTCGGGCCGGGCGCTGCCCAGACACACAGTGACCGAAATCAGGGCCCCGTTGGGCTGGGCGCCGCCCAGACACACAGTGATTGAGATCAGGGCCCCGTCAGGCCAGGCGCCGCCCAGACACACAGTGACCGAGATCAGGGCCCTGTCGGGCCGGGCGCTGCCCAGACACACAGTGACCGAGATCAAGGCCCTGTCGGGCCGGGTGCTGCCCAGACACACAGTGACCGAGATCAGGGCCCCGTTGGGCAGGGCTCTGCCCAGACATATCACAAGAGCCTAGAGAGCTTTCAGACTTCAACAAGGAAGGGAATTTCATTCATTTTTTACAGGAGGGAAACTGAGGCACACACACTCACTCAATATCCCATCGTGAGTTGGTTGCTGACACAGAAATCAAAACCATATTCCCCAAGTCCCAGAGCAACACTGTGCCTGTGCCAGCCGGCCTCCCTCCATAGTACCCCCACCACCCGTCATTCTGGGCGTTGTCTGGAGAGCTCATGTAGGGGAGGTGCTTCTAGGAGACACCCTGTTGTGACTGGCTGTGCTGCTGAAGGGCCATGCCCCAGAGGTAGCTACACTTCAGACACCTCTCCTCCCCTCCCTGTAGCCAGTGTTGAGTTTCTCAGTGGGGGGCGCATGCTGGCTGCTGCTGGGCGTGCTGGGCTGTGTTGCTTGGACCAGTCAACCTGTGGAACTCCTTGCCATAGGATGTGGTGAAGGCTAGGACTTTAACAGGGTCCAAAAAAGAGCTAGATAGATTCATGGAGGTTAGGTCCATCAATGGCTATGAGCCAGGATGGGTAGGAATGGTGTTCCTAGCCTCTATTTCTCTGGAGGTGGGTGACAAGGGAGGGATCACGTAAGGATTCCCTGTTGTGATCCCTCCCTCTGGGGCACCTGGTATTGGCCACTGTCAGCAGACAGGACACTGGGCTGGATGGACCTTTGGTCTGACCCAGTCTGGCTGCTCTTATGACCAGTGCCCCATTCTCTGTTCTCCCCTCAGTCTCTGGAGAGCACCCGTAGGATGCTGCAGATGGTGGAAGAGGTAAGAGCTGAGCAAGGGTTAGGGGTGGGGAGTCACTTGGTACCCCCTTTAATACAGAGCTGTGTAATAGCTGATGGCAAAGGCAGCTGTCCCTTGGAGCTAGAAACTGGAACTGGTCAGGGCACTGCTGTGGGGAAGCTCACAGCACAGGTGTTCCTGGCAGGGCACTGCTGTGGGGAAGCTCACAGCACAGGTGTTCTGGCAGGGCACTGCTGTGGGGAAGTTTGCAGTCTGGCATCAGAACACTGTTCTGAGGAGGGTGTCCTGGGCCGCCGGTGGGCCAGGGTTTGCCCCTCCCCCCCTTACCTTCTCTTCTCCCACAGAGCAAAGATGCCGGGATCCGTACCTTGGTGATGCTGGATGAGCAGGGAGGTGAGGAACAGGCTGGGGGGAGCAGGACAGAGCCAGTGGGGGGGGGCACTCCCAGACACCCCACTCATGTCAATCCTGCCACCGACCCACCCGGTTGGATCAGCACGCGCTCCAGTTTGGGGCTGGATCCCCTGACGAGCTCTGCTGGATCCAGGCCAGGTCCCCAATGGACCCGATTCCTGAGACCCCTCTGGCCCCAAATCCAGCCCTTGGCCGTGCGGCTCCCAACTCCCATAGGCACAGGCGGTGCCGGTGCTTGGAAAGGGGAAGCACTGCTGGAACTGCCCAGGGCACTGCTGTGGAGAAGCTCACAGCACTGAATTCTCAGTGTTGTGGGAAGGTCCCCAGCCTGCTGTTACTCTCATCTGGGAGGAGCGAATCCCGAGCCCCATTGGCTGTTTGTACCCGAGAACCCCTGGTACTCCCGCCTCCCTATTGCCCTGCCGTGGGTTGTGCCTCTGGAGACGCCCCCGGGCTCACATCAGTATCAACCCTATAGCCTGCTCCCAGGGCTCCTCCAACACCCAGGCCTCCCCTACGGCCTCATGTGCCCCAGCAGCCTGGCCCACAGATGCCCCCAACCCTAAAGCTTCATCTGCCCCTCATCACCCAACCTCACAGACTTCCCCGGAGCTATGATCTCTTCTGCCCCCTCCCCTAGGGATGTTAAATTTCGAGTAACTGACTAATCAAATAGTTGATGCGTTTTGCATCGACTATTCGATTAGTCGATAAGGTGCCTCCGCCTTTGAAGTGTGCAACAGCCGGGATGCTACACTCCGAAGGCGAAAGCACTGCGGGGAGCCTGGGCTCAGGCTGCACGCGGCATTTCAAACCCGGGGTCAGCGGGGGAGTTTGAAGTACCCCTCCTCTCTCCCCCCCTTGCCGCCTCTTTCCGACAGAGGCAGCAAGGGGCGGGGGAAGCGGGTAGTCGCTGATCCCGTAAGCATTTGCTTCTCCGACAGTCGACTAGTCCTTCACATCCCTCCTTCCCCCCTCCCCTCTGCAGAGCAGCTGGACCGGATCGACGAGGGGCTGGACCAGATCAACCAGGACATGAAGGAGGCGGAGAAGAACCTGACGGACATGGCCAAGTGCTGCGGTCTCTGCGTGTGCCCCTGTGCCAAGTAGGCCCCCATCCCCCACCTCCTCCGCCCATCACCCCCCCGCCCTCCCCCGCTGCTCACATCCCCATGTGACAGAGCAGCCTCCCCACACTTCATCTCAGGGCGCCTGGGGCAGCCCTGTGGGGTCAGACCCCAGCCGGGATTGGGGGCAGCCCTCTGGGACCAGACCCCCACTGGGTTTGGGAGCAGCCCTGTGAGCTCAGACCCCCAGTTGGAGTCAGCCCCCTATGCCTGTCTCACCTGTTCCCTTCTCCTCATTTTCCCGAGGCTGAAGAACTTCAAGGCCAGTGAGGCCTACAAGGCGGTCTGGGGCAACACCCAGGATGGGGTGGTCTCCACACAGCCCTCACGGGTGGCGGACGAAAGGGAGCAGATGATCATGAGTGGTGGCTACATCCACAGGTAGGTGGGCACGACCCTCCCCTGGGAACCTACAGGGGATCCCAAACCCCTTAGGCATTTGGGGGGGGGACCTCAAGACCTGACCCCCCCACCCCAGGTTCATTCTTCTTGAGCCAGCCCCTGGACCATCAGGGACTCAGTGCTTCAGCGCGGTGGGAGGGGGCAAGGTGGGGAGGGTCAGTAGAGGGGTGCTCGCCCCTCACAGTGGGCGGTGGAAGAGGGGCTCAGAGCAGGCGGTGCATGAGGAGCGGGCATGAATGGGAAGGGAGAGGTGGGAGCGGGCTCCATCAAGCACATGGATCTGCAGGCTCTGGAGAGACAGCGCCCTCTGGTGGCTGCAGCCTGCAGAGAGGATAACCGCCTGCTGCTGCCCTTGCCGAGGGAGCTACTCCCTTAGCCCGGGCGGCAGAGAGGCTGGTGCCGCTTGTGCTTGGGGCCCGAGGGGCTTGTCCCCGCAGGCCGCTCACCGCCTGGGGGTGGGCGGGGCACCTTCCAGAATAACGAATGATGCGCGGGAGGACGAGATGGAGGAGAACCTGGTGCAGGTGGGCAGCATCCTGAGCAACCTGCGGAGCATGGCCCTGGATGTGGGGAATGAGATTGACATCCAGAACAAGCAGGTGGAGAAGATCATGGAGAAGGTGAGCGCTGCCCCCTTCCCTGGGCCGACCCTGGAGACTGAGCCTTTGGGGGGGGGACGCCCCGTTGCCTCCTGCAGGGGGCAACAAAGGAGTCTCAAGGCCTGTTGGATGCTGCTGTGGGGGGCAGGTCCTGCAGCTCATGCCCCACTAAGGACTTAGGCGAAGAACCCCCAGCTCGGTTCTCTGCCCACGGGACCGGCTTTCGTTGCTGCCTCGAGCTGGCTCAGAAGCGGCTTTGGGTGGGAAGGGCGCTGCCAGCTGGGAACCGGCTGTGTGCTCCCAGCAGGCTCTGCTGCATCCCCTCCAGAGGTCCTTCCAGCAAGTGGGTAACAGCCCAGCTACTGCTGCCAGCTGAAGGAACCAGTCCCTCCTTGAATTCAAGCCGTAGCGGGGCAGAGAAAGGCTGCTAGGACAATGCGGGGGGGAGAGGCTGGCAAAACACAGCTGGAGCAGGGGCTGTCTAGAAATACCCACAAAGGCATACCCCTAAGGCTAAAGGCACCGAAAGAAATGGGGAGAAACTGGCCAGCGACGAGCTGAGGCTGGACATTAGGAGCAGACTGAGCCGCACCAGCAGGCCCAGCGCTCCTGGATGGCCCTGGCCTGCCCACGCGCTAGGTGCCTGGGCTCTGTGGGAGTGTTTGCAGCCCCATACAGGGTGCAGAGGCCCCCTGGGTTCCCCATCCCCTCCTCTGGGATCACAGCAGAGGACCCTCTGTGATTTCGTTCCCCACCGCTCTGCTCCCTGCAGGTCACTGTGAACGAAGATCGCATCCAAGAAGCCAACACCCGGGCCAAGAAGATCCTAAAGAATGCCTGAGACACCCTCTGCTCTACGTGTCCTCCCGCTTCGCTGCCCCCACCCCGGCTCCCGGTCGCAGCTGTCAGTCCGTCCGTCCGTCCCTGCTGTTCAATCTGCCCTGGAGTCTCTGGCGCCGTGTGTTAGGTGGAGCCTCGGATGTTTGGGGCTGGCGTAGGGGGTGCGCCCTGCCGTGGTGCGTAGTGGATAACAGCCTTACTATTGCAGGAAGCTCAGGGAGCTCCTCCTGTAGTTCAACAGGGAGCGGGCTGTCCCTGGGTGCTGAAGGTTGTAGGTTCAGTCGCAGCTGGGAAGGCGGAGTATGTTACAGTCACAGCAGCTTTGTGTGTTCTGGGAGAAGGGTCCTTATAGCCTCATGGAGGGTACACAGGTGACCTCCCCACCCTAGGGAAGGCTTGCCCTAGTGCAGTGACTCAGATTGGGTCCTCCTGGTACCCATGTCCCTTCCTCTTTATCTGTTTCTAAAGAGCTCTGCCCCTACTAGCTGAGCTTGGGTTTCCAAGCCCAGGGGCAGACCATGAGTGCTGGGGAAGGGCTATCAGTTGAGGGACTGGGCAGGATGTGGCCCTCTGGTGACAAATAAGGGCAGGGGAGGGGGTGAGACAGGAATTTCCTTGTGCACTATCCCAGGCAACTTTGGTTTCCAAGCAGCCTCTGATTTTATGAAGTGTGTTAATCTGTGGAACTTCCCACCACAGGATATTAATAATCCCTAGATTTTATTATCTATAGATCTTAAAGCACTTTACTGGTGTGATGGGGGGAGGCTTTCAGTATCACTATCCTCATTTTACAGATGGGAAACCTGTAAAGGCACAGAAAAGGGAAATGTCTTGCCCAAGGTTACCTAGCAGGCCAGTGGCAGAGTTGGGACAAAATCCATGTCTCCTGAGTCCCACAACAGGGCTCTATCCACTGGGCCCCACTGTTCTGAAGAAAGCCTCAGTATCAAGTGACACAAATCCTTCAGTAGCTAAATGAAGTCAGACAGGATTGATAGGACAGCTGAATCAAAGACTCAGAGACTCAATTTGCCACACCATCCTTCCCTGTTAACACGTGGAACCCCCCACCACTTGATACTCTCAAAGCAAATGTTTCATTAACTAACTAAAGAAAAACAGGAGAGAAGGGGGACATCAGAGATTTCCCTGGTACAGTTCCTCTTCCATCCTTTCCTGGTAACCTTCTGGAACTCCCCTCCACAAGATATGCCCAAAGCAAACATGTTATGAAAGGAATGAAGGGAAATAGGACTGATGGGATGGCTGGATGGGGGAGGTGGGGCACATGCCGATGACTCCCTGGGATCTATCCCTCTGTGTGTGCATGGTTTTCAAACGTGTCTGTCACTGTGACACTGAAGCCCCTGTCTGTGTGAGGGCTCTGTTTTATTTTTATCTGTGATGTAAGCGAGGTGATTTTTTTTTCAAAGCACAATTAAAAAAAAAAGCAAAGCACCTTTTTCTTTACGATCAACTCAAACCAGTGTCCAATTTGAGGGCGGGCTGAGAAGTGGTGCCGAGGGTCAGGATGTGTCTCATCTACCCCACAGAATCTAGGAATATTGGGCTAAAAGAGACCCTCACAGACAGGGCCATACTTACGATGTATGGGGCTCTGTGCTGTGCTGTTAAATTGGTGCCCCTCTACCCGATGGCAGCCTGTTTGGGGTGTGTGGGGACAATGCTTGGTTAGAGCTGGGATTTTATAATCTTCAGCAACACACTAATGAACTATTTTTAAAACAAATTTGAAACTAAGGCCCCGTTGACTCACGGTAACTTCAGAAACTGACCGTCTATACCGGGGCTTGGCAAATGCCTGTCAAACAGCTTCCTTGCCACCACAATGGCTCTCTCGCAGGTCGGATGTCCTGCTACTCACTCGTGCAGGCTGTGCCACTGGTACGTTATCTAGAGCCTCTCCGGAGGAAGCAGAGCGGCAGAGCAGGGATAGAAAGAGCCATGGGTGGATGTGAAGGAGGGGAGCTATCCCTCCTCCTCCTCTCCATCTGGGCCGTCGTGTCGGCCTATTCGCCGTCCACCGGTACAAGGTCTCAACGGCCTCCACCACTAATCTGGCGACCTTATTCCGTCGCCACAACACACGGTTTACGTGGTCCGCCCTCGTTCGGGGCTGTCCACAAAATAAACGGTGGGGAGGTAGGGGGGCCTGGACCCCCCCTCTCTCATAGGCCCCAGCCCAGGGCCCTAAGGACAGGTTCTGCTACGGTCCTGTCAGACTGGTGGGGCTTCCAGCTGTAACTCACCAGCCCACGGGCCACCTTCAGGGAAGCCTCGCCCTGGGCTACTTCCAACCCCTCCCTGCCTTTAGTTCGGGGCAGGAGCATCCTTCTATCCCCTCTGTGGCCCCTTTGAATATGGTGCCCGCCCACGCCGACGCCCCACTGCCCGACGTCCATGACACACGCTCCCTGGGGCTCCACCCCCCCTTCCGTGCGTCATGCCCCGGACGTCTCCCCTGCTGTGGTGCTCATTGCCGGGCGGCGTCCGTGCCACTCAGCTGAGCCGCGGCCCGGGAGCAGGCGGCGCAAATGGCCATTTCACTTCCACGTTCCCCATGCAGCACGGGGACTGGCGTGGTTCTAGTGCGGGGCAGGGCGGTGCCGCCACCGCAGTGCGACTCCACCCCATCACAGTGGACATTAGAACCCAGCGGTGCCCCAAATTTTCAGGTGCCCTACGCGGCTGCCAATTCCGCGTATGGGGAAGGACGGCCTTGCTCACGGGTTGTCTAATCAGCCTGCCGTGCAGGGAGACAGTGCCAGGTAGCCCTTTGCCACCACTGATGGGTGTCTCCAACCTGTCCTTAAGACCTCCAATGACAGGGACCCCACCACCTCTCGTGGAAGCCTGCTGCAGAACCTCCCCTCCCCTCCCCTTTCCTACTCTCCCCCTTGCTGTGCATTAAGAGAATTCCTTTTAGTCCCGCTCACAGCGGAGAACTGTCGACCACCGGCTGCTTTATAACAGCCCTCCATGTCATTGACAACTGGGCTCAGGGCTCCTGCTCTCCTCCAGACTGACCCTTCCCACGTCTTTCAGCCTTTCCTCCTGGGGCAAGGCTTCTAATCCCGCCCTCCTTTGGGTCTCTCTCCTGCGGTTTGCCCTGAGGCTACTCAGACTGACCCTGGGGAGCAGACAGCAGACCCAGAAGGTCCTGGTGGCTCCCATCCCTCATTGCTCTAATCCCTATATCACGCATAGCTGTGAGACCCACTGACGTGGCCCCTGGGCAGCATATTTAACCAGGATCTCCAGCTCCAATACAGGGCTTTACAAAGGCTGTCAGTATCGTTATCCTTATTTTGCACATGGGGAAACTGAGGCATGGAGCAGTGATGTGACTCACCCAAAGGGGCTGTACAGGCCAATGGCAGAGCCAGGACTCAACCCAGGTCCCTGCTGACCCCCACCCAGCACTTTACCCACTAGTCCACACTTTCTCTCCCAAAGCAAAGGCTTCAGGAACTGCATGAAAGAAAGAGGATAGCTGAATCTGGGAATGAGGGTGTTACGATTTCAGTTCCACTCGTTGGGCTTCCCTGTTAACCTGTGGAACTCTCCACCACAGGATATTCCTGAAGCATAGACAGTGCAGGGTCGAAGAAGCTGGGAATCAGAATCCTTGAATCTTGGATCCAGCCCAGCAGCTGCAGAGAGTCATTCAATCACTTTTATTATCTGTATTTGGAAAGAAACAATGCTCACTTCATTGTGCTCACTGTAGACCCACCCTTCTCTCCCCCTGCACTCCCAAGGGGGGTGTTTCATTCTGGGACAGTTTTTCAAGGAGCTTTTTGGTTGATTTCTGAGCATTGGGGTTTGCTTATGGAGCATGGCTCACTGCTCTCAGCTTCCAGCCCCGATCGGCCCCCGTGGGACAGGAGAGAGGGGACCAGCTACTTTGGGGACATCCATGCTGCCATCTCATTTGTTCTTCTGCGGGAAAGCAGCTTTGACCAGCGAGAAGACAGAGTAACAGGAGCCTGGAATGGCAAGAGAATGTCTGGTGGGTTTCTCGGAATAGAGCCCTAAGCCATATTCCTGCCCCCAAGCATATGGAACCCAGGACTCCTGGCTCCCAGCTCCACCTCCAAACCCCACTCTTCTCCCAGATCTAGGGGTAGATCCAGGAGTCCTGGCTCTCAGCTCCACCTCCAGCCCCCACTCTTCTCCCAGAGCTAGATCCAGGTGTCCTGGCTCCCACTTCTCCCTGATCCAACACCTGGACTCGCATTGCTTCCCAGAGCTGGGACCAGAACCCAGGAATCCTGATTCCCAGTCGTCCTTGCTCTAACCACTAGGAAATGCTACACACTCCAACCCATTCACAGCCAAATCTTTTCCCCTCCAGAGCTCTGTGAGGTCCCAAAGGGGCTGATCTCACTCAAAAGGATAACAGTCCAGAGAAGGATTATTACAACAAGGAAGCACATAGAAAGTGATCAGTTTCGTTTCTCTGTCTGGCCTGGGCTTTTATTTTAAGAGCTAACGGGTTTATGTTTTATTTAAATCCAGCTCATAACGGGGAGGGAGGGAGGACTTTGCTGCAGCTCCATTAAACAGCTAATAACTGAACCTGAAAGTGATGTTTCCTAGCTCCCTGCTCTAACCACTAGTCCCTGAATTAGAGCCAGAACCCAGGAGCTCTAGCATACGCACCCCGCCCCCCAACTCTAACCACTACACCCCACTTCCCAAGCCAGACCCCAGAAGTCCAGCCTCCCACCCCCCTGCTCTAATCACTACATCCCACACCTCTCCCTGAACCTGAGATAGAACTCAGGAATTCTGCTTCCCTGCCTCCTCTGCGCTAACCACTACACCCCACTCCCCACCCCGAGCTAGGGCTAGAACCCAAGTCTGCTGAGCAGGAAGCAGCATCTACCGACGACAGTGATGGTCATCGTGAATCGATACAGCAAAGAATCCAGGGTGCCCCCCTTCAGATGCACAGGCAGGCCGTTATCCTCCTAGGCAAAAAGGAAAACGGGGGGGGGGGTCAGGAAAACAGCCCCCCAGTAATTCCAAGGGTCCCTGCACTTCTAATCAATGGGGAGTCCTTTATACAGAGAAGGGGGCAGATTCAAAGACTCTTCCCAGCCAAGGAAGGGCCATGGGGCCATGGAGATGTCAGCGTGGGGTAGCAGGTGGTGGGCCACCTCTTTAGGGGCCATAGGTCCTGTAGCCAGTCAGCCCCATCCCATTAGCCCTGCCCCCACTCCTGGGCCAGAGTGGGAGGGTTAATTAGCAGTGCGGGGGAAGGGCGGGGGATGTCCCTATAAAACAGTGTTTCTTAAACAATATTTTTTTTTATGAGGAACACCAAGGATTTTTTGTTGAGCAAAAAAAAAAAAAAAAGGTTGGGGGGAAAGTTATTGAACAAAAAAAAAAGTCACCTGCCCCTTTAAGGGTGGCCATTTTGAATTCTGTTCTCCGCGGCACACCGGTGTACCACAGAACACAGTTTAAGAAACACTGCTATAAAGAGCAGCAGGATGCCCCAGACGGAGATGGCTAGGGAGAGAGTGCCTGCCAGTGTTCCCTCTAATTTTTCCCATATGTGTGTGGAATACATTTTGTTCCATGCACTAAGATGTGCAGATGTGAACTACAGGAAGACACACATGCTGCCCATTATGGGTGCGCTGCTAATCAGCTGGGCAGCATTTTAAGCTCTCCTGGGGGCTCAGTTTACAGGAAACCCTGGTGCCTGGCTGCCTGGGATGGCTGCAGGCTCTGGACAGGGCAGGCCTAGGAGAGCCCTGCTAGCAAGATAAGTGGCTGGAGAGTAAGCATTGCGTTTGGGGTGATAATCATGTTGTTGTGGTAACAAATCCAGCCCCCAGGAGGATGTTGCTGAACCAGAGAAGGGTTTGTTCTCATAGCTCAACTGAGAGGTCCCTGAAAAGTGAGGAAACTGAGGCAGGTATGCTTTCACATGACCCCAGGCTCAGAGGGGGTGCAGTGGAGGCAGCTGACCCATTTCCAGAGAGGCAATGGTATAGTTTCCCTCCCATCCCCCCACTAACCCTGCCAGCACCCCCCATGTGGCTACCTTCCCCATTCAATGGGAGGGAACTGACCCCCAAGATTACACCCTGCCAGAGCTGAGGCTGGAACCCAGACGCCCTGACTGCCAACCCCACCTCATTCAACTCCATCTCTTGGCCCCTCTCTCCCCCTTTGCCTCCCTCCACCCCCAAGAGCCAAGCAGGGCCTGTCTCACCTGGAAGAGCTTCTGATGTTCACGGACTTTGTTTTTCACCTGGTGGCGGGTGGAGGTGGCGAAGGAGCGGAGGATTCCCAAGCGGGAGCTCTGTGACAGGGCCGAGGGGAGGGAGGATGGGTGGGGGGAGAACAAAAGTGAGGTGGGACCTACGGAATAGAGTGAAATCAGCCCCCGCCCCATGCCCAGAGCCAAGGTGAGTTCAAATCAGAAACTGCCCACGGGCCAGCGAGCAGACGGCCCTGTGCGGCTTTGTCCTGTTCTCACAGCACAGATGCCAGGGGAGTCACTCCGGATTTACACCGGGCTGAGCGAGGTGAGAATCAGCTTGCTGGGTTCTGCATGCCTCCCTGTGGTGCATCTGGTAAGGGGTGTGCCTAGGGGTGCCAGGTGTCCGGTTTTGAACCGGACAGTCGGGTATTTGAGCTTTCAGTCCAGGAACCAAATTGAGAAAATATCGGACAGAGAAATGTCGGGTATTTTCTAATTACGTACGTTTTCTTATTATCAGGAGTATCAGTACGTAGTTGCGTACTGCCTGGCTGGTAGACATGCTCACGCTGTGCAATACGCAACTACGTAGTAGAGAGGAGGGGGGCTGGGGCGGGATGGAATCCCTGGGGCCGGACTCACCCGTGCGCCCCGCCGGGACCATGCACGGGACGGGCAGCACCCCGGGATCTGCATGCGCCCGGGCCAGCCCCGCTCCCTGCCGGTTCCCGCCCCCGTGCCCCACCCGGCCAGCCCCGCTCCCCCCAAACTGCTCCTGGCCAGCCCTGCTTCCCGCTGGCTGGTTCCCTGCCCCTGATCTCCCCCGGTCAGCCCTGCTCCCCCTGACTCCCTCCCAACCAGCCCTGCTTCCCGCTGGTCAGTTCCTTCCCCTGATCTCCCCCGGCCAGCCCTGCTCCCCCCGACCCCTCCTGGCCAGCCCTGCTTCCCGCCAGCCGGTTCCTTCCCTCGATCTCTCCTGGCCAGGCTCCCCGACCCCCTCCTGGCCAGCCCTGCTTCCCGCGGGTTGGTTCCTTCCCCCGATCTCTCCCGGCCAGGCTCCCCCCGACACCCTCCCGGCCAGCCCCGCTCCCCACAACCCTCTCCAGCCAGCCCTGCTTCCCGCTGGCCGGTTCCCCCCCACTCCCCAACCAGCCAGCCCCGCTCCCCCCAACCCTCTCCTGGCCAGCCCTGCTTCCTGCCGGTTCCTTCCCCCGACCTCCTCCCGGCCAGCCCGCTCCCCTCCTGGCCGCCCCAATCTAAGATCAAGTGTGTCCGGTATTTTTTTGAAATCATCTGGTAACCCTAGGTGTGCCCTGGGGTCCTCCCTCACCCCAGCAGGGGTGTGACTGAGTCAGTCCCCAGTGTCACAAACCCAGGCTGGGGGTCAGGGCTCCTGGGTTCTGTCCCTGGGATGGGAGGGGAGCGGGGCCTAGTGGGTTAGAGCAGATGCGCAGCAGTGTTCCCTTTAACCTTTCCCATCCATGTATGGAATATTTTTTGTTCTGTGCACCAAGGCCTGTGCAGCTGTGCACCACCAGCAGAGACACGTGCTGCCACCTGTGGGCGCTCTGCTAATCAGCTGGGTGGCACCTGAATCTCTCCTGGGGGCCACCCAAGGGCTCAGCTTACAAGGAACACAGGTGGGCAGGGCTAGGGGTCAGGGCTCCTGGGAGCTGTCCCCGTGCTGGGAGGGAAGTGAGGCCTAGTGGCCATGGGCAAGGTGCCAGGCAGGCAGGATCCCCCCATGCCAGGCTAGAATGGTCAGGCTGGACCAAGGGAGGTACAGGGCCGGGTGGTATAAGGGAGGCAATCTCAGGCCCTTCCACTGTGTGACCCTCCCCCAGGGCTTTGCCCACCTGCGCCCAGGGCCGCTTCCGTTCCCTGAGAGGCAGAGTGAAAGCAGCAGCTGCTTGGAGCCTTCCGCCGGGGCAGCGAAAGCACATGTGAAAGTGGCCAGGCTGGGACAGTGAGCGAGGCAGCCAAGGGGGACGTACGGTCCCCTGCGAGCAGGGGTCTGGCTAATGGGATTGCTGTGGGGGCAGGATCTGGCTCTTGCTGCGGGATCTGGGCTGCCGGGAGCACCCACACATCTGATGGGGCTCCGGCGAGAACCCTTTGGTTTGCTACCAGACCTCACTGTGCTGTCAGAGGCTAATAAGAAACTCTCCGAGTGGCAGAGCCTGTGACGGGTCCATGGTTCCCAGGGCAGCCTCAGTCTGGTCTTGAGGCCACTGCAGGGAGCAGGACTGGGAATCCCACCGCTCACACCAATAGATCTAAAGTCACCTTGGGAAAGTGTAAATGCAGAGGCCTCTGTGCCCTTTTCTCTCCCTCCACCCCACCCCTGTCTCTGTCTAGACCCTCCTTCTGCTTAGCCCCCAAAGCAGCTGATCCAAGCCCCCTAGGAATCATCTACGCAGCACCCCACGGACTTCGCAGGGTTTATGGACACCACGGAATTTTAACACCCAGACCTGCTGCCCCACTTGTTGGTAAGCTGCTCCCCACTCCGGACTCTCTGCTCCCTGGTTCCAAGGCTTCTGTGTCCTTCTGGCGGGGACATTTCTTTCCCCTAAGCTAGCCACCCCTGCGGTTTTATTCTTACTTGTGCACGTGACGCCGGGATGTCTTGAGTAAGAGCTGGGCCCCGTTGTGCAGAGCCTGAACAAGATCAGGGCCCCATTGTGCCGGGTGCTGCACAGACCCAGAATGAGATCAAGGCTCGGTCTTTGTAGGCACCGGGCAGAGGCAGGCCCTGCCTTGATGAGCTCCCAGTCTGACCAGCCAAAGGGTTTACATATAGGGAAACCGAGGCCTGGGAAATGCGGTGACTGGCCCAGATCACACAAGGAGAACCCAGATCTCCTGAGTTACCGCCCAGCCCACCCTGCCGCTCCCAGGCAGGCCTCTGTGCACCTGCCCCTCCCGCCATCATCCCAGCCCACCTGTCTGCCTGGTTGAAGCACACGGTGCACCGGTATGCTGCTGGGCATGCTTCGCGCTCACTTCTGGGCTTTGCTCTGCTGTTGGGGGCTTTTGGGACCTGCTTCCCCAGGCACCTAACAAACCAGCCTGGGACACCAGCATCGTTTTCACTTTGTGGGGCTCAGTGCACACAAGTGCGTGTATACACATGGGGGGGGCTGTTTGGGGGGGAGTCGCCCAAAGTCATTACGGGATGGATCAGAAAACCAAAACTAGTAGGATCTGGTGCAGTCCGAGTTCTTTGTTTGCACTGAGCCTCACACACTGGGGCCCCAGCTTGTGACTGAAGCTCTGGGGGTGC
Organism: Rafetus swinhoei; assembly: GCA_019425775.1. Classification (NCBI taxonomy): domain Eukaryota; kingdom Metazoa; phylum Chordata; order Testudines; family Trionychidae; genus Rafetus; species Rafetus swinhoei. Next base: position 6,327,569 of record JAFJHL010000087.1, on the reverse strand, counting down.
TACCATAATACAAATGTACAGCGCCAGGCAATGGGGTGCTACCGTAATACACCTAATAGCAATATAAAGTACAATGCCTAACATACTGGGGGCCAGGCCCTTGATGGAGGGTCTGAGACGCTACCGTAATACACCTAATGGCAATACAAATGTGCAGCGCTGAGAACAGAGAGCATCTGGGTGCTACCATAATACACCTAATAGCAATATACAGTACAGCACCTAACACACAAAGGTCCTGGCCCATGACTGGGCTACCGTAATACACATAATACACACGTCTCGCTGTGCTCATTGGGTCTTGCTTACCCCAGGTGTAAATCAGGATTTCTCTCAGTGTTTACACTGGGGTGAAGCTGCCACACAGCAGAGGCGGGTCAGGACCTAGCTATTTAAAGACACCAGACTGACAGGTTTAAAAAAACCAAAGCAAACCGCACAGGCGAACAGCAAGAGCCCAGCAGGGAGCAAAGGTTAGAGACAGAGGCAAAGTGGAGGAGCATAATTCACATGCAAGCTGCACTTGAAGGGGGAGTGTTTAAATCTGGGGGTGTGTGCCAGTGGAGTGCTTGGAGTTGGGGTGTGCGTGGATCTGATGGGGGTGTTTGGATTGGGGGCTTAGATCGCGGGGAAGGGGGCTGGATCCCTGTGGACTTCATTCCTTATTGAGATGTGGACGTGTGTCTGGAAAGGGGCAGGATCCACTGGGGTGTTTAGACTGGAAGGTGGCTCTGGAGGGGCTGGATCCATGGGGTGGGTCTGGAGGGGCTGGATCCATGGGGTGGGTCTGGAGGAGCTGGATCCATGGGGGAGGCTCTGGAGGGGGCTGGCTCCATGGGGTGGCTCTGGAGGGGGCTGGATCTGGAGGGGCTGGATCCACGGGGGAGGCTCTGGAGGGGCTGGATCCACGGGGGAGGTTCTGGAGGGGCTGGATCCACGGGGGAGGCTCTGGAGGGGCTGGCTCCATGGGGTGGCTCTGGAGGGGCTGGCTCCACGGGGTGGCTCTGGAGGGGCTGGATCCACGGGGTGACTCTGGAGGGGGCTGGATCCACAGGGGAGGTTCTGGAGGGGCTGGCTCCACGGGGGAGGCTCTGGAGGGGCTGGCTCCACGGGGTGGCTCTGGAGGGGCTGGATCCACGGGGTGGCTCTGGAGGGGCTGGATCCACGGGGTGACTCTGGAGGGGGCTGGATCCACAGGGGAGGTTCTGGAGGGGCTGGCTCCACGGGGTGGCTCTGGAGGGGCTGGATCTACGGGGTGACTCTGGAGGGGCTGGATCCACGGGGTGACTCTGGAGGGGCTGGATCCACGGGGTGACTCTGGAGGGGGCTGGATCCACGGGGGAGGCTCTGGAGGGGCTGGATCCACGGGGTGACTCTGGAAGGGCTGGATCCATGGGGTGGCTCTGGAGGGGCTGGCTCCATGGGGTGGGTCTGGAGGGGCTGGATCCACGGGGTGACTCTGGAGGGGCTGGCTCCATGGGGTGGCTCTGGAGGGGCTGGATCCACGGGGTGACTCTGGAGGGGGCTGGATCCACGGGGAGGCTCTGGAGGGGCTGGATCCACGGGGAGGCTCTGGAGGGGCTGGCTCCATGGGGTGACTCTGGAGGGGCTGGCTCCATGGGGTGACTCTGGAGGGGGCTGGATCCACGGGGGAGGCTCTGGAGGGGCTGGCTCCATGGGGTGACTCTGGAGGGGCTGGATCCATGGGGTGGCTCTGGAGGGGCTGGCTCCATGGGGTGACTCTGGAGGGGCTGGATCCATGGGGTGGCTCTGGAGGGGCTGGCTCCATGGGGTGGGTCTGGAGGGGCTGGATCCACGGGGTGACTCTGGAGGGGCTGGCTCCATGGGGTGGCTCTGGAGGGGCTGGATCCACGGGGTGACTCTGGAGGGGGCTGGATCCACGGGGGAGGCTCTGGAGGGGCTGGATCCATGGGGTGGTTCTGGAGGGGCTGGATCCATGGGGTGGCTCTGGAGGGGGCTGGATCCATGGGGGAGGCTCTGGAGGGGCTGGATCCATGGGGAGGCTCTGGAGGGCTGGAGGGACTCTGGGGCTGGTGGGCTGGGGCAGCTCTGGAGGTCTGGAGGGCTGTGGTGTGGAGGTTCTGGAGGGGCTGGATCACCAGGTGGCTCTGGGGCCTGGACCACGGGGTGACTCTGGAGGGGCTGGATCCAGGAGGTTCTGGAGGCGCTGGATCTCGGGGTGACTCTGGAGGCTGGATCCACGGGGTGACTCTGGAGGCTGGATCACGGGAGGCTCTGGAGGGCTGGCTCACGGGGTGGCTCTGGAGGGGCTGGATCCATGGGGTGGCTCTGGAGCTGGATCCACGGGTGACTCTGGAAGGGCTGGCTCCATGGGGGTGGCTCTGGAGGGCGCTGGCTCCATTTGGCTCTGGCTGGCTCCACAGTGGCTCAGGGGCTGGATCGGGGTGACTCTGGAGGGCGCTGGATCCAGGGGAGGCTCTGGAGGGCTGGCCCATGGGGTGACTCTGGAGGGCTGGATCCGGGGAGGCTCTGGAGGGCTGGCTCCATGGGGTGGCTCTGGAGGGGCTGGATCGGGCGTGACTCTGGAGGCTGGATCCACGGAGGCTCTGGAGGGCTGGCTCCATGGGGTGGCTCTGGAGGGCTGGCTCCATGGGGTGGCTCTGGAGGGCTGGATCGCGGGCGCGGGTGACTCTGCCCCACAGGGCCCATGGGGATCGACTCTGGAGGCTGGCTCCATGGGGTGACTCTGGAGGGGCTGGCCACGGGGTGGCTCTGGAGGGGCTGGATCGGGGTGACTCTGAGGGCTGGATCCATGGGGTGGCTCTGGAGGCGCTGGATCCACGGGGGTGCTTAGGTTGCAGGTGGATCCCAAGGGGACCTGGGTGTGGGGCGCTGCACTGCAGTGAGGGAGTGCGCTCAGGGCTGGCTGCCACACAGGGAGGGTCTCAGGCAGGGCAGCTGCGCGGGGGCCTGTTTCTGAGTCCCACAGGGCTGGGAGGATCGGGCGTGTCCGAGGCGTGGCGCTGGGATCACCCCGCTGCCCCCCGCCGTCCGGCCGGGCCTGCACAAGAGCTGGCGCGCCACAGGCCCATAGGGCGGATCGGGCGTGTCCTGGGCGCGCTGGATTTTTCTGCCCCGCCCATAGCGGATCGGGCGTCCGGAGTGCGCGCGCTCGCCCTATTTTCTGCCCACAGGCCCATAGGGGCGGACTCGGGCGTGTCCCGCCGCCAGGGCAGCCAGCTCTATTGCAGCTGACAGCCCAAGAGCGGATCCTTGGCACCTCTCCAGGCTGGGCCAGGGATTCCCCCCACGGCCTGGGAGGGGGGCAGGAAAGGGCCAAAGTGGAATGGGAAACAGCCCCACAGGGCCCATGCAGGGGCGGATCGGGCGGTGCAGAGTGGGCAGGCGCTGTGTCCCGGTCCTGTGGCCCGGGGTGGGGTGGGAGTAAAGGGATGGGCCGGAGCGCACAGCGCTATGTATATTCTCTGCCCCCCAGGGCCCATAGGGAGCAGATCGGGGTGTACCCGGAGCGCACGGCGCTGTGTCTATTCTCTGCCCCACAGGGCCCATAGGGGCAGATTGGGGCGTGTCCAGAGCGCACGGCACTGTGTCTATTCTCTGCCCCAGGGCCCATAGGAGCAGATCGGGGTGTACCCGGAGCGCACGGCGCTGTGTCTATTCTCTGCCCCCCAGGGCCCATAGGAGCAGATTGGGGTGTCCAGAGCGCACGGCGCTGTTTCTATTCTGTGCCCCCCAGGGCCCATAGGGGGCAGATCGGGGCGTGTCCGGAGCGCACGGCACTGTGTCTATTCTCTGCCCCCCAGGGATCCTCCATAGCCCAGGAGGGTGCCTCCTCTCTGAGATGATCTCCCCACCCTCTCCCTTTGCCGGGGATGGAGCATGAGGTGTATCCACGCTGGGCAGACACAGGAAGCGCCTGACCGTGGCGGCGAAGGGCCCACGTGGCCCCGGACAGCTGTGCTAGAGGGCATGCTCTGCTGCACGGGGAAGTGAAACCATCTCGAGGTCTTTCCACTGTCGGCTCCACCCTCGGCCCCGTAGTGTCTCTCTCCAGCACCGGCCGCCTCGGACGAGCTGGGTAAGCTGGGGGTCATGAACCGGACTTTCCGAGCCCAGATCCCTCCAGGATACAGCCCCTAGCATCCTCCTCCCAGCGCCTCCCCTTTCCTCCCCCTGGGGTGGGAACCAAGCCAGGCTCCTGCCCAGGGGTGGGCTGCGCGGGGCAGCTGTGCCGCACCCCCCAGGGGCGTTTGGCCCAACCCGCCTGGGCACCGGGGCTGCCCCGGGGGGTTTGGCGGCAGCGCCGTGTCAGCGGTCTCGTGCTTGCCTTGCAGGGACGATGGTGCGTGGGGCCCTGCTGGCGTTGCTGTGGCTGGCCGGAGCGGAGCTGCTCCCGAAGGAGCCTGGGGAGCAAATTGGGTAGGTGCTATGGGCTGCGACTGCTCCTTTGCCCTGGTGCCTGCCGGCACGGGGGGCAGAGAGGGGTCCAGGGCTCCTGTTCTATTCTTAGGGCCCAGCGGAGACCTAGAGGCTGCGGATCCCCACCCCCAGCAGGCCTAATGCAGGGCCACCCAGGAGACAGACCCCTAGATTACAGCGCCTGCAAGCACATTGAAGAACATCCCCTAGCTAGGGACAATCCTGGCTTGGCCAAGGGGGGGGTTTGCATTGGTTACCATGCGGAGCGCAAGCTGTGTTGAAGAAACACCGATGTAGGAGCTGGAGGAAGCCCCTTGGGGATTCCCCATGCCCCTTACCCCCAGCTGGCGAAAGGGCCCTGATCCCCATGTAGGAGGTGGGTTGGGGGCCAAGGCTGGAGCGCACTGCACTGTGGCTATTCTCTGCTCCCAAGGAGCGGATCGGGGGTGTGGCTGGGGGGTCCCGTACGGTTTCAACTCTCCGCTCCCAAGGGGACTGGGGCAGCTCTGGCAGGGCCAAGAATGGGGAAGGGGGCACAATGGGGGCTTAGAGCCACCTCCCATCCTGTCCCTGCCCTGAGTGCAGGACAGGAGTGACTCTGGATCCATCTCTGTGTGTTCCACTTCTGTCCGTGCTCACCACTTATGCAGCCCCTTGTCGCCACAGCCCTCTCGGCCCCTCGCAGCCGTCGGTGCGTCTGTCCTCACAACCCCCTGTGAGGCAGGTACGGAGGGGAAACTGAGGCACGGGGCCATTAAGTGACTCGCCCAAGGGCAGGGAGCTGGTAGGGAGCTGTGGAATACACCCAAGGGCTCCCACCACTGGGCCATCTTTCCGTTCCAAGCCTGCAAAGCTCTGCCTTGCCTCTCTAGGATTTGCAGCTGGAAGTGCATGAAGTTTGTCCAGATGTGGCCGGGATCGTTCTGTGTGGTGAGCACCCACTGCCCTCCTCCCCCTCCCGCAGCCTTCCCCTGGGATCCCTGCCCCCCAGCACCTCTGCTGCCCGAGCCCCCACCTGGCTGCTGCTGCTGCCATATTGGAGCAAGCGAAACAGCCACATGTACAGTTGGAAAGTGCCTCAAGGAAGCAAACCAGGAGCCGCTGCTTCCCAGCTGGGCCCGTGTCTGACCTAGAGTAGGGGCGTGGGGCTGGCAGGGCCCGTGTCTGACCTAGGGTAGGGGCGTGGGGCCGGCTGGGCCTGTGTCTGACCTATGGTAGGGTCATGGGGCCAGCTGGGCCCATGTCTGAGCTGGGGCAGGGGGTGTGGGGCCGGCTGGGCCTGCGTCTGAGCTGGGGCAGGGCGTGGAGCCGGCTGGGCCTGTGTCTGACCTATGGTAGGGTCATGGGGCCAGCTGGGCCCATGTCTGAGCTGGGGCAGGGGATGTGGGGCCAGCAGGGCCTGTGTGTGACCCAGCCCCTGCCCCCTTACACTAAACCCTGGACCCGACTCCTTCCTGCAGAGCTAGGGAAAGATGCCAGGAGTCCTACTCCCCATCCCCCATCCCCTCCTCCCCCCGCTCTAACCACTAGACCCCACTCTCCTCCTGGAGCCAGGAGTCCTGAGTCCAGTGGGAACAGCTCAGTGTGGGGTGGTGGCCTAAAGTGGGGCATGACCATGTCCCGGTTCCTTTGCCTGGAGGCTCTAGGGCCGCAGTTCGGCTGCGTCCTCCCAGAGGCTGCCGACAGCTGGACCATCCATGGGCTTTGGTGAGAGACGCGCGCGAGGCAGGAGGAGGCGGGGGGCAGCGTGGCCTTGCCCCTGACTCTGCCTCTCACTCCCAGGCCCAGCGACGTGATGAATTGCTGCAGCTGCTGGCCCCTCTTCCCCTCCGACCTGATGGTAAGTGATGCCCGGTCCACTCCGTGTCCGGTACATCCCGGGCCAAGGACCCAGTAGACTCCCGGGTTCTATTCCTGCCAGCCCCTCACGTGCCTGCTCTGGCCCATGGCGCCCTCTCGGGTGCCTCAGTTTCCCCACGGGTGAGACCCATGTGACGGGCTCAAAGCGACGGGGTGTCTCTTTGGCAGGTGTGGTGAGCAGCCTGGCCCTGGCTACCGACGGGCAGGGCAGGGCAGGGCTGAGGGCCAGAGCTCAGGAATGGAAAGAGTAAATCCACCCTCCGCCAACCCCATCCCAGGGGTACGTGGCTTGGGGGGGGAGGGGCTGCCTCCCCCTAGAGCTCTGGCAGTGGGGCAAAGGGGATGATTCCCCGGCTCAGGGGAGGCGCACTGGGGGCGTGTGATCCCCTCCGAGCGGGGCTGGCGATGGAGCAAGGCCTGCTGGGAGCTGATGGTCCTTCTGTGCAGGGGCTGACCCTGGGCCAAATTGTGGGGCTCCTTCCCCCCCCAGCCCAGCCTGCTTTTCTTCCCCCCCAGCCCAGCCTGCTTTTCTCTCCCCCCTCCCCAGGATCTGCCCAAAGAGCTGGCCCTGCACTGGCCTACCTTCCTCAACATCAGCAACTTCAAATTCTGGTAAGTGGGGCAGCTGGGGCGGCAGCGGGGGGGCTCCAGGCCCACCCGGGTGGGGGAGGGGCCGAGCTGGGACACGGGGTGGGAATGGGGCGAGCTGCAGGGAGAAGGGCTGGAGGGGGGATGTTAAAGGAGAGGGGGTGGGAAGGCGGGGGGTGATCAGGTGGGAGGGAGCAGGGAAGCTGTCGTACAGGGTCGGGGTGTCCCCTTGGGTCCCCAGGATCCCCCGGCTCCCAGCCTGAAGGGGCATGTGCCTGACCCTGGGGCATTTCTGCCCCCATCCAGGAGGAACGAGTGGCAGAAGCACGGGACCTGTGCTGGGTGCATGGAAGCCTTCAGCTCCCCCAGCAAGTACTTCGGGGCGGCCCTCGCCCTGCGCACTACCTACAACATTGACAGGTGAGCCGGGCCCTGGGGTGATCCAGGCAGCAAGACCGGTGAGCAAGGGAGACTAGCCCCTGGGGGGAATTCCGCCCCCCCTCCCCCACTCCCTGGTGACAGCAACGCTGCCCCTGGGGCAGGGACCAGGAGGGGGTTCAGACCTCACGGGCTTGGGCCAAGGGATTTTGGCTTGTGACTATGAATGTGCATAACTCAAAGGCTGCGTCTAGACTGGCAAGAATTTGCGCAAAAGCGACCGCTTTTGCGCAAAAACTTGCCAGCTGTCTACACTGGCGAATTTGCAAGAGCACTGACTTTGTAATGTACAAAATCAGTGCTTCTTGTGCAAATACTTCACGCCCTGCTCGAAAGCCCTCTTGCGCAAGAATACTTGCGCAAGAGGGCCAGTGTAGACAGGGAAGGACTGTTTTGGGCAAAAAGCCCCGATGGCGAAAATGGCCATGGAGCTTTCTGTGCAAAGCGTCTAGACTGGTCACGGATGCTTTTGCGCAAAAGCACTTTTTGCGCAAAAGCATCCGTACAATCTAGACGCGCTTTGGAAATACTTTTAACGGAAAAACTTTTCCGTTAAAAGCATTTCCGCAAAATCATGCCAGTCTAGACGCAGCCAGTGGGTTTCAGACAAAATGCCGCATGTAACCCATCCGTTTTAATGTCCAGTCTGCTGGGGGTCTGGCCTACTGTGGTGCCTGGATCCCTCATCTGTGAAGCATTCTACAGGTGCTAACGAGGCCATCACTGGAGTCCAGTGGTCAACTCCAGGACCTGGCAGTAGCCTTCTTTGTCCTGTAAGCCAAAGGGTGGGTGGCCCTAGAAAGACATGTGGCCAAGGAAACCCACTTGGGAGCTGGTAATTTTCCATTCAGGGTGAGAAAAGTTGGAATTAAGCACAAAGAATTCACACCTTGGGCAAAAAGGATTAAGGGGGGGGGAGGACAAAGAACAGAGAGGCTGCCAGACACGAGAAGGACACCCGGCCGCACACACACACTTACCACCTAAGCTGTCTGCTGCAAAACATCTACGACTGAGCGGGGAGGATCAGGCTCAAGCTAAGAGGCTGCTTAGCTTGGGCAAGAGCTGTTTAGGACAGCAGAGCCAATGCAAATGAAGCGCTCATTAGCATTTTCTCACGCTTCATTCGCATAATCTCTTCTGATCCTTTTTGCGCAAGAGGTTTTTGCTCAAAAACAAGCAGTGTGGACGTGTCCGTTTTGTGCAAAAATCCCTTTTTGCGCATGATCCGTATGCCTGTAAAATAGAGGCATAAGGACAGTGCTTGTTTTTGTGCAAAAACCGCTTGCGCAAAAAGGATCGGAAGAGATTATGCAAATGAAGCGTGAGAAAATGCTAATAAGCGCTTCCTAGAATCATAGAATCATAGAGCTGGAAGAGACCTCAGAAGGTCATCAAGTCCAGCCCCCTGCCCAAAGCAGGACCAACCCCAACTAAATCAACCCAGCCAGGGCTTTGTCAAGCCGAGACTTAAAAACCTCTAGGGATGGAGACTCCACTACTTCCCTAGGGAACCCATCCCAGTGCTTCACCACCCTCCTAGGGAAATAGTTTTTCCTAATATCCAACCTAGACCTCCCCCACTGTAACTTGAGACCATTGCTCCTTGTTCTGCCATCTGTCACTATTGAGAACAGCCTTTCTGCATCCTCTTTGGAACCTCCCTTCAGGAAGCTGAAGGCTGCTATCAAATCCCCCCTCACTCTTCTCTTCTGCAGACTAAACAAACCCAAATCCCTCAGCCTCTCCTCATAGGTCATGCGCTCCAGCCCCCTAATCATTTTGGTTGCCCTCCGCTGGACCCTCTCCAAGTTGTCCACATCCTTTCTATAGTGGGGGGGGCCCAGAACTGGACACAATACTCCAGATGTGGCCTCACCAGAGCCGAATAAAGGGGGAATAATCACTTCTCTGGATCTGCTGGCAATACTCCTCCTAATGCCCCCTAATATGCCATTAGCCTTCTTGGCTACGGGGCGCCCTGTTGATTCATATCCAACTTCTCATCCACTGCAATCCCCAGGTCCTTTTCTGCAGAACTGCTACTTAGCCAGTCAGTCCCCAGCCTGTAATAATGCTTGGGATTTTTCCGTTCCACATGCAGAACTCTACACTTGTCCTTGCTTCATTTGCATTGGCTCTTCTGCAAAAAGTTCGTAGTGTAAGAAAAGCCTCAGTGGATTGGGACTAGCTATGTGTTTTTTATTCATTTTAATTTAGTCACTTACTTGGACCTGTTTTCACGTGCAACCACTTATTTCCTACTTTTTATACTTAATAAAAACACCTTTATTTATTATCAAGCTCAGTGTAAGTTAGGGTGTGTCTACACAGCAAAGTTATTTTGGAATATAAATAATGGAGATAGACCTATCTCATAGAGCTGAAAGGGACCTTGAGAGGTCCTTGAGTCCAGTCCCCTGACCTCATGGGAGTACCAAGTACCATCCCTAGCAGATTTACCCCAGATCCCAAAATGAACCCCTCAAGGATTGAATTTACAACCCAGTGTTTAGCAGGCCAATGCTCAAACCACCGAAGCTATCCCACCCCACAGCTGTTGCTCCACAATAACTAGGAGTGTCCACACAGCCATTCCGTTATGTCGAAAGAATGTCGAAATAACGGACGGCTTATTCCGACTTCTGCAAACCTCTTTCTACGAAGAAACACGATTCCGAAATAGCTATTGTGAAATAAGGCGTGTGTAGACGCTTCACTTCTGCTATTTCGGACTAGCCCCTCCCCAGGGCCAGTCTAACTTACTCCTCCTGGGGCTCTAAACCACGATAGCACGTCTACATTAGGAAAGCCTGCCTCGGACTCATTTTGAAGCGTCCCTGCAGTGTAGACATGCTATTTCAAAATTAACTATTTCGGAATAACTCTTCGGGTGCATCTAGACTGGCAAGATTTTGTGCAAAAGCGGTCACTTTTGCGCAAAAACTTGCCAGCTGTCTACGCTGGTCGCTGATTTGCGCCAAGAACACTGACGCATCGAATGTAAGATTGTCAGTGTTCTTGCGCAAATACTATGATGCTCCCATTAGATAAGCCCTCTTGTGCAAGAATACTTGCGCAAGAGGGCCAGTGTAGACAGGGAAGAACTATTTTGCTCAAAAAGCCCCGATGGCGAAAATGGCCGGAGCTGAGCGTTTAAAAAACACGGATGCTTTTGTGCAAAAGCACTTTTTGCGCAAAGGCACCCGTGCCAATCTAGACGCTTATGAAATGCTTTTAACGGAAAAACTTTTCCGTTAAAAGCATTTCTGCAAAATCATGCCAGTCTAGACATAGCTTTCCAGAATAGCTTATTCCAAAATAACTGTGCAGTGTAGATGTAGCCTAAAAGTGTCACCTTCTCATTGATAAAGAGGGCCGATCGTGAGTGTTCTGTGCAAAACTTTGACAAGGGGAAGATGGATTTATTTAGGGTTTTGGTCCCACTAGGGGATTGGTTTCCTGGGTGCTGAGACCTTCGCGCAGAGCCCTCTCGGAGCCAGACTGATTCAGTGTCTGTGCTGCTTTGCAGGGGGGCAGTAACCCCAACCCTGTGTCTAGTCTGGGGGGCGCAGAGGATCTGGCCCAGCAGGGCAGGGCGGTGGGGAGCCCCCGGGAGCAGGAAAACGGCGTCAGTGACATGATCAGGCCACCAGGGGGACAAACCCCAAGGGGCCTTCTGTGATTTCAACCCGACAGACTCCTCCTGGGGGAGATGGGGAGCTCATGAAGGATTCCAGGGGGTGGGGATCTATAGTTAGCGATCTTCATCTATGGGAGATCTGTATTGTGGGGATCTTGCTATGGGGGAATTGCTCAGGGTTGGGGTCTGTAGTGTGGGGATCTCATTGTAGGGGGGCCCTATAGGCCGGGGAGCTCTGGGGCTCTACAGAGGGGGATCTCTAGCTCCCCCAACATCCATAGGGAGGGGATCTTGGGGTTGGGGGCTCTATAAAGGGGGATTCTAGGGACTGTACAATCCGGGTTGGGGCAGAGGTTTGGGGGCTCGAAGGGGGGGTCGCTTTCACTGGGGCTTTATAATGGGGTGATGTACAGCTCAGCACATGCTCTCAGGGGCCCGTCTCTGGGGTGACGGGTCTCTGCTGGGGGATGGGTCTGTCTCTGGGGAAGGTGGGGCTCATGGGGGAGGTGGCTGTCCTGATGGCATTGCAGTGCTGCTGTCCTTGGGGTGATTCCTCCCCCCCAGCTGACCCCAGTTCCTGTCCTTTTCACACAGCGCGTTCCAGAGTGCTGAGATCATTCCGTCCTGCAATCACAGCTACCAGGTACCCTCCGGCTGCAGGCTCCCTGGGCCCTGGATCCCTCACTGGCCTTTTCTCACTGTGTTTGCCCTTGGTGGCTGATGGTTTGTGGAGGGGGAAGTCCTCCCCGGTGCCCCTTCCCGCACCGGTCACCATGATAGAGTCCTGCTCTCTGACCCGTCCCATTCTGCCTTCACAGCTGCACACCCTCCAGCAGGCGTTGGTGCCTGTCATGGGGCAGGAGCAGGAGCTGCAGTGCGTGACTGATGGCCAGGTAGGTCTTTCTCGCACTCCTCAGGGGCCTGTAGGTGACAGCTGTAGGGCAGGGCTGAGGCTGCCAGGGATTCTGGGTAATAAATGGGGCACTGGGTATGAACAGGGGCTGTGAGGGTAAACACAGACTGAAGTGCTGGGGTTGGGCAGATCCCAAGGGGATTCCGCGTAACAGAGAATGGGACATGGGGGAAGGGGTTAGCGCAGGAACACTAGGGGATTGTGGGTGCGGGGGCCAAGCTGGGGCTTGGCGTCTCAGATAATGGAGCTGTGCAGGGCTATGTGTTTTCCTGTGCTGAGCACCCCTGGACTTTCCAGAGACAGGATCCAGCCCTCCTGCAGCAGGGAGTACCACAGGTTGGCGTGTGGCAAAGCTTTTATTTCTGCTCCTTGGTTCTATGCTTCACTGCGCTTCTTCCCTCCCACTGTGTGCAGGGTCGCCAGGTGCTGGTGCAGCTTAAGGTCTCTCTCTTCAGCAACTTCTCCGCTGGGTGCCTGGAGGAGGGAACCCAGGATTTCTCCCCCTACCGGCCCTGCAAAAACCAGAGCCGCGTCTTCTACTTCCCTCCGAACCAGAAGAACCCATGGGACCCCTGCCCCTGACTGGTGGAAGGGTCTTGGGGCTCCGCACCAGAGATCCCATTGCAGAAGCCCCTGCAGCCCCCCCGGCAGGCTGGGAATCAGGGCCCCTTCCTCTGAATAAACTCCTCAGGAAGATCGAACAAGTCTTGTCTGTGGGATTATTGTGTTAGCACGGCCCCTGCTACAGCCCTCGGCCACTGGCTACCCAGGACTCAGGCATCGAGGCCCCAAAGTCTCTGAGTCAGTGGGCATGCACAGCTGGGAACGGGCTGATGGTGGCTGTTAGCCAACTGTGAATATCTTGCACGGAAGAGTTGTGCAAAGTGTGGCCGGACGGGCCTGGCGTGGGCTGTTTACACCAAACCCCCACGCCCGCGTGTCCTAGAGCCGGAGTCTATTGTGCCCTGCCGTTCCCTGTGTGCTGTGGTTTGGGGGGGGTTCATGCTCTGGGCAAACAGGTTGGCCTGCCCGAGCCTGGCAGTACCAACCCCCCAGAAGGAAATGTGAGTCTTTCCGGTGCCACGGGACCCTTGTTTTTACGTGCTCTGTCAGACTGAAACTCTTGCCCTGCCCATTGGCTCTTGGCCAGCGGCTGGGGTGGGCCCCCACTCTGCCCTGGGGGGGGCTGGCTGCTCTGGCCCCTACCCAGCCCGATTCAGTGGGAGACCATTTGGCCTAAGGAGTCAACCGAGGCCGGAGCCGCTGGCCCGGCGCGTCCTGGCTCACGCCGCAGCAGAGGGACTGGAGCCGGAAGCTTGTGCAGGGGTTAATCGCAGCCGTCAATTAGCTCAACTGTGCTCGTTAGTGTCGCTCTCTGAGGCAGATTTTTCCAGACCTGGGATCAGCCTGGGTGCACCTGTGGCGTGGTTGCCATGGCGTTCCAGGCTGCGGCCCCCAGCCCCAGCTGTGCAGTTCCAGGGCCCTGGGTGGCTGGGGGGGGGGACTGCGTGTCCCCAGCCATTGATTAGCCTGGGGCTGCTCCCCCCTCGCAGAGGGTCTGGCATGGCTCCTTCTGGGAGGTGCCTCGTACCCACCGGGGGAGGCTCCCTGGCTGGAGGTTGGGGGTGATGCCAAGAGGCAGCATGGGCCTAAATGCCTGCAATGCGGCCCATTTAGTGAACGTTTCATTTCCCACCAAAGCTGCCGGCGCTGATGCAAGCCGCGTCAGGAAAGCAAGAGCTTCAACAACACAGCGGGGGCCTGCTGGCTGGGGAACGTAAGCCAGGAGGGCGCGCAGCCCCGTGGGTAGAACCCTGGACACCCGTGCCTTACTCCTAGCCCGACCCGCCTCCATGCCTCAGTTTCCCCCTCCGTAAAACGGAGCTAAGGCCGGGGCTCTGCTTTGCAAAGCACGTTTGCGCCAGACTGATGCAAAGCTGTGGGAATCCACTGTAGGTGGAGCCTTTAATTTGTAGGGCACCTGCAAGGCCTAAAAACCTGGGTGTTAAATAGCTGGAATGAAGCGGTCTCCTGCCTGCATGAGCCATGCCTGGTCCCCGGGACCGACCGCCAGCGGGGGCCAGGGCCAGTCAAACACTGGCAGACAAGCTGCTGTTTAGGGTTAACTATATTTCCAAGGCAATAAGATAAACATCAAGGGCAAGTTTTCCAGTAAGCCCATTAGCCCAGCTGCCATTTAAACCACTCCCACCCGTCCCTTTAAATCTTCCCAAACCTCAGCACAGTGACCGGCCAGCCCCGCACAGGTTCGAGCCAATTAATGCTGCAGGGTGGTTTCCTCTCCAAGGAGCCGCACACTCCGTGGGAGGGATCCGGCCAAACCGTCCATGGCTGGAGGCAGCTTTTACACACAGCAGCTGTGAGCACAGGGGCCATTGCTGCAAAATGGGGGGATTGAAATTTGTCCCCCTGCACCTGGTCCCCATTTTTCTTCTAAAAAACCTGGTGAAGCCCTATTCAGCTCTTCCCATAGAACCTGCTGTGTCACCCAGGCGAAAGCCCCACACAATTTGGCATTCAGCCCCTAGCTGGTGGGGGGAGCTAGCTGGGCTCTCGGCATACAATCTCAGGCTGTGGCAGCAGAGACAATGCAAATGAAGCGCTCATTAGCATTTCTCGCGCTCTCATTTGCATGGTGTCTTCCACTCCGTTTTGCGGAAGAGGGTTTTGCGCAAAAAAACCGCAGTGTAGATGGGGCAAAAACCCCCTTTTGCGCAAGATCCTGTCTAGCTGCTTTTGTGAGGAAGAAGGGTTCTTGCGCAAAAGGGTTTTTTTGCACAAAATGGCCCTGTCTACACTCCGTTTTTTTGCACAAAAAACCTCCTCCGCAAAATGGAATGGATGAGACTATGCAAATGAGAGCATGAGAAATGCAAACGAGCGCTTCATTTGCATTGTCTCTGCCAACAAAGGCTGCAGTGTAGACGTAGCCAGAGAGAGACAGAGAACCCAGCCCAGCTCGGAGAGCAGTTCCAATGGTTCTCCCCCCATCCCCTTCTGTGTTAAAAATCTGCCCCTCCATTTCCCAGCGGACTCTGCTCAGTCTCTCTCTGGGGTAACAGAAATCGCCTCTGGCTGTCGGGCCTTCGCGACCTGGCTCGAGCTGCCTTCCTACCCCAGCTTTGAGTTTTCAAGCCGCCCTTGAGCTGGGGGAAGGAGGGGGTGAAATTCAAGCGTGCCCCTTTGGATGTGAAAAAGCGGCACCAAGGGGGTGTGGGAAGAGCACTGATGGGCCCAGCCGTGGGTGGTGAGAGAGACAAGCTTTGAGCCCACAGAGCCCCGCTTCGGGCCAGCTGCCGAAAGCAGAAGCTGGGTCACTAAACCGTATTCCCTCACCCAGCTTGTCCCTCTTGTGCCCTGGGACGGGGCTGCAGCCCTGAAGCCGCCCGACATTTTTAACCCCCCCCCCATTCCATTGCACCCCAACCCCCAGCAGAAACCAAGTCCAGACACCCGACGACGCTAACTCGGCGCTCGGCTCCCCCGGGGCTGCGTTAAGAGGGGTGCAGACAACGGCGCAGCCCGGATTTCTGCTTTTGTCTTCGCGCCTCGGGCTGGGTGGATTCAGCCTGAACAAGTAGCCACTTCCACCTCCACGCAGGAAGGGGCCCAGCGTCCTCCGGCACATAGGGAATCCTTCCTCACCTGGCAAGGCCCTGGCTGATGCAGCGCAGCTTTCCCCCAGTGGAAGCCCCAATGGGCGCGAAGCAGGGCTGGCAGTATGGCCATGCAGCGGTGCCGGGAATGTCTGGGGGAGGAGAGGATGGCTGGCGGAGTAATTCAGCCAGCCAGGAGCCAGCGACAGGGGAGGGTGCATCCAGGCGGCTGGACGGAGCTGCATTGCAGCCTGTAAAAATCTATTGCAAATAAATAGGGGGCTGCAAGGGACCCCTGGCCCAGCAGTTCTGGCCCCCAGCTGTGGTCCCAGACACGGGGCAGCTCCCCACCTTAACAGCAGCCTGCGCCCGCGTCGCCACCTTCTGCGCCCGCTCTGCTCTGCCGCAGGGGGGCGCTCTGGATGTGGGGGCTGGGCTGGTGGCTGTCATTGGGGGTGGGGCCGCTGCCCACCCGGTTCTTGATCTCGGCCGCCATGGTGATGAAGGCCTGCTCCACGTTGGCGGCCGTCTTGGCGCTGGTCTCCAGGAACGGCACCTCCAGCGAGTCGGCGTATTCCTGCCCCGGGGGGGAATGCGACAGGCTCGGTGAGTGCCAGACGGCGGCTGGGTGTGTGTAGGTGCAGCTCCCCCCAGCACACAAGTAGTGGACACTTCCCGCCGGAAAATGCTGCATAGTTTCTACAGCAGCTGTTTCAACAGCCGCATATCCCTGCACAGCAGAACCTGCGTATCTGCATGAAGTGACATGATCCCTGTCTAGAGAGCAACTGTGCCCTACCCCAGAGGTGGCTGCATCTCTGTATGGAGTGACATGATTCCTGTATAAACAGCTGCCATATCTCCCACTCCCCAGAGGTGGCTGCATCTCAGTGCGGAGTGAGTGACCCGTCTAACCAAGCGGGCAGCAATCAAACCACCCACCAGTGCAGAGCAGCACAAAGACCTCACCCTGCCAACTGACCCCGTCTTACTCCAGGAGCTCCTTGTTATTCACTCCCCCCCAGATGACTGGTGCTTGTGGTCTGGGTTTAAGCGTGTCGACGTGCACTATTCCCCCTCCCCCCCGTACTGACCTTGGCCGTGGTGTAATCCACCACTTTCTTGCAGGTCAGATCGTTCTTGTTGCCCACAATCAGCTTGTTGACGTTCTCGCTGGCGTAGCGGCCGATCTCCTCCAGCCACAGGTGCATGTTGCTGAACGAGTCCTGGGGGAGCAGAAGGGGGAGAAGCTGCGAGACAGCCCAGCCCTGGCAGTGACTTCTGCAGAGCCCAGCTCTTCCCTTATTGCCCCAGGGGCTCAGGCTTATGCTCCAATCCCATTCAGCCTTCACCTCATCTACCCCCAGCCAGGGTGGGACTGGCTCCTAAAATTGGGGGAACATGGCAGCTTGTGTCTCCGATATAGGAGACCTTCCCATCCAAACTGAGCCACCAGCTTCTGTCACACACATGTCCCCCAGAGGGGCCATTAACCAGGAGTGAGGATCAGGCTCCCTGAGCGGGACTTGAACCCACAGCCTTTTGGCAAAGGCTACAGAAGCCCCACCCCACACAGCTGAGCTAGCCAATCTGGGCACAGCTACCCTTTTAAAGGGACACGGACACTCCAGCCTAGGCAGCTGTTAAGATTCAGCCCAGCAGATTCATTGACATTTCCCATGTGACTTGATTTCTTCTCCTTGACTTTACCGAGTTTAAAGGTCAGAGTTGTTATATATACAGAGCCTTGGCTGGCAGATCACTTGCAAGCAGTGCTCAGGTCTCACACCAAACACATGCAGCTGCTGCAAGCGGGGGGAAGTGGCAGTTGCTTTAAATAATAAGCAAAGCGCCGCTTCACTGAAGAAATCCTGCAGCGGAGATCAGCCCATAGCAGAAGGCAGCCAAGTCTGTACTCACTATACACAAGCCCCAGAAAGGGCGTCCATTAAAAATTAAACCCCCATGCAGATACCATTAACCTTTCCTCTGGGACAGTGGATTCTCTTCCCTTCCTACCTGAAAATGTAGCGCAGTTTCCATACAGCTGTTCCACCAGCTGCCATATCCCAATGCAAAGGCAGTGCAATTCATCTCTGCACTCAGTGACGTGATCCCTGTATCTCCATATCACACCAAAGGTGCTGAGTGACATGATTTCAGTATAAATCGCTGCCACGTCCCACCCCAGAGGTGGCTGTATTTCAGTGCTAAGTGATAGGACCCTGGCAGCAGCCACGCCCACTCCCAGGCTATCGGCAGGTTGGGAAATATTTCAGGATGAAGAACTCAGGAAGGCCACAGCCATTTTTAACCAGCAGCTCCAGCAAATCCACCCCCAGGGCAACGCCCACCTCGGGAAGGGCTCCGTGCTCAGACTCACTTGGTCTGTTACATCATACACAATGATGATCCCGTGGGCACCTCTGTAGTAGCTGGAGGTGATCGTCCGGAACCGCTCCTGGCCAGCTGTGTCCCACTGCAGGGCAGGGAAAGACAGACAGACAGACTGGCTGACACTCAGCCCTCCCCATGTGAGTGGCTGCATCTCACCCGACCCCCACCCCCTGCTGCCAATCATTCCTCCTGCAACTTCAGCTGTGGGGATATTGTGGCAGGGGTTCCATGTCTGTACAGCATCCAGCACAAGGAGGAACCCCCCCAGCCTGGCCTAGGATCTGTGCAGCACCTGGCACAAGGGGGAACCCCCCCAGCCTGGCCTGGGGTCTGTGCAGCATCTGGCGCAAGGGGGAACCCCCCCAGCCTGGCCTGGGGTCTGTGCAGCACCCGGTGCAAGGGGGCCCCCAGTCTGTCCTTGCAGGACTCATGACCGGGAGCAGGTGCCTTATGCCAAGCAGGCAGGGAGAACCAGTGCCCGGGGGCGGGGGGTGGGAGGGAGTTTCAGGGGAAGTCTTGGCACTGAGGGGCTGGCAGGCGAGGTAGAGGGGAGCCCTGTGCATGGGGGACCGGCAGGGAGGTGGACCCCCAAGGATTCTCGTGGGGTGGGGGGGCTCCCACTGCGGAACGGGGCTGGCGATGGAGGGTGGGATCAGCTTCGGCTGGACCCTGCTGCCCTCGCAGTCACAGCTGCTGGGTCAGTTTCTGCCAGGCTCTGCTGTGGGGTGTCTGCACGGAGCAGGACAGGCCCCATAAAGGTTAGGGGGTGAATGGGGGTTTCCTCTCCACCGGGATGAGCCCCTCTGTTTGCTGCCCACGGAGCACAAGGGAAACTGGCCCCAGCAGCCTGGGTTGGAGTTTAGTTAAACAGCTGATCCTAGATCTTGCTACCCCCTAGCCTGGCCAGCTCACGTGCCTGCTCCCAGGCCCCACAGGGGCTCTGGCATCTATCCTGGGTCCAAGCAGCCTCCTTGCACCCCCAAAAGGATTCCAGATCCCCCACCCTGTGCCCCAATCCCCACAGGTCCTCAATGTCCTGCCAAGCACCCCCAGGACCCCAGATTCCCCTGCTGAAGAGCTCATAGGGCTAGAAGGGACCACAAGAGTCAGCCAGTCTGAGCCCTGCCAAGGTGCAGGATTTGTTGTGCCTAAACCACCCAAGACAGGCGGCTCCAGACTGCCGTGAAGGAGCTCCCTCCACCTCCCGAGGCGTCTGTCCCATCGTCCGACTGTCCCTCCAGCTAGGAAGCTTTTCCTGAGATTGCATCTGCCGGAGTTTGAGCCCAGGGCCTCTCGTCCTGCCCTCTGCGGGGAGACAGAACAGCTTTTCGCCCTCTTCCTATGGCAGCTTTCCCCGGGCGCGAAGACCGGTCCCTTTCCGCCTTAATCGCCTCTTTTCCAGTCTAGCCATGCCCGGCTCCTTCCGCCTTTGCTCGTGTGGCTCGCGCTCCATCTCTGAGCGTCTGGATCCTTTCCAGCGTCCCTCCGTCCGTCCTGTACAGCGCTGACCGAAACAGGCCACAGCAGAGGCCCGGCCAGCGCCCAGCAGCGGGGTCCTTGCCACTTCCTGCAACTTGTAGCGATGCCTCAATGCAACCTCAAACTGCATCTGTTGTGTCTGCCACCCGCCACCACCCCCAGCTCCCTCTCAGCTGTGCTGCTGCCAGCCGGACCCCCCCAGCCTGGGTTGGTGCGTGTGGTTTTCCTGCCCCGAGGGCTGCACTGCACAGGGGTCCGTGTTGAATCCCACTCCAGTGGCTACAGCCCAGGCCTCCGATTTGGCAAGCGCCCTCGGATCTCAGCTCTGCCCTCCCAAGGGCTCCTGCTCCGCCATCTTGGCACTAGCGCAGCCGTGAGACACCCGGCCTGGGCAGAGCCCGCTGGGGCCTCCTCACCACCGCCCCGATCCGACTGCGCTCCCTTCCGCGTGCCCGTTTGCAGCTGTGTAACCCACTCCGCAGCCACTTCCCAGCCGCTGTGCCGAACCTGCGTTTCCCCCGCAGCCTCCTCGGGACGGCCCCAGGACCCGGTTCCTGGCTGAAGCCCAGGCATGTGATGCCCACGGCACCCCCAGCCAGCAAACCAGCCACCTGCCAAAGGGGCTCCAGCTGGCGTGGTGGGGTTTGCTCGTGGCGAGTCCCTGCTGGCTGCTGGGGACCCCCCCAGGGACTCGCACGCTGCCTGTTTCCTACATTGCTCCAGTAGCCCCAAGCAGCCTGGCCAGGCTGGCCCGCCCACAGCTCCTGGGCTCCTTTGGAGAGGCGGGGGCTTCGTTAGCCCTTCCCCAGGCCTCCAGGGCCTCCCCAGCCATTCCCCTGGGGCCGGTTCTTCAGCCAACTCCAGCCGCCCCCTCGGGGGGACAGCGCCCGGCCCCGCGGGTGTGAGTTCACCCAGACTCGGCTGTAGGGCTCTGGCAGGTTCTTTACCTCTCCCGACCCCCTGTGGCACGGCGCCAGCCGCCCGGGCCCACGGCGTGTTTGTGAGGAGACTGAAGCAGAGTCGGCCCCGAGCAGCTCTGCCATCCTAGCCTGGTACCAGTTCGAAGGTCTCCCCCACCTTCCTCGTGGAAATGCGGAGATGGGTCAGAAAGCAAGATCGGACTCAGCCCCATTTGCCTTTGGGGCAGGGCTTGGTCTGGATCCAGCCCCAGGTCTGGCTCAGAACCTGTACCCTGCTCAGGGGCAGCTGAAATCTTCTGAGAACACGGGAAATCCCAGGAGATTTTAGCCAGTCAGGAAGGCGGGAGCATCGTGAGGTTGGTCTGGAAAGAGCGAGGTGCCATCAAACCTGAGCCATGGCCTCATCCAAGGCTGGATCCAACCCCCCCACCCCAATTTTGTAGGTGGGTGGGAGAAGGGTGGGGAACGGGGGGGGGGAGGGGCTTCTCAGTTCTGCAGCTGGGCCTAGTTGTTCATTCAATGTGTTGAACCTCTGAGCCTGGTTCCCAGCTTTAGCCACTAGACCCCACTTCCCTCCCAGAGCTAGGACTGGAACCCAGGAGTCCTGACACCCCCAAAGGCCATGGACTCTGCCCTGCACACACTCACGATCTGGAGTTTGATCGTCTTTCCCTCCAGCTCAATGGTCCGGATTTTGAAGTCCACCCCGATGGTGCTGATGTAGCTGTCTGTGTAGTTGTCATCCTGGGGAACGGAGGAGAGATGGAGTGATGGAGGCAGGGTGAGCTGGGCAGTGCCCCCCAGTCTTCTACAGCCATCATGGTGCCCACCCCCATGGGCTCTGGAAACTTCACAGCAACCAAAGGCTAAGAACCTGCTTCCCCCTGCTCCAAAAGCCTTCGGAGAATCCCCATCAGCTATTAGCAGTATAGGAGCTAGGATACACAGATGAGCAGTTCCAATTCCATCCCGGCGAGGACAGTGGCTTTATCTGGTGTCTATATGTGGTCAGGCCATACAGTATTTTTATCACAGCACAGATGGGGAAACTGAGGCAGCAACTTGCTAAAGGTCACACAGTAGGAGCTGATTGAGCTGGGAAGAGAAGCCTGGAATCCCGACTCCCCCCTCCCCACGGCTCCACCCCACAATGGCTCTAACCCCCTGGACTCAGGGGAGAAATTCCTTCAGCAGGGCCCTGGGCCATCTCTGGGCACGGAGAGGGGACCAGCAGCTGGGCTCAGGTGTATCCCAGGAGTGGGCGATCTGGTGTCTAGGTGCTATGGTAATCCACCTAATAGCAAGGCAAATGTACAGCACCTGGCACAATGGGGGCTGGTCTGTGAGCAGGGCTACCGTAATCCACCTAGAAAATAATCATCCCGGATACTCACAGCGAAGCGCAGCAGGAGGCAGGATTTCCCAACCCCGGAGTCCCCGATCAGGAGGAGTTTGAACAAGTAGTCGCTGTGGGGGAGAGGGGAGGGTGACTCCCTGAAATGCCGGGGTGGGGGGGGAGGGGAATTGCCCATCCCCCTGCTGCAGCCGAACAGCCACCAGCAGGGATGGAACGGCAGATCCTGTGCGGGAGCCGCCAGCCCCGCAGAGTGGCTCTGGTGGGTGGGTGGTTGAGGAGGCTGCGGGGGCCAACAGGGGGTGACCTCACCCCACATGCCAGGCGGAGGAGCCCAGCAACCACCCCCATCCCTTTTAATGTCTGCCAGGAGGCTGCAGGGCTCCCCCGGATGTCTGCATCCGGACACCTCCCCATCCCCCGCCAGCCAGTGCCAGCTGCCCTGCTTGTTTGCGCAAAGGGGCCAGCTGGCCTCTAGGAGCCAGGCTGAGATCCCCCAACTCATTGCACACAACGGCCCCTCCGCTCAGCATCCCCCCGCCCTGGGTTGGGCAGCCCAGACTCACTATTCTGGACTGATGGCCGACATGGCGGCGCAGGGGCGTCAGGTGCAGCGTCGTGGGCAGGGGGTCCCCAGGTTCTTGTGGGATCCTGCAATGCCAGTGACGGGGGGAAGGGGGAGACAGAAGGGTCAATGCAGCCGGTGGGTGCGGTCTAAGCCCCTGGGGGGTATATTCACGTGGGGAAACCAGGCACTGAGAAAGGAAGGGACTTGCCCAAGGCCCTGCCAACTGATGGCAGAGCTCCTGCCTCTCAGGCACCACCCTGCTCCAACCACTAGGCACCAGTCCCCTCCCAGAGCTAGGCCCCTCCCATCCCAACACATTGTGCTCCCCTGGCTCCTTTCATCCCCCTTCTCTACACCCCAGTGAGTTACCCCTGGCAGCCCATGCTGGGGATCAGGCTGGCACTCCCCTCCCCGGCCCCACTGACGGGGAACTGGTGCCAGGGGGAGGGAAAAGGACTTTCCAAGGTCACCCAGAACTGGAGCAGAACAGGCCACCCTGCCCCAGCCCTGGCTGCAAACGCCTCCTCCAGGAATGGAACCAGGGAGTCCTGACTTCCAGCAAAGCCTGTACCCCCTGCAGCCTGCCCCCTGCCTGTCCCCATTCCCACAGCCCCTCCAGCCTGCCCCCGCCTGTACCCCATCCCCATAGCCCCTCCAGCCTGCCCCCTTCCTCCATAGCCCCTCCAGCCTGCCCCTGCCTGTACCCCATCCCCCATAGCCCCTCCAGCCTGCCCCTGCCTGTCTCCCATCCCCCACAGTCCCTCCAGCCTGCCCCCTGCCTGTCCCCTTCCCTCCATAGCCCCTCCAGCCTGCCCCTGCCTGTCCCCATCCCCACAGCCCCTCCAGCCTTCCCCGCCTGTACCCCATCCCCATAGCCCCTCCAGCCTGCCCCTTCCCTCCATAGCCCCTCCAGCCTGCCCCTGTCTGTCCCCATCCCCACAGCCCCTCCAGCCTGCCCCTGCCTGTCCCCCTTCCCTCCATAGCCCCTCCAGCCTGCCCCTGCCTGTCCCCATTCCCCATAGTCCCTCCAGCCTGCCCCCTGCCTGTCCCCCTTCCCTCCATAGCCCCTCCAGCCTGCCCCCTGCCTGTCCCCATCCCCCATAGCCCTTCCAGCCTGCTCCCCATCCCCCTACAGCCTGCCCCCTGAATCATAGAATCATAGAGCTGGAGGAGACCTCAGGTCATCAGGTCCAGCCCCCTGCCCAAGGCAGGACCAATCCCAACTTTAAATCAACCCAGCCAGGGCTTTGTCAAGCCGGGACTGCTCCCTGCCTGTACCTCATCCCCCTGTGCTCCTACAGCCTGACTCCTGCCTGTACCCCATGCCCGAGCCCCTACAACCTGCCCCCTGCCTGTACCCCATCCCCCTGTGCTCCTACAGCCTGACCCCTGCCTGTACCCCATCCCCCTGTGCTCCTACAGCCTGACTCCTGCCTGTACCCCATGCCCGAGCCCCTACAACCTGCCCCCTGCCTGTACCCCATCCCCCTGTGCTCCTACAGCCTGACCCCTGCCTGTACCCCATCCCCCTGTGCTCCTACAGCCTGACTCCTGCCTGTACCCCATGCCCGAGCCCCTACAACCTGCCCCTGCCTTTGTCCCCTGTGCTCCTACAGCCTGACCCCTGCCTGTACCCCATCCCCCTGTGCTCCTACAGCCTGACCCCTGCCTGTACCCCAGCCCACCCCATCGCCCTGCAGCCCACCCCTAGTGTTACCCCAGCCCGCCTCCTGCCCGTACCCCACTGTGACCAGCCCCCTCTGTCCCCACCGCCCGCCGGCTCCAGGAAAGCAGCCCCCCCGCCCTAGGAGCCCCCAGCCTCCCGGGCCCAGGCCCCTGGCGCCTGCCCCGCGCTGAACGCACTAAGATGTCTCCCGGGCCCGGACTGCAGCATCCTCCCAGCGCATCCGCCCCGGCCCCGACCGGCAGCGCCCCCGCCCCGCCAAAGGGGGACCCCGGCGCCGCCCCGCCTCGCGGGGGCCCGGGAGCAGGTGCCGCGCACAAACCGGCGGGTACCTGGGTGCGGGATGCGGCGCCCCCCGCTCCGGGCGCTGCGCCCCGAGCGAGACCCTGGCGATGGGGCCCGACCCCTGCCGGAGAGGTCTGAGCAAAGACCCCCTCCCCCGCCCGGCTTCGTATCCGGTGCCCCCAGCTGTAGGGTCCTGCGCCACCGGCCCGGCTGGCCTCAGCCAGGGATTGGCTGGGCCCGGCTCCCATCGGGGCGGGCTCTTAACCCTACAGCGGCTGGAGCGAGCGGGCTGAGCTGGGAGCTCCCCCGCTCCGAGCCGAGATCAGACCAGGCACCCGTTTAAACGGGATAGGAGGGGATTCGAGTCCACAGTGCCCCTTGGAATCCTAGTTCCCCCCCCCAACTCCTTGGGGTTCCCCTGGAGGGACTGAGGGGAGACTGGGTGGCCACCCAAAGCAATAGATGTAAAGGGCCCCTCTCCAGGAGCCTGGAAAACTCCCAGGCTGGATCCCACTGGGTCAGCTGTTGGGGTTTATTTAGGGGTATCGCCCTGCAAGGTTTTCCTGGCTATTAGGTGCATTACAGTAGCACTTGGCATTAGGGGTGTAATAGTGTAGTGGATTGACCGATAAGCAAAAGCGTGTAGGTTAGTGCTATAGACTACACGCATCCTGCCACACCAGTACATTTTTTAGCAGGCTGGCCAGCAGCCCGTGGCTCGCGCCGGTCTGGGACCTACCCCCGCTGCTGTGGCTCTGCATTTAAAGTGTATTAGGAGCAGGGCAGGCAGGCAGCCCGGCTCAGGTCCAGCTCATGCTGGGTCCAGGAGCTCAGGCCTGCCCAGCACAGGGCTGCTGTCACCCTGCACTGCTGCCTCTGTATCAGAGGCAGCAGCACAAGGCAACAGGCAGCTGGTCCACCAGGGGAGCTGGTTTTTAAACTGGCTCCCTTGCGATCAGCTCCTGCCTGACTCCCCCTGCTGCTGCCTCTGATACAGAGGCAGCCCAGAGTGGCAGGGGGCTCCCTGGGAGTGGGGCCGGGTGCACTGGCTGGGGGACTATAGCCTAATTGACTAACCACTAAGAATTCATGAAGTTAATCGACTATTCAATTAACCGATATTTAACATCCCTACTTGGCATCTCAGTCATGGATCAAGACCCCATTGCACCAGGCGCTGAGCATTTTGATGGCTATCAGGTGTATTACGGTAGCACCTGGGAGCCCCAACCATGGAGTGGGCCGGCATTGTGCCAGGCGCTGTACATTTGTATTGCTATTAGGTGTATGACGGTAGTGCCTAGGCACCCCACCTGGAGCAGAACCCCACTGGGGCAGGCCAGGTACAAACAGCTGTGGGCTGTAATCTCAGCTGGACCATGGGCAAGTCATGGCCTCTCTGTGCCTCAGTTTCCCCACCCATGGAATGGGGAAAATGATACCAAGCCCCTTGGCGCTACTAGGGCTGGTTGTGGGAAGGCCTGAGCTCGGCTGAGGGGCGTGGAGATGAGCAAGTGGCTGGATGTTTTATTGGGGCAGAGAGCTTAGCCACAGCTCAGATGGATGGGCGCTGTCCAGCAGGGTGCCCGCTGGAGCTGGGAACAAGCAGTCACAGGGAAATCCACGCCCACCGGGGAAGGGGCAAGACTCCAGCCCTTGAAAATGTCCTGCCTGCCTTCACCCCCCTACTGCCATCACTGTGGGACCAGCCATTTCCCCAGCCCCCCACTCTTCTTTGTGGCCCCCTGGGCAGGTGACAGCTCAGCAGGACGGGCGTTCACGGTGTACAGGGGATACCAGCCAAGCGCCCACTCGCTGCTGGTGGCCTCAGCAGAGTCAGCGCCACATTCCCATGGGGCCAGGGTTTCCTAGCAGGTGCCAGTGGCGGGTGAAGCGACCTTTGGGTCAGGGACCCTCGTGCTCCTGGGGGAACGGGAGGGGCCTTTCTGTGTGGGAGTAAGGGAGACTCCAACCCACCGGATCAGTCGAGGGCCTCGACTGCTTAGCAACCCCGTCCCCCCCCAAAGCCTCAGGAGTAAATGGAGCCCGAGCCCCTTACCTGGAGGTGGGGGATCCCCCGAGAGCTAGAACTGACTGGCTCTGGGGAGCTACGGGGCTGGCCACACTGCCCCAGGGACTCACAGGGTGGGGCAAAGCAGGCAGCCTTGGGCTGGCACTAGCTCCAGGTGGAAATTCCCCGCCATTCATTTACACCAAGGCCGAGGTTTTCCAGTTACTTTATTGTTTAGCCAACCGGCAGAGTGAATCCAAGCAAACCCAGTCCCGACAGCGGGAGACTTTGGGCCCCGTTCCCAGGCACGCTGAGCCCCCAGCGTGCATCCCTGGCTGCGGTGCGTAAGGGCCCTGCCTCTGCCTCCCGGCACAGGGGTCAATGGGGAGCGCGCTCCCCGGCCTGAGAGGGGGCGAGTGTGAGGCAGAGCAGCCCCGAGGCTGCTCTAACTGGCCATTGGCCAGCCTCCCAGCAGGCTCTTTGTCAGCACTGAAATCCGATTGGCTGCAGCCCCTCGTCAACCCGATCCAGCCCAGACAAGGGGCAGAGCTGAAATCGGATTGGACGCAGCTCTTCTCCATCCGGAACTCTGCCGAGGCAAGGAGGTGGAGCTGAAGTACGATTGGCTAGGACGAGAAGGCGGAGCTGAAAGCTGATTGGTTGCTGCCCCCTCCCGTGCAGAGTGGCCGGCAGGGGGAAGGTCGGAGCCGGACGGGTCATTTCAGCATCCGGAGGCTCATCCTCTGCTCGATGTTCAGCTTCTCCACGGACTGCGGGGAGACGAGGGCGTCGGACACGCGGACAGGCCTGGGATGAAACGCGGACAGGCCTGGGCCGAGGGCCCTGGGGGGGCTGGCTACATGGTTAAGGCTCAGGGCTGGGACTCAATTCCCAGCCCTGCTACAGACTCCTCCCTGTGCCTCAGTTTCCCTTCCTGTACAACTGGGATAATGGTCCTTCCATGGTCTCACTAGACCGTGAGCTCTTTGCGTCTCACTATGTGCATGCATCTGTGCAGTGCCCATCACGACGGGGCCCTGATTGGTTGTAGCCCCAAGGGCTACCGTAATGCACCTAATAATCCATCCTTCACCCTCCCCACACCTGCCAATATGCCTCACCCCTCCCCTCTAGATGATCAACCCCCCCCGCTTGCCCTCCCCGCAGTCTACACCTGCTCCCTGGCCCCACCAGACCATGGCAAACTCCTCGAAGGAGATGGCGCCGTCACCGTCCTGGTCGGCCTCCTGGATGGTGCGGTCGGCAATGCACGCCAGCTGCTCATCTGTCACCTGGATGCCTACCATCAGCCGCAGCACCTGGAGGGGAGGAGTCAGTGATGGCCCCGCCCCTGCCCAGGCTGCCCCTGAGGGAGGGGAGGAGAGAGTCCGTCTCCAGGGGCCCTTGGGAGGAGGCGGGGGCAGCGCCAGCCTCACGCGTCCCCCTTACACACTTGCTCTCCAGCCTCGTGCACATGCTCCCCCCAGCCCCGCACGCTCCCTCTTGCCACTTCCCAGCCCCTCACACACACAGTACCTGCAGCATCTCGGCCCGGGAGATCTTCCCGTCACTATCTTGGTCATAGAGCTGAAAAGCAACTGTGCAACCAGGACTGGTGTCAGCGCTGGAATCAGAGCAGGGAAATGAACCTGCCACCAGCCCCAGCCTCCTCCTGCAGCCCCTTACAACCTGCATGTTCCCATGTCCCCCCTACATATGCTGCCTGGATCCTTCTGTCTCCACCCCAAGCATTCCCCCATGTGCCCACCCCAGCACCCCTCCACATGTCTCTGCATTCCTCCAGGTCGGTTAGCTCCTTGGGTGCCCCCACCACACTGCCCCCCCACTTCTCCACACCCAGCATCCTGGCCACATGCCCTTCCCTCACCCTACATGTGCTCTGGCCAGCTGCCAGGGGTGCCTTCCCCTCCCCATTATGCCACATCTGGCACTTCGTCCCCTTGTCACCAAGGGGCCCCAGTCACTTGCCTCAGCAGTGGGATGGGGAACCCCCCTGCCTGCCCTGTTACTCACACTGCAGCTTGCTGAGTCGGCTGTTCATGGGCTCCGGGTAACCAGTCTCCTTGGACTTTCCTTCCTCCACGGGCCGGAAACAGGCCAACACCCGCATGAAGGCTCGGAAATCGGTGAACTCCTCCCTGCGGCGGGAGGCAGGAGAACGCCACTAATACCCGATGGCAGGTGCCAGCCGAGCACAGCTGGGAACGCAGGGCCCAGCGCTGAGCTGCCGCTGCCTCTGGGCAGGGCGCGGGGGTTAATTATCCAGGGAGAAGCAGCCGCCTCTCAGGTGGGGCGTGGGGATTATTTATACTGGGAGCCCTTGTCTGGTGATGAGATATGACTGCCTCTGGGGTGGGGCACCAGGCTTGTGCACATAGGGAGCCCTTGCCTGGTGCTGAGATGCAGCAGCCTCTGGGGTGGAGCACAAGGCCTGGTATAGGGGGATCCCTACAGCAAAAAGCAAAGGACCATGCACTCAGTGCTGCAGAGTTCTGCTCTGCCCAGCTCCCTGCACCATCCGGGCTCTGCCGGCTTCCCTGCTGTGCTCCAGGGCCTCCCCCAGTGGCGCGTGACACGCCCTGCAGCCTGCACCCTCTCCCTGCCCCCACCCGCCATTTGTTTGGGCTGGGGGGGGGTGATGCTCGTGGCGCTGACTCACCCCTCCCTGAAGAAGGCGTTGATGATCCGGTCCCCAAGGGGGTTCACCGCCAGCGCCCCGATCCCCTGCAGGTCGTATTTGCTGTAGGGAGACAGGGCAAAGGTCGTGGCACGCCCCAGCTGACGCTCGTAAGGGACCCAAGACTGGTGGAAGCTGCCTCTGGGGTGGGGCACGGTAGCTCTACCAGGATCCTGCACCTGATGCTGGGATGCAGCCAGCTCTGGGGAGCAGCATCCTGCCGGTGTTGAGATGCAGCCCTCTCGGGCGTGAGGCCAGGCGGTGGCAAATCCTGGGATCCCTCTCCCAGCACGGAGACGCAGCCATCCGGGGGGGTAGGGGCACGGCAGCCATCCCAGAGGAGGGACACCAGGGTCCGAGGGTTGTTAACTCCAGCTGGGCTGCGATAAGGGGCAGGGCCGGGGTGCTCCAGGATCCCGCTGGGTGCAGCCTGTGGGCACCGTGGGGCCCGCCGGGCGCCGTGGCTGAGCACCGCTGGGCACTCGTGCCAAGGTCCACACGCCTGTGGAGAGCAGCCGCACCCGGCGCCTTTTGCCTTCCATGGCTGGGGAGGCAGCCCCAGGCCAGCAAGGCGGCTCCTTAGTGACTCGAGGCCATGGGGATGGGCCCCCGACCCTGGGCACCCGCAGCTCACGCCTGGCGTTACTCCAGGTTGGCACCAGGGTCTGGCCTGCCGCCTGCAGCTCCCCAGCACATCCCTCCTGCAGGTCCCTGGGAGTAGAGAGCCAGGCCCCTAGAGAGCCACTGGGCCCAAGTCCCCTTCCCCAGGGGCTAAAACAGGGGAATGGGGGGAGGGGGGTCAGCAAGAAGAGATTGAGCTCTGCTGGGGGGCAGCAGCTCAAGGAGTGGTGAGGGGTTCTATTCCAGGCTCTGACCTTGGGCCCCACCCCGTGCCTCAGTTTCCCTGCCCACCCTTTTGTCTGTCTCCTTGGATCAGGGGCTTCTCTCCGGCTGTGGCTGATCTCGGCTGCACTCCGGCCACCCCCCCCATGCTAATCACTCCTCCTGGCTCCCCAGACCTGACCCTGTGTCTGGTGGGGGCCAGTCTGTTCCACCAGGCCCATCAGAGACATAGCCCAGCGCCCCACCCACCCAGGGCCTAGATGCTGCCGAAATGATCGAATGTCAAAGCAGCCACAAAGGCTGGGACGGCAGACGCCTGCTCCCCTACCTGAGGGAGCCTCTCTGCGCCTTGTCCAGTGCCTGGAAGCGGGCATAGAGGCGGGTGACGCTGGCCTGTGAAACTGGACACGAGAGAGCGAGAGCTGTAGCCGGGAGCGCCGATTCCCCCAGGTCTGGTTAGCGCCCCCAGGGCTGAACGTTTCAGATATTGACGACTAAACCCCTCCCCTCTCCCCCCTCCGGTTCACATTTAAGGAGATTTAAATCACAGCAGGGGATCCAGGGTTCTTAGTGCAAGGAAGAGCGGGCCCATTGAAAGCCCCTCCCCCGCTATATACAGGGCAGGGGATTGGCTCGTTCACAGATGGGGAAACTGAGGCACAAGGCTGGGAAGTGATTCGCCCAAGGCGACACACCGCCAATCAGTGGCAGAGCACGCACGAGTCCTGACTCCCCCCTTGCTCTGACCACTAGACCCCAGTCTCCACCAGAGCTGGGACGAGAACCCAGCGGTCCCAACTCCCAGCTCTAACCCAGAGATCCCCTTCCCCTCCCTGATCCAGGGGTAGAACCAGGATTCCTGCTCTAACCATTAGACTCTCCTTCCAGAGTGGAAGACAGAGCCCAGGAGTTCTGGATCCGCCCCCCTTCAGCTGGGGGACCTATTAGCCCAGCCTCGGACACCTGTCACACCATGCTCGTAGCGCCAGCGCTGCCCCTCAAGTCGGCTTTCACGCCCCACGAGCTGGGCTGGATTCGAACCCCAGCCTAGACGACCCAGAGCACCAGGGTGGGGACCAGCCACACTCCAGGGCTGCTGCAGCGCCTGGCTGGGACACCTGTTCAAGGCTTCACCCCCAGTACGTGGTAGGGCCCCAGAGGCGGCTCCTCTGGCCCGCTCCGGGGCCAGTTCCCACCCCTGGGGCTCTGAGAGTTCTCCACCAGGGGCCTCCCTGGGTGTGCGGATCTGGCATTAGGTCCTTCTCCCAGCTGTTGTGGGGCATACGGCCGGAGCACCCTGAGCGGTGGCTATTCCCTGCCCCCCAGGGCCCAGGGGCTGGATGGGACCGAGCAGTCTGGGGAGTGAACCTGTCTGCTTGGTCAGCCCCTCCTCTCCACCCACTAGCAGAGCACCTAGGCCACGGTCCCAAGGAGCCAGGCCAGGCGGGGGAAACTGAGGCCCCCCTTTTTTTTTTACTGGGTGACTTGCTGTGGGGCTGCACAGCTGGCCAATGGCAGAGCCACGCAGGAGCCCAGGAGTCCTGCCTGACTCCACAATCTCTGTTGTGATCGCAAAACCGCACCCTTTCTGCAGCCAGAGTCCTGGCTCCCAGCCTCCCTGCGCTAGCCGACTCCCCCCAGCCCTCCCTCCCCCCAGTTTGGGGGGAACCCAGGAGTCCTGGCTCCCACCCTCCTTGTGCTAGGCCACTCCCCACAGCCCTCCCTCCCTCCCCCCAGTTTGGGGGGCACCCAGGAGTCTGGGCTCCCTGTACTTTGGCAGCACCACACACACAATTTCTTCTCTCCTTCAAACAAAGGCCACCGCATGCAGGGCAGGTACTTGGGGCCAGCGCTACTAGGCCGCCCAGCCCTGTCCAGCGCAGGGGCCCTGCCCCACCTGGCCTGCAGCCTCCGGGCACCAGGGCAACTGCCACCCCCTTTGTTCCTGCCTTTGCCAACTTTAGGGTTACACGACCCCCTCCCCACTCCGCAGGTCCCTTACAGCCCGTCTCCTGCATGATCTGCTCCAGATCGGGGATCGCGGATGGGTGGGAGCTCTGAGAGCCCATCTCTCATGCCGTCAGGCCTCGCCGGGATCCCCCCACTGAGTGAGGGCACAGGCTAGCCAACTTTTCCTGGATCCAACTTTTCCTGGCAGCCCACATGGGAGCTGGAGTGACTGGTGGGACGGCCAATCAACCCCTGGCAAAGGAGGGCCTTGGACTAGCTGGGCTGGTTCCTTTAAGGTGGATTTCCCTTCTCTCCGCCCAGGCAATCACAGGGAAGCAGGGAAGTGGCTCCTTTGTTTGTTTTTTAAAGTGTCCAGGTTTGGGGAGGGGGGGAGCCGAGCTGAGCATTTCCCACGCCAAGGCCTTTCCACACCGCCTGATTGTCCGCACTGGGGCAGGGCGGGACTGTTTATACTGGGCCCTCCGGCCTACCCCTGAAGTGCAGCCACCTCTGGGTTAGGGCACGACGGCTGTTTACACGGGGATCCCTCACCCAGGCTGAGATGCGCCCACCTCTGGGGCAGGGCACAGCAGCAGCGGATTATAAAGGGATCACGTCACACAGGGCTGAAATGAAGCCACCGCTGGAGTGAAACAGGGTGGCTTTTTATACATTCCTGGCCTGGCTCCTTGTCCTCCCGCGGAAATGTAGATTCCCCTAGGGCAGGGCAGGGCAGGGCAGGGTGGTTGTTTGTACAGAGATCTTCACCCAGAGCTGAGCTGCAGCTGTCTCTGGGGTGTGGCACAGCTGCTGTTTGACAGCCAGGCTCCCATTCTGAGTCACATTTTATGGCAGGCGAAGGATGATAAGGAAGCAGAATCCAAGTGAAAAAGCAGGAATTTAAGGAGGGCCAGATCAATATTGACGCAATGGCTGGAAGTGGTGGAGCCTCAGTTTCCCTTTTCTTACTGCAGTCCCTCCCCAGCTCTTTCCCCACCCCGCCCCTGCTGCCCAGCCCGAGGGTCGGGTCACCCCCCAAAATCACCGACAAGGCACTCAGAGCAGCCTTCCCAGCCATCTGCCAACAGAGGGCGCTGCCGACTTGCAGGAGTCAAGTGGATTTAGGGGAGGCTCAGGTGTCTTGTGCCTGACCCCCAGCTGGCCCTGGCCTGACCCAGACCATCCCCATCTCAGGATCTAGGGCCCAGCTCTGGGGCCTGAGCCCACAGTCACTGCCCCCCTCCAGCCCACAGAGGGGGAGAGGCCCCATAACCCATTCCCAGCCCCCCATCGTGTCAGCAGCCAGCCTGCCGTGTGGGGCTAGATCAGCACTGGCACCCCTGGGGAACCCTGGATCCCATTCCTGACCCCCTGGAGCCAGCTGCTCGCCTTCTGTGGGGCCAGACTGGATCGAGTATCTCCTAGAGGGGAAGGGCCGGTGTCCCACTCACCTATCCCCCCCAGTTTATGCAACATGCTGATGCCAAGGCTCCAGAGGGGAAGCCGGGCACAGACACGCCCAAGGGCATCAGCAGGACGCAGGCAGGAGACACAGAGACCCTTCCGCCCCGCTCGGCCTTGGGCCCACCCCCATCGCCCTGGCCAGCAGGTCAGGCAGGGAAGCAGGATGAGTCTTCATGGGCAATAGGGTGACACCCCCCCCGGGGTGCAGAGAGCCAGGCAGGGTGTCCAGCTCTGCAAGGGGGCTCAAAAGGGACTCTTACAGTCCAGGATACAGGACCCTGGGAGCCCCCCGGTATCACCACTGACCTTCCCCTTTAGACCAAGACCAAGACCTCCCCCCCCGCCCGCCCCGCCCTCCCTTGCCTTGCCTCACCCCGCCTCGCCTCTCCAGGAGCTGCCCCTTTGCACCTGCTTTTAATAGCCCAATCAGCTGATTAACTTTGCTGGGGGTGGGGCGGGAGGGTGTCTTAAAGGGACAGGAGCTCATTTGCTCACCCGGGAGGGGGCTGAGTGGTGAGGCCAGGGATGAAGCGGTTTATCTGGCTCAGCAAAGCCAAGCTCAGAGGGTGCCGGTTGGGGGGAGGGGGTGGCAGGAGTGGGGGAGGGCGGAAGCAGAGGACCTGCAGAGAGGCTGGGACGCGGCTGGTTGGTCGATGGGCGGCGGACAGGCCATGCGTGCCACGAGCTGGGCGGGTCTCAGCTGCCCCAGCACACAGCCAATTGTCACCACTGGCCCTGATGGGCAGTGCCCCTCCCCAACAGAACTGACTCTGGGCCATGGAGACCCAATGCCCCCTTCCCCCACCCCCTGCTTCCTAAGGTGGCTGTGGGGCAGGGGTACTGGGAGGGTTGAGCTTCCCAGCCCAGAGTCCTGACTCCCAGCCTCACTCCCGCTCTAACCACTAGATCCCACTCTCCTGCCCCAGACCTGGAGACAGAATCCAGGAGCCATCCCTGCTCTAACCACTAGACTCCCCGCCCCCCAGGGACCGTGCTGGGACCCTAGCACTGTTACATGTCCGTACGTCTGTCCCCATCCGGGAGGGATGCTGGGTGCCTGGACAAGTTGCTGGGGGGAGCCAGGGGGAAGCAGACGCAGAACAGAACAGGGAGCTCTTGCAAGCCCCTTACGCCTGAGCGGTGGCTGGCCAGCAGGGGGCGGAGCCGAGCCACTGGGGGGTTGGAAGATTGGGGCGGCGGGTCCATCCGGCCATGCCCACTTGGGGGACACCCAAGGGAGCCAAATCCACAGACACAGCAAGCTAGTCACTTTCCCCGGTGTGAAACTGACGTGCACGAAAGGAGGGTCATAAACCCCCCTCCCCAATCTGCGTCCAGCAGCTAATGTCCTGCTACTCCCAGGCCCCAGCCCTGGCTCTACTGCCCCAGCAGCCAAGTCTCCCCTGGGATGCCAGCTCCTTGGGCAGGAATCTGTAGCAGAGCCCTGCAACCTGACCCTAGGCTCCAGGTCGGGATGGGGGGGGGGCTGAAAACAATCTGACCCCTTGGGGGGGGGTCTGCCCACCCCCTCCTCTAGCCTGGTGGCACCGGGTCACCAGGCGGGGCACACAGCCATGGCCACACCGACCCCCCTGGGCATGAGGTGGCCAGTGATGGACTGGCGGCCCGGGAACCCTGCCACACCAGGACAAGGTGGCAATGGCAGGGCTGGCACAAGCGCGGGTGGGGAAATGTCACTGTTAGAGGTGGGTAGTGTGGCCTAGTGGGTAGGAACAAGTGTTGGGTCTGAGGTCAGAGCTGAAACCAAAGAGCAGGAGTCAGGTCTCTGGCCAGAGCACAAGCCGGGAACAGAACCCGAGCCCAAAGCAGGGGCCATGGCAGCAATAGGCCAGGTGGTGCCGACAGCTTTCTGCAGCCAACCTGCAGCCGTGGGGTGGGGCTGCCTTTTGGGCCTGGGCCCTGCTGCTCGGGGCCCCCGGGTGTAGCGGGCTGCTCCCAGCTGTCCGGGGAGGTGGAGTGGTCACTCAGCCCCTGATGGTTCGGGTTCTAGTTCTCCAGACCCAGCCGCATTGGGCCTGAAACTGACCAGCTGTTCATGTGCATGACTCAGGCGTGCAAAGAGGGCCCAAGCAGCCCCTTAGTCCTGGCGGTGCGGCTGGAGGCTCTGTGGGGCAGGCTGAGAACACGTGGTCCCTGTGCTGGTCAGCGCAAGCAGCTGCGTTCAGTAGCCGGTCCCCAGCACTGACCACTGGGGCCAGGGGCAGAATTAAGGTCGTGGGGAGGGTGTTTACTATGGCTCTGTGTGTCCAGGCTGCAAGGGCCTGAGTCCCTGTAACTCCACCCTTACAATGTCCCTTTTGCTATTTAATACTCATCCTCCCCTTTCTCGTCTCACTGGGCATCACAGCGAATGGCCGCCTGTAGCCAGCTCTACCCACGTGCTGCCCAGTCAACTTGCAGAGCCCTGGTGAGGGCAGTGATAGGCAGCAAGGGGGCGCCCATCTCTCCCCACGCCCCAAGGGCCAATGTTGCTCCCGCCTGCATCCTGTTTTGCTCAGCAGCTGGGCGGCCAGGAAGTTTACGCGTCTCGGTGCCTGAGCGGCTTGTTTTGGTCACTCGCACCTGGCGCGGTGCCCGGGGAGGACTCCCTCACCCCTGCCTGTAACCCCGTAACCCTCACTCATGGCAGTGGAACTCAGCAACTTTCTCCTCCGAGGCCGGCCACTGCCTGCTCTCAAGTAGTGCTGTGTGGGTCTAGGACACAGTGGAATAGTACCGAGGCCAAGCAGCAGAGAGGCGTGTTGAACACACACTCGCTCTCCTCCTCCAGACCCGGGACTAGAACCTAGGAGTCCTGATCCCCAGTGGCTCTAACCACTAGACTCCCCCCCCAAGCTGGATTGGAACCCAGGAGTCCTGCCATCCAGAACCCTGC
The DNA here is from genome assembly GCA_019425775.1 of Rafetus swinhoei. NCBI lineage: Eukaryota > Metazoa > Chordata > Testudines > Trionychidae > Rafetus > Rafetus swinhoei. The sequence continues at coordinate 6,291,539 of JAFJHL010000087.1, read as the reverse complement.
TGCTCTAACCACAAGAACCTCAGCCCAGGCACAGAACCCAGGCGTCCTGCCTCAGCCCCGCCCCTCAGAGCGCAGCTGTCCCCAAATGAGGCCCGGTCCCCCTCCCTCCCGCCGTGACCCTGCGCTGAGCTGACCCTGGGCCCGCTGTGGGGAAGCGTCCTAGCCGTGTGTTGACAGCTGCTGGCTGTAAAGCGCTGCCCAGGGGGCCAAAACTCAGTGACCCTCACAGCTGCCGCTTCCCCATGGCTTCCCCATTAACACTGGCTTGTTTGGGGTCAGGGAGGTGAGGACACTTGGCTCCCAGGGGGTAGGAAACCTAAACAAGAGGGTCGGGGCAATCAAGCTACACGGTGCTTCAAGGAAGGGACCAGGGGAGTTTGGGCATCACCAGTACCAGCCCCAGCGCTGGGCAGAACACGTCGGCCTCAGGCACGGCTCCTGCTCTAACCACTACCCCCTACTCCCCTCCCAAAGCTGGGAGCAGAAACCAGGAGTCCGGGTTCCCAGCCTCCCCTGCTCTAACCACTAGCCCCCATGCCCCCCCCTTCATGAGGTGCACATAGTGCCCAGGTGTCCTCTTTGCCCCCCAGCCAGGAATGATTTCCAGCCCCTCTGCCCCTAACCCATAGCTGCAAAGGCTACCTGGAGCTCAGGGACTTGCCTACAGCTGGGGTGGGGGAGACCCCAGCCCTGCAATCATCTGATGAACCAGCCCCCCAACCCGGCAGACTCACACCACCCCCAAGGTCAGAGGAATAGTCCTGTTCCCAGGCCATGGTTTCTCTGCATGCAGGATCCCAGCAGGCGAAGGCAGGACATGGGCGGGGGACTTAGGTAAGCACCTTGCTGGGCAGGTCCAGCCCCACCCCCCTGTCTCCCTCCCTGCCCATGACTCTGAGCCGGGGTGGAGCTCAGAACACAGGGTTAGGGTTGGTGGGTTAATTCCATTTTAAAAAGCCCTAACCCCACCCCCGCTCCTACCACAGGATCCTTGTATGGCTGCCAGCGCGGCAGAGAGAACCCAGGAGTCCTGGCTCCCAGCCTCCTGCTCTAACCACTAGTCCCCACTCCTCTCCCAGAGCTACAGAGAGAACTCGGGAGGCCTGGCTCCCAGCCTCCTGCTCTAATCACTAGTCCCCACTCCTCTCCCAGAGCCGCAGAGAGAACCCAGGAGTCCAGGCTCCCAACCCCCCCACTCTAACCACTAGTCCCCACTCCTCTCCCAGAGAGAACTTGGGAGTCCTGGCTCCCAGCCTCCTGCTCTAACCACTAATCCCCACTCCTCTCCCAGAGCTGCAGAGAGAACATAGGAGTCCAGGCGTCCACCCCCGCTCTAACCACTAGTCCCCAGTCCTCTCCCAGAGCTGCAGAGAGAACCTGGGAGTCCAGGCGCCCCCCCCCCGCTCTAGCCACTAGTCCGCACTCCTCTCCCAGAACTGCAGAGAGAACCCGGGAGTCCTGGCTCCCAGCCCTCCCCTCCCCCCCCATTTGGCAGGTGTTCTGAAATGTGAAGGTCACGCAGGCGGAAGGAAGCAGCGTCTCTTCCTTGCCCCGTGGCCCAGCTTCCCGAGCCTGCTGTGGGGAGCCGGGGGTGCTTGCGAAGGGCCACGTAGCTGCTTCCCCCCGCGCTACGCGAGGTCAGCGTAGGGTGCACCCGGCCGGGGCCGCGAAGGGCCAGGTGGGGGCAGGCGGGGTCCCAGGCGGGACGGCTGGGTTCAGAGCCAAAGGCCCCAGTCACGGTGCTGCCACGGTCCCATCGGCGCCCCCGCACATTCTAGGTACACCAGCGCCGGGAGCCAACTGCCCTGTCCCGGAGAGCGCCGGGGTCCGACAAGCCTGCGGCCCACGGAGATGAAGGAGGGTCACTCTTGCAGCCCCGGCACTAGCCTCGGTTGCCCATCGCTGCCCCAGATCTACTGTGGCACTGGGCTGAAGGATGTGGGCAGGGGCAGCTTAATACAGGGCTTCTCCCCTGGCAGTCAGGGCTGACCCCATTGCCCCAGTACGGCGCTAGGGGGCGCTGTGCTGCAGGGAGCGGGGTGGGGGTCAGTAGGGGGCGCTCTCCCCTGGCACTCGGTGCTAGCCCCAGTACGGCGCTAGGGGCGCTGTGCTGCAGGGAGCGGGGTGGGGGTCAGTAGGGGGCGCTCTCCCCTGGCACTCGGTGCTAGCCCCAGTGGGGCGCTAGGGGGCGCTGTGCCGCAGGGAGAGGGGTGGGGGTCAGTAGGGGGCGCTCTCCCCTGGCACTCGGTGCTAGCCCCAGTGAGGCGCTAGGGGGCGCTGTGCCGCAGGGAGTGGAGGGGCGCTCTCCCCTGGCACTCAGTGCTAGCCCCAGTGAGGCGCTAGGGGGCGCTGTGCCGCAGGGAGAGGGGTGGGAGTCAGTAGGGGGCGCTCTCCCCTGGCACTTGGTGCTAGCCCCAGTGAGGCACTAGGGGGCGCTGTGCCGCAGGGAGAGGGGTGGGGGTCAGTAGGGGGCGCTCTCCCCTGGCACTTGGTGCTAGCCCCAGTGAGGCGCTAGGGGGCGCTGTGCCACAGGGAGTGGAGGGGCGCTCTCCCCTGGCACTCAGTGCTAGCCCCAGTGAGGCACTAGGGGGAACTGTGCCACAGGGAGCAGGGTGGGGGTCAGTAGAGGGCGCGCTCCCCTGGCAGTCAGTGTGGCCCCAGTGCAGCGCTAGGGAGCGCTGTGCCGCAGGGAGCGGGGTGGGGGTCAGAAGGGGGCGCTCTCCCCTGGCAGTCAGCGCTAGTCCCAGTGCGGCGCTAGGGGGCGCTGTGCCACAGGGAGTGGGGTGCGGGTCAGAAGGGGGTGCTGTGCCCTGGCAGTCAGTGTGGCCCCAGTGCAGTGCTAGGGGTGCTGTGCTGCAAGGTGGGGAGGGGGGGGCTCGTGGGGGAGGAGATCGCCTGTTTCAGTCAGAGGAGTCCCCCCACTGGGAAAGGGTGAAAAGTTCATGCTGGTCTCAGCCCCCATAACAAGTTGCAGGGGGGGTCTCAGCACCGTCCCCCCTTTGGCACGCAGGCCTCACTGGGGACTGAAGGGCCCTTTATTCCCCTCTGCCCCCAACCACCAGCCGGGCGGGGGCAGCTCATGGAGGTGGGGAGCTTCCCTGAGCTGGAGCTTCAGGCACGGGGCGGGGGCGCATGGGGGGGGGTCAGTCTGGGCAAAAAGGCATTTGGTAGAAAGCAGGGAGCAAGAGGGGAGGGCTTGTACGAACGATTCCCCCCCAGAGCCCGGCCACCCAGCGCCAGCAGCCCGGCTTCCTGAGTGCCTCCAGCTTCCCCGTGTCCCTTCGGCTTCTCCGTGTGCCTCCCTCGGCCTCCCTGTGCCCCTCCGGCTTCCCCGTGTGCCTCCCTCGGCCTCCCTGTGCCCCTCCGGCTTCTCCGTGTGCCTCCCTCGGCCTCCCTGTGCCCCTCCGGCTTCCCCGTGTGCCTCCCTCGGCCTCCCTGTGCCCCTCCGGCTTCCCCGTGTGCCTCCCTCGGCCTTCCTGTGCCCCTCCGGCTTCTCCGTGTGCCTCCCTCGGCCTCCCTGTGCCCCTCCGGCTTCCCCATGTGCCTCCCTCGGCCTCCCTGTGCCCCTCCAGCTTCCCCGTGTGCCTCCCCTCTCTGTGTCCCTCCGGCTTCCTCGTGTGCCTCCGGCTGTGTTCCCCCCACATCTCTGCCCCGCTCACCCGACTTTGTGCACTCTGTGAAGGTGAGAGTAACCCCCCCCCTCCCAGCTCCATTTTCTCACAGTCGGCCCCGAAAACAGGAAAGTGGCCGGGACCTTGGGGCGGGGCCAGGAGCAAACAGCCCCCCAGGGCAGAGGGAGCAGCCTGGGGCTGGCATCCACCAGAGCCACGGGGGAGCCGCCCAAGGTTAAGGTGTTCCCAGGGCACGGGCAGCCCTTCCTCGGCAGAGGTGTCCTGGGAGTCTGGCAGGGAGCTCGGTGGAAGCCAGACTGGTGGGCTCTGGATCAGCCTGGCATCTCCAGGGGCTGAGGGGCAGCATCTCCCCCAGCGCCATGGGGTGTGACCCAGAGGGGAGGGGCTAGGAGTCACCTTGGCCCACCGCTCTGTGCCACACGACACCCTGCACTTGGCTGCCCTTGCTCAAGGCCTTGGTGCCCGGGGACAAGAGCCAGTGGAGCTGACAAATGCTGGGCCCAGTGGTAAGGCCTGAAGGCTCAGGCCCGTCCCCCAGCAAGGCAGGGAGGCACACAGGGAAGCTGGAGGGACACAGGGAAGCTGGAGGGAGGCACATGGGGAAGCCAGAGGGAGGCACACGGGGAAGCTGGAGGCATACAGGGAAGCTGGAGGGACACAGGGAAGCCGAGGGAGGCACACGGGGAAGCCGAGGGAGGCACATGGGGAAGCCGAGGGAGGCACACAGGGAAGCTGGAGGGACACAGGGAAGCCGAGGGACGCACACGAGGAAGCCGGAGGGAGGCACACGGAGAAGCTGGAGGGACACAGGGAAGCCGAGGGAGGCACACGGGGAAGCCGGAGGAGGCACACGGGGAAGCCGAGGGAGGCACACGGGAAGCTGGAGGGACACAGGGAAGCTGAGGGACGCACACGGGGAAGCTGGAGGGAGGCACACGGGGAAGCCGAGGGAGGCACACGGGGAAGCCGGAGGGAGGCACACGGGGAAGCCGAGGGAGGCACATGCGGAAGCCGGAGGGAGGCACACAGGGAAGCTGGAGGAACACAGGGAAGCCGAGGGAGGCACACGGGGAGGCCGGAGGCAACACACGTCCCAGGCCCTGGCTTTACGTGCGCGTCACTTGAGTAACACCAGTGGGAAAAAACCGACGCGGATGGAAACCAGCGGGATCTGCAACCCCCCGCATGGGCAACGGTGACAAAATGTCTCGTGGGCCACACACAGAGGCCCGATGGCCGCAGACTGTCCACCCGTGTTCCTTGTGCGCTGAGCGCTTGGGCGGCCACGCAGACAAATACAGGTGCCACCCAGCTGATTGGCAGAACGCCCACAGCAGGCAGCAGGTGTCGCTACAGGTGGTGCACGTCCGCACATGCCTCGTTCACATAAACTTTATTCTGTACAAGGATGGGAAAAATACAGGGAACATTGCTGCCCACCACTCGTCCAGGGAGTAGCACTGACTGCAGGGCGAGTGCCCCCCTCCTGAGCCCCCCACCATGCCTAGCCCCACACTGGGGCCGGACTGCATACCCAGGAGTAACCCCAGCAGTAGGGGCGTGTCCCAGCACTGAGCCTCCTGGAGCCCCAGACCTGCTTGATCCTCCCCAAGGCGGCTGGTGGAGAAAGCCGGGAATGGGGGGGAGGGGGACTTTGAAGTGGGGCCGGCAGAGCTTTGCCCTGGGCGCTTCTCACAATGTGCCTGCTGCGGTGTGGCTCTGAGCCAGCGTGAGCCTGACACGGACAATGGGCGGAAACCCATGAACTGGCTGCAAAACAGCAGAGCTACACGGGCCTCTTTCAGCTTGTTTGTCTGCACAAATGGTCTGCAGAAAGGGGTAAACAGGGAGGTGGCAACATTGGCAGATGATCCCAAACTGCTCAAGATCGTTACGTTCAAAACAGACGGTGAAGAACTTCCAAAGGCTCCCCCAAAACTAGGAGAATCCCTAGACTGCAGGCTTCTTTCGGAAGAAGCTTTTCTGGAAGAGATCTTCGGAAAAAACTTCTTCCAAAAGAGAGGCTACGTCTAGACTGCATCCCTTTTCTGTAAAAGGGATGCAAATTAGACGTATCTCAATTGCAAATGAAGCGGATTTAAATGCCCCCGCTTCATTTGCATAAACATGGCTGCCGGCTCGGAGCTTTGACGAAAAGCGCCAGTCAGACGCTGATCTTGTGGAAAATAAAGCCTTTTCCGAAAGATCCCTTATTCCTTCTTTTAAGAGGAATAAGGGATCTTTCGGAAAAGGCTTTAGTTTCCGAAAGATCCGCATCTAGACTGGTGCTTTTTTCCGTCAAAGCTCCGAGCCGGAAAAAAGCAGCAGCCATGTTTATGCAAATGAAGCGGGGGGCATTTAAATCCCTGCTTCATTTGCAATTGCGATACGTCTAATTTGCATCCCTTTTACAGAAAAGGGAAGCAGTCTAGACGTAGCCAGCATGTCCACTCTGCAAAAGTGCATCGAAAAAGCGATCTGCTTTTTTGACAGAGAGCGTCCACACTGAATGGACGCGCTCTCGCGATTACTATGGACGGAATGGCCACCAGGGCACCTGTGCTTTTTCCTCTTTCCTCTTCTTTCAAAAGAACTCCCTCTTTCCCGTCCACACATGCCTTTTTCTGAAAGAGCTCTTTCGGAAAAAGGCTTCTTCCTCATAGAAAGAGGTTTACCAATGTCAGAAAAACCCCTCTGTTCTTTTGATTTTTTTTTGAAAGAACACGATTTCAGTGTGGACGTAAGTGAAGTTTTTTTTGGAAAACGGCCATCTTTCTGCAGTGTAGACATACTGTAGGAGACTGGGCAACAAAATGGCAGATGAATTCTAATGTTGATAAATGCAAAGCGATGCACATTGGAAAACATAGTCCCAGCTTTATGTATAAAATGGTAGGGTCTAAATGAACTGTTCCCACCCAAAAGAGAGAACATAGAGTCACTGTGGACAGTTCTCTGAAAACATCCACTCAATGTGCAGCGGCAGCCAAAAAAACCAAACAGAATGTTAGGAATCATTAAAAAAGGGATAGAGAATAAGAGAGAGAATATCTTATTGCCTCTGTATAAATCCATGAGATGCCCACAGCTTGAATACTGCGTACAGATGTGGTCGCCTCATCTCAAAAAAGGTTCAGAAAAAGGCAACAAAAATGATTGTGAGTTTGGAATGGCTGCCATATGAGGAGAGATTAATAAAATTGGGACTTTTCATCTTAGAAAAGAGGTGACTAAGGGGAATATGATGTCTATAAAATCATGACTAGTGTGGAGAAAGTGAATAAGACAAAGTTATGTATTCGTTTCCATAACATAAGAACTAGGGGCCACCAAATGAAACTAATGGGCAGCAGGTTTAAAACAAACAAAAGGAAGTTTTTCTTCACACATCACACAGTCAACCTGTGGAACTCCTTGCCAGAGGATGTTGTGAAGAGCTGGATTTTAACAGGTTCAAAAAAGAGCTAGATAAATTCATGGAGGTTAGGTCCAACAATGGCTATTAGCCTCTGTTTGTGAGAGGCTGGGAATGGGTAACAGGGGAGGGATCAGTTGATGATTGCCTGGTCTGTTCATTCCCTCTGGGGCACCTGGCACTGGCCACTGTCGGCAGACAGGACACTGGGCTAGATGGGCCTTTGGTCTGACCCAGTATGGCCATTCTTATGTTCTTATGCAGCTTCCCCTGGATGCTGGGACCCGGCAGGTAGGGTTGCCAGGTGTCCGGTATTGTACTGGACAGTCCGGTATTTGTGCGCTCATGTGCAATGTCTGGTATTTTCTGATTTTTCTGGCTACGCACCGGACGGAAGCCTGGCATGGGTGGGGGGGAGCGGCTGGGAGTCCCAGCTGGGAGGCGGAGCCGCGATTGTGGCAGGGAGCTCTCAGTCGGTTGAGTGTGAGGAAGGGGGGAAGCCTCCTCCTCGTTCGTGCGTCGCCGGGAGCCTGCGCGGGACAGGCAGCAAGTGCCTAGGTCAGTTCTGCTCCCCGCCGGCCAATATGCTCACCCCGCCCCTTCCCGTCCAGCCGGTTCTCCCCCATTTCCCCTCCTGATCTTCCCTGGCCAGGCCCCCTGCACCCTCCCCAGCTCTGCTTCCCGCCGGCCCGTTCCTCTTTCTGATCTCCCCAGCCAGCGCCGCTGCACCTCTCCCGGCCCCCGCCAGCTCTGCTTCCTGCCCCCCCTTCCTCCTGGTGAGCCCCGCGGCCCCCAAGCCCCCCCAGCTCTGCTTCCCGCTGGCCCGTTCCTCTTCCTGATCTCCCCAGCTAGCGCTGCTGCACCACCCCGCCAGCTCTGCTTCCCGCCCCTCTTTCTCCCGGCCACCTCGCAGCCCCTATCCCACCCAGCTGTGCTTTCCACCCCCTTACTCCCGGCCAGCCCGCTCCCTCCTGGCCGGTCCCCTCCCCGATATCCCGCGGCCAGCCCGTTCCGCCCGACCTCCCCACCCATGATCAGCCCTGCTTCCTGTTGGCCCCCATCTCCCTGGCCAGCCCGTTGCCCCCACCATGTTAGCTGTTTCCAGGCCCCCTTCCTGGCCAGCACCGCTCCTTCCTGGCCGGTCCTCCCCCCTTCCCATGAAGCGTGTCCGGGTTTTGTTTTTTTTTAAATGACTACCTGGTAACTACCAGTGATCCAGGTTCTTGGAGTCTTTTTTTCCTTTTTGCTCAACAACTTTGGTCCCCCTCCTCTTTTTTCCTTCAACAAAATTTTTTCCCAGTGGTTTTTTTTTTTGGGGGGGGGTGTTCGGTATTTTTGTTTCAGCCATCTGGCAACCCTACCTGCAGGCGAGCCCTGCCCCACCCCTCATGTGGGATCAACCCCCAAACAAAACCACGTGGGCCCCTCTATCTCAAAACATCCCACTGGGGCCTGTCCTCTAGCAAAAGGCAGTCGCATTGGCGCTGGAGCCCGTTGGTGACAGCAGGTTGTGGTGACGTGTCCATGCCCCCCTGGATCGCAGCCTCCTGGGGAGCCAAGGGTGGGCGGGCTGCTTGCTGGGGCTGAGCCCCTGCCATCCATGACGCTTGGGAGCTGGTGTATGATTCAGGGGAGGCTGCAGGTGTTACCTGCTCCGGGGCTGCCCTTCCCCCGGCGCTAAACCCACCCCAGGACGCTGACGGTCGGAGAGGCAACTGGCCCTGCAGCGATGGGGCCAATCCCTGAATGAGGCACCGACGGGGGATGGAGACTGAAGGGCAAGGCCCCACCTCAGGGCTGTGCCCACATGCACTCAGCAGGGCTACCAGCGCCTCAGTGAGCCCCATCTGCCCAGTCCCATGCAGTGCACAGCAGCTGGGCCCCAACTGGCCCTTTTAGCGATCCGGCCGCGTCAGCCCCTCCAGCCCGGCGCCGACGTTTGGGAATCGGTGCCCACGTGACCGTGTTCAGCAGTGGCCGGGAGGCTGCCAGGAGCCGCAGGACACTGCGTGTTTCCCTGCCCTCAGTTACAGTGGGGGCAAACCCCACACGTAATCATGGCTCTGAGACCAGGGGCCCATCAACCTTGGTATTGGGTCTTCAAGAGCAGCCACTCCCAGCTGCTTCAAAGGAAGGTACAAGACAGCCCTTCCCCCCCCCCCCGTGGACAATGAAGAGATAATCTGTCCAGAGCGGAGGTGTCTTCCTGACCCCACTGTCTTTTGCCCCGAAGCATGAGCATATAGGTCGGCGTATTAACCCTCCCTAAGGTAGCTGCACAGGCCCACACCCCTCAGATCTCGGATTGAGCCCTGCTAAGCTCCCGGGATTGTCAATATCCATGGCAGTAAGTTCCACAGCCCCTTTGGTTGGTTATAAATTGGTGCCTTTCCATTTCACTGAAGAGACAACGCCTTCCCTGGGCCAGTCATGGTGTTCTGTGCCTTCATCATCATAATCCCTCACCCTGCACCAGTAAACCGCAAAGCACTTTACAAAGAAGCTCAGGAGCATTATCCTCATTGTACAGAAGGGGAAACTGAGGCACAGCATGGCAAAGACACTTGCCCAAGGTCACCAGGCAGGAGAGGCAGGAATAGAACCCAGGTGCTCCAAGTTCTGGTGCTGTCTCCACTTGGACACGCAGCCCCCATGTCCCCTCTTACACATCTCCTTACTAACCAGTCCCTGAGCTGGAAATTCTCTCAGTGTCAAACAGCCTCCAAGAGGCTCTATAGATACATTCGTAGAGTCTCTCAAAGCCAAAAAGGACCATTGTGATCATTCAGTCTAGCTTCCTGCATAATCCCAGGCTGGAGATTTTCCTGATTTGGCCGAGCTACAGCATCTCTTTGCTAAATAGACATGGAATGTTGATGTACAGACTCCAGCTGATGGAAAATCCATCTTTCTGTGTCAGTCGATTAAAAGCTTAATCCTCCTTTCTGTTAACACTTGTGCTACTGTAACCCACACTCCACCTGGACGTGGCTGACTGTCTCGGAGACTGTTTACAGAGAGATTAATGAGCTTGCTTTACCTAACAGGCTTTTGGCTCATGCTGTAAGGTAGAGGTCCCAGGTTTGATTCTGCCCACAGATGGCTGGGGTCTGCTGGCATTATGCTATACTACCACTTTGAACTTGTCTTGCTTCAACTCCAGTGAATCTCATTCTGCCTCGGGTCTGTAAGATTAAAGGGCCTTCTAGTATCAAATCTTCTCCCCTTGTTGGTGTTTGTAGAAGTATGATAAATCGGTGCCTCTCCATTTCACTGAAGAGACAACGCCTTCAGTTACTGTGCCATCTTACTGTGGCGTAAATACCAGCAGAATCTACCCCTCAACCTCCCACCAGGGTTAAAGAAAATCAAAGTAGATCGGTCAGAAAAACAAAGCATCAAACTAATATTCTTTTCAATGAGCAAAATAGATATTTTATATATTTCTTTTGAGCGAAAAAGGGGACATACAAAAATGTAAAAGAAAAAAAAAATCCAGGAAACAGACAGGGATATATGTACAGGACACTTCTTATAAATATACAATATATACAATTTAAATATGTATATAGAGTATCTCCAAAAAGCTTTTTGTACACGGCACTTCTTTTGTTTTAAGTTAAAACAAATGCAGTTTTCAAATAATAATAATAAAAAATTATTTAAAGATTTTTTTGCTCCCCCTCCCACCTCTGTAACGTTTTAAAGAGTCGTTCCTATCCCCTCGCGCCATTGGTTCCTGAAAGCAAAAGAATCCATTAGTGGAGCGTGTCCCATCTAACCGCCTCCCTTCCAACCCATCTCTGGCACACAGAGAGCGTCGATAGCTTTCCGCCATGTGGTCTCAGCACGAGGCCCCGCCCCTTGTATGGAGGAGGGGTTTATCCCCATCCACCGCTCTGATTGGCCAAGTGGCAATGGGAGGGGCTTCCTTCCTTCACCTCGACAGGGAGGCATTCTGAGACAAAACCACAGCATTAAAATAATAATAATAATAATAATTAATAATAATTAACAAACCAGGGCAAAAGGAACAAGAGTCCATTCCTGGCAGCTCCCTGCTGGAAAAGGACCAGCCTTTTCTGACTACTGACTACTATCTTCCTGATGTATCTCTAGTGCAACAACCCCCCCTCCCTCTACTCTCCAGCTTTTCCCCAAAACTCCTCCCGCCCATCCCCAAAAGAGACATCTGCACCCCCTCAACAGCCAACTTTCCACCTTCCAAATCTTCCTCCGTTCCCTTGGTCCCCCCAACTCATATAGCAGCAAGAATAAATATTAAATATTTTTCTCTTTAGAAAACAAACAGGAGTCTATATTTATAATCTATAGATTAAAAAATAATAGTACGTCGTCCGCCGCTGCTCCGGGCGTCCAAGGAGGCGTCTCTGTAAACATTCTTTAGCGGGGTGGTGGGGCAGAGCCACAGGTCCGAGGTTGGGGGGCCACTTTTACACCTAGAAACAAACAAGAACGAGGAGGGAACAATTAGGGCAGACGGTAACCAGCTGGGAATCAGTAGGCCCTTGCCCCACCCCATCCCGCCCCACCCTGGCCAAGGACTCCAGCCCAAGTATCGGGCGCGGGGGCTTTGTTCGGCGGATATCCCGGCTATGAGGACCTCGGTTTGTACATGGGCGGGAAAGGCACTGGTTGCATCTCATCCAGAGTCTAGGCAGGCTTTGGGACGACCAAAGAAGTGACTCTGATGTCCCCCACCCCCATGTGAATCCCGTCCCAGCATTTACACTGAGCACAATTGCAGGACTTGGGTGAAGCACTGCGGATAGACACCAGCTGGGGATGGGACTTTACATGAGAGCTATGAAGATGGAGCAGAGGTGATCCGGTTCAGCGCAGAGCCATTCACGCCCCTACAAGTCCCCGAACCAGATTCCCCCATGGGCCAACGTTTACGCCAATGGAGGGTAGGTGTAAAATGGGTAACTTGGTGGGTACCAGAAAAGGCCTGGGGCAGGCACGGAATGGAGGCCGGAAGTCACCTGAAAGGGGCAGAATGTCATAGAATCATAGAACCAGAGACATTCAGGGCTGGTCACCTCGTCCCACCGCCCGCTCAATGCAGGACCAACCCCAACTAACCGTCTCCCTGTTTTAGAGCGAGCGAGAGGAAAAGATTTGCCAAGGGCCACTCCTGGTGTTTGGGGAAGAGCTGGGGATAGCAACTAGATCTCCCCCCCATTTCCTGGCACCTGATCAGAGCCCTAGATGAGCACTAGGGGGTGCACTAGGACAGCATCTTCGTAGCTGTATGTACAGTGTCTAGCACAGCGGATGCCCTGATGGACTGGGACAGTCAGGTACTATCGCTGGGTCAATAATAACACTAACTCCTTTTGTCAGGAGGCCTGAAAGCACTTTGAAAGGTGGACAAGATCATTACCTCCATTTTACAGCTGGGGAAACTGAGGCACAGAAGGGGGTTGTCGCTTACCCAAAGTCACTCACGGCCAATTATACCTCAGCTCAGGCCTGATGCACTCATTACCCCAACACACCGTTGTGACAATATGTCTCTATAAGGTGCCGCATGTAAGCTGGTGATGTGCTGGGCCCGCAAACCATGGTGTGGTGCATGTACAGATTGTGTACCGAGACTTACAACTGTGCGCCGGAAACGTTCTTAAACAGCTTGAGGAGGCAGAGCGTTAACCCAGCCTGCCCTGCCTGGCTCCAGGACAAGCAGAGGACAGGGAAAGTTCATTTACATGCGGGGTGAACAAAGCCATCAAGCTACCACAGTGAAGACAGTTCAGTGATCACGCAGGGGGCCAGAAGCTACACCCCAGGAAGCCGTGCTGCTTCTCGATGCACAGACAATGGCCCGTGGATAATACAAGGGAAGCAAAAGGCATCGCAGATGTCCGCCGCTTACAGCACAAAGGGGCAGCAGCCTGCGAGCCCGCGACAGCTGGCTCCTCCTGGCAGGCTGGCGATGCTGCAAACGTACTGTGTGACTTGCACTTAGGCCAAGGCATCACGCGATGGAACGGACGTCTAGTGACTGGAAAGCACGTGTTGTTTGCACCCAGACTGGTCTCGCTCTCAGTGTCGCCTACAGCTCTGTCCTTTGCTAATCACTTTTGACTCTGGACCCACGGTTCTCAGCCCGCCAGTCCACAGCCCCGATCAGACTTCAAGGGATCCACCAAAATACACCAGAAAGCAGGGCTGGCCTTAGACTCACTGGGGCCCAGGGCACAAAGCCGAACCTGGAGCCCCACCGCCCAGGGCTGAAGAGACCCCTCCGCCTGTACTGAGCAGCACCATGTACAACAAAAATCTTACTCCGTTTTGGCAGCTGTTGTGCCTCTAGTCTCCTTTGCATTTTATACCCTAGAGGTGTAACTGTATCACTGTCCGTTCCACACAGGTTTTAATCCACTGGATGTGCCATGCCCCATGATCGGGGCACAGGAGGGCACGTTGGGGGGCTGAGAAAGGAAAAGGCTGAGACCCGCGGCTCTGACCCATCTCAGGGTTGTAATACAGTGTGACGCAACAAACTGCCATGGGCACTGACTCCTCGGAGGCAGCCATCTTAATTTCTTGGAAGGCCACAGTGAGAGGGACTGGACGGCGCAGAGACGGTGCCGGGGAGCTCACAAACTGGGTTTGCTGTCTGTTACCCTGTCAGGCAAGGTGGGCCACGTCATGGAGCGTTCGCTGGGGGAGCAGAACAATGTTCTCTCTAATCTGTTCCGTCCATGTGCAGAATGAATTTTGTTACGTGCACAGAGACATGTGTGGATGTGCACCACCACTAGAAACACATGCCGGCTGTGGGCAGCTATGGGTGCTCTGCTAATCAGCTGGGTGGCCGGCCAAGTGCACACCCAACAGGGAACACTGAAGCAGACAGACTGGCGTGGCAGGGCCACATGACTGCTTGCTAATTCAGGGGCTGACGAGTCTGAGTGCCCTGAGCAGACATCACAGCTATCCAGCCTGCGGCATAGCCCAGTCCACTAGCTACTAGGCCACACTGCCTCCTGACAGTCACCCTTCCCCCCACTTGCACGTGTCCCTCTGTGGAACCCCTGCACCAACGGAGAGCGCCTGACAGCACTGGCCCTCCAGGCTGGGATGCATATAAAAGTTGCTGGGCCCCGAAAGGCCCTAGGGTGGCCTGTTAGCGCAGAGCAGGGCCTCCCTAGCCCTGGCCCAGCATCCGGGGCCCATTTACACAAGAGCTGGGGCTGCGTTACCTCCCCTGTGCCATGCTGCTAACGAGCAGGGCCCAGTCCACTCCGTTAGGCTTCCAAATGCCTCTGGCATGGATCAGCCCCCCCCCGGCTATTTAAGGTGCCCCCCCCCTCACTCCATGGTCATTCCTCCCCAGGCGGTGCTAAGGAGAAATAAAGTAACCTTCCCCCCCCGTTCTCACAGCCAGCCCTTGGCAGAGCAGGGAACGGAACAGGCGCCTTTTGACCATTGCACCATCCTCAGGCAAAGACCAGACAGGCCGGGCCAACGCGCCCCTCATTGGCAGGCCTACACGTGGGCGTGGCATCGCCTTTGTGGCTCCTGCTGGGTGGCTAGAGGCCACCAGCCCTTCTCCCCAGTGCGACTATTAACGTCGCCTGGCACAAGCAGGCAAGGGGGCCGCAGCAAGTGAAGGGCGAACAGGCACCGGCTGTCTGTCTGCGGCAGAGTGTAACAGAAAGGGGAAGGAGGGAGGGGGTGGAGCCGTAGCGTCCAACACACTCGCCACTCGCCCAGGGGTGGGCCAATCATTTTTGAAGGGGGGGGTGTCACTTCACAAATTTCTGAAGTGGCCGTGGGCTGCCCCGGAAGGGGTGGGGCCTTAGGCGGGAGGGGCTCACAGAGCCTGATTGGTCTGGGAGGTGAGGGGAGTTCACGACGTCTTTGCGGCGGGGGGCAAAGAGTTCATGAGAGAGAACAGCCCGCTCCCCGATTGACCTGGGTGCGGGGGAGTGGCAGGGCAGCTGTGGGCTGGGTCAACTGGCTTGGTGGGCTGGATCCAGCCCATGGAGGCTGTCTTGCCCACCCCTGGGGCACAGGATTGGAGTGCAGGGGTTGGGGTTGTGACCTAGGGCAGGAGGGGATTGTGATCTGGGGCAGGGGATTGGGGTGCAGGGTCTGGGAGGGGGGCAGAGGGTTTGGCTTATGTGGGGTGGGGGTAGGAATGGGGGCTGCAGAGGGCTGGAGAGGAAAGCGGGGGCAGGGGTGCCAGAGGCAGGCTCTGGTTGGGAGACTTACCAGTGAGAGTCCCGGCCAGCAGCCCAGCAGGGTTCTCAGGCAGGAGCCTGCCCTGCCCCCGCACAGGCTGCAGGGACATGTGCTCCGTGAATAAGATCCTGGGGGGACAGGGGAGTGGTGCTTTGCATGCTGCCTGTTTTTCAAACAGGCAGCTCCCATTGGCCAGAAACCGGCCAATGGGATTGTGCTGGGAGCAGGCGCAGCCATGTAGCGCCCCTCCCTCTCCCCTTGCTCACAGTTTGTGGAACACAAAGGCCCAGCAGCCCCTTTTCTAAGCAGCGTGTGGGGGCAGGGGAAGCAGGGAGTCGGCCTGAGACTGCCCGCTGCATCTGTGGGCTGGATCCGGTGGCCTGGCGGGCTGCATCCAGCCTGCAGACAGTTTTGCCCAGGCCTGCACTAGCCACATGTGGCTATTTGGCTGGTTGAGTGTGGCTCGTTCGCTATAGCTGTAGCCACTATGGGCATGTCTACACTGGGGAGTTATTTTGAAATAACAAGGTGAGTGTCCACACAGCAAGCCCGTTATTTCGAAATTATTTGGAAATAACAAGCCCTGCTTCTATGAGGAATAATGCCCATTTCGAAATAGTTATTTCGGGGGGTATTGTTTCAAAACAATCACGTCGTGTGGACATAGCCGACAGTGGTGACTGCTTCCGAACTGGTTGGACACCGCGGGGAGAGGGTTCTCCCCTCTCCTGGCTGGCTAAAGTAGGGGAAACGGCCAGAATCGATCATCCACAGCTCTTTGTTTGCCCTTCCCTGGCTGCACACAGCCGGGAAACTTGGCACAGCAAGATGTAACATTACCCTCGGCAATGGTCCGACTCTTTCCCAAGCAGTGCCAGCTTTGACACCGGGGGCTGGAATCCGGTTGGGTTACTCTGTTCGCGTCCTTTCCTTGGCTGAATGGATTAATCGAGTTGAGGGCCAGAGGGGACACCTGGGATCCTCTTGTCTAATCTCCGGGAAAGCTGTGGCCACAAGACTTCCCTGAATTAACTCACACTTCAGGTCTAACAGCTGCGGGTGAATTAGAGCCGATCGTTTGGAAAAACATTCCGTCTCGATTCAAAAACTTGCCAGCGATGGATGGAGAATCCACCCTGCCCCCGCAACACTTGTTCCAAGTGTCTCTGCCTTATTTCTAGCATGAATTTGTCTTGCTTCAACTTCTGGCCCTTGGATCTTGCCCTCAGTCTTGCCCCCATCCTAGGGTTAGCCATGTGGCCTGATCTCCCAGCTAGCGTTACCAGGTAGACCCCTCCAAAATACCGGACACACTTGATCGTGGGCAGGGGCGGGGCGGGGGAGGGAGGGGCTGGCCAGGAGGAAGGGGAACAGGAGGCGGGGCTGGTGGGGTCGGGGCCACCCGGAAGGAAAGGGGAGCTGGGAGGAAGGGGGCGGGAAGCAGAGCTGGGGAGGATCGGGGCTGGGGTTGGATGGGAGGAGGGGGCCGGAGGAAGGGGCGGCGGAAGCAGAGCTGGCGGGGGGGGTGGGCGTGCATCCACTGGCTGCAGCCGGAGTCCAACAGGCCGCTCTAGTTGCTAGTAGAAGCCGGTCGCAGAGAGTGGCTCCCAGCCATTCCCCCCGCCCCGCCCAGCTTTTGCACGCGACCACAGGGCTCCCAGCGCCGATCGCACCCCGCCTCCCAGTCGCTCCCCCGCGCCCACCAGGCTTCCCTCCGGCGCCCAGCCAGAAATTCAGAAAATACCAGACATTGCACATGTCCAGTATTGTCTGAATTTTTCTACCAGACAGAGGGCGCAAAAACTGGACTGTTTGGTAGAAAACTGGACACCTGGCAACCCTACTTCCAGCTGTTGGCTTAAGGCCCCAGAGGAACCTGGTGAGAGGAGGCAGCTGGGAAGGACCACAAGAGGAGTCATCTGTATCTGGTAACCCCATGGGAAATCAAACAGCACTTCAGTTGAGATGGCAAAACTTCAGAGGGTAGAAAGCCTCAGTGATTTACAGGTGGAAACCAGCACCAGGCTCAGTGCCTCCCTAGGCAAATTTCACAGCTGCATTTCAGAGGCCCCCAAGTTCTGGGGTACTTACGCTTCATTAGCATAAACATGGCCGCTTCATTAGCATAAACAAGGGTTTCTTTTCGACAGATCCATGTCTAGACTGCTGTTTTTTCCGAAAAAGCTCCGTTTTGAAAAAAAGCAGGAGCCATGTTTATGCTAATGAAGCAGGGGATATTTAAATTCCTGCTTCATTAGCAATTTCGACGTGCCTAATCTACATCTCTCTGTCGACAGAGAGGTGTAGTCTAGACACAGCCTTGGTTTTATAGACATGGAAGGGTTGCCAGGCTCCCACTGGGATCCACATTCTCTCCATACACCGCATGCCCAGTGGTGATATCTGAGCACACCTGGATGCCAGACCCCAAAATCTGCAGCATTTAGTTTTTGATTCAGACCCATCTCTGGTGGAAAGGGCTGCAGACCAGGTGTGTTTCACTGGATTTCCCGTAGGGGTCACGTAATCAGAGGGATACCAGCCCCAGACTCCTGCATGGTCAATTCAGGGGCGGGGAAAGTTTCAGAGATCAGGGCCAGCACCCCACCCTTGTATGTGGCGTTTCTGTGAGTTGCAGATCTATGCCCAATGTGTCCCAGAGAAACCAAAGCCAGATTCCAACATTGCAAACCACTTGGAGATATTTTCAGTTGGGATTCCTGGTTAAAATACATCCCCTTAGACCAGTGGTTTTCAAAGTTGGGTCGTGAGCCTGCCTGGGGGGCTCATGAGGCTTTGTTTATCTAAGTGTCCGTAGCCATGAAGCCTCGCAGCTCCCGGTGTCTGAGGTTTGCCGTTTCCAGCCAAGGGGAGCTGCAGGAAGCGGCTATGGACACTTAGATAAACAAAGTGTTGCGGATCCGCCAGCGGCTTGCCTGGGCGGGCCCGCATCCCAGCTTTGAAAACCACGGCTTCAGACCCCTCGCTCCATTGCTCGCTGTTCTCCACCACGCGAACTAAATAACACCACTTCCGCCATGGCGATGATGCACTGTTCGACAAGTACAGTATCTGATACTTTCCTTTATAAGAAATAACATATTCGTATATTTTTAATAGAGGAAAAACATTCGCTTCCATCTCATTTGGCGCCCTTAAAGCCTAGTTTGCCGATATGGTTGGGCTGGCCCTGGTACCTGGTACAGGTTGGACCTCTCTGGTCCCCGCACACTCGAGACCTGAGCTGTCCCGAACCAGGGAGTTTGTCAAACCAGGAGAAGTCAGTGCTCCCCTGCTGGCTGCCCACTCCCAGGGTATTCTCCCTGGGCTCCCTGCCTGGCCCCTGGCCCTGCTAATGCTGGCCCAGCAGGGGCTCCTCACACTGCTGCTCGCAGGCTGCCCCACAATCCCCCTGGATTCCCATTCAGGACCGCCTGGCCACTGAGGCTCCGCTCCTGTGGGTATTCCCCAGGGTTCTCGGCTGGGGCCACCCGGCCTCCCTGCCCTGCTACTAGGGCTGGTCCCACTGCGGCCGGTGATTCCCTGGGGTTCCTCAGCAGGGCTGCCGCCTCCAGCAGCCCCACTTCAGCTGGGGAGTTTTCCAGCCAGGGCTACCCAGTCATCCCGGCCCTGCTGTCACAGGAGATTCCCCAGGGTTCCCGGCGGGGCCGCCTAGCCACTGCCAGCCCTGCTGCTGCTGGAGGTTCCCCAGCCGGGCCTCATACCTCCGGCAGCCCTGAAGCTGGGGATTCCCCGGCTGGGCCAGGACTCCTCAGCCACCTGGCCCACCTGATGCCGGGGTTCTTGGTGGGGTTCCCTGGGAGAGAAGGTGATTTTCCCCTACAGGTACTCACTGCTCCACAGATTATATGTCCAAGAATCGCATTAGCCTGTTCTCCACAACACTGTACTGGAAGCTCAACTTCATGCTGGAATTAGCCCCTCCAATCTGCTGCTATTTGTCAAATACCCTTCCTCTCTAGCACCAAAATTGACAAACTTCCAGAGATAATGGCCACAGGCCACAGGTTGTCTGAGTCTGTACTTTAGCCACTTGCAACTCTGGGGCCTACATTTGAAAGGGAAGGACAGCCATGCGTTGTACAATCACTGTGCCATGCAACACACCCAATGCATTCAGTAGCGATGCTGACATGGCCAGCACATCAACTAGCAACGTTGTCACACTCAACGGCATCTGCAGCAAAGCTGCCATGTGCATAAGGCCCAACTCACTGAACAGCAATGCCATGGTACTCAACTCACTGAACAACGCCATGGCGCCCGACTCACCGAACAGCAATGCCATAGCACGCAACTCACGAACAGCAATGCCATAGCACGCAACTCACCGAACTACGATGCCATGGCACCCAACTCACCGAAAGCAGCAAGGCACTGAACTCACTGAACAACAATGCCCATGACACCCAAGTCACCAAACTGCACTGACAGACACCCAATGCATTGATCAGCAATGCCATGGTGCCCAACTCACCAAACAAAATGCCATGGTGCCCAACTCACCAAACAGAAATGCCATGGCGCCCAACTCACCAACAGCAATGCCATTATGACCAATATGAGTAGAAATACTGTCATACCCAGCACTTAGAGCAGCAAGGCTGCTGCATTCAGAACATAGAATAGCAATGCTGTCACATCCACTCAGGGAGTAGCAATGCTGTCACGCTCAACACACTGACTCTCAATGCCGTCAAACCCAACACAATGACTCTCCATACCGTCATGCCAAACATACCAATTCTCTATGTCGTCATGCTGAACAAGCCAAATAGCAAGGCCACCATGCAAAAACATACTGAGTAGCAATGCTGTCATAAACAATCATACAAACTTTCAATGCCGTCATGCCCAACATACAACCATCAATACAATCATGCCAAAACATACTGACTCTCAATGCCGCAATGCCAAACAAACCAACTACCAATCTCGTCATGCCAAACCTACAACTCTCAATGCTGTCATTCCGCCACATACTATAAACACCATCACACCAAACATACCGACTCTCAATGCCATCACATACAACATAC
This sequence comes from Rafetus swinhoei, assembly GCA_019425775.1. NCBI lineage: Eukaryota > Metazoa > Chordata > Testudines > Trionychidae > Rafetus > Rafetus swinhoei. The sequence goes on along the minus strand of JAFJHL010000087.1, from coordinate 6,271,215 downwards.
CGACTCTCAATGCTGTCATACCCAAAGTACTGACTTGCACTGCCGTCAAGCCTAACATACCGACTCTCAATGCCATCACACACAACATACCGACTCTCAATGCTGTCACTCCCAACAAACCAACTCTCAATTCCATCATGCTGAACAATCCAGCTAGCAATGCCATCATGCCCAACATACAACTCTCAATGCTTTCATGCCAAAACATATCGACTCACATTGCCGTCATGCCCAACATATTGACTCTAAATGCCATCATGCCCAATATACAGATTAGTAATACTGTCATATCCAACATACTGACTCTCAATGCTGTTATGTCCAACATACTGACTAGCAATGCCATCATAGCCAACATACAGGATCTCAATGCTGTCATGCCCAACATACCAACTCTGAATGCCATTCTGCCAACATACCGACTCTCAATGACGTCATGCCCAACATTCTGACTTTCAATGCTGTCATCAACATACCAACTCTCAATTCCATGATGCCGTCATGCTCAACATACAACTGTCAATGCTATCATGCCAAAACATACCAGCTAGCAATGCTATGACACCCAACATACCAACTCTCAATGCCGTAGTGCTGTAATGCCCAACAATGACATCACGCCTAACATACCGACTCTCAATGCCCCCACACCTGACTCTCAATGCCATCATGCCCAACATACCAACTCTCAATGCCATCATGCTGAACAAACCAACTAGCAATGCCGTCATGCCCAACATACAACTCTCAATGCTGTCATGCCAAAACACACCAATTCTCACTGCTGTCATGCCCAAAATATTGACCCTCAAAGCTGTCATGCACAACATACCAACTCTCAATGCTGTTAAGCCCAACATACTGATGAGTAATGCCGTCACACCAAACATATCAACTCTCAATGCCATTACACCCAACATACTGACTCTCAATGAAATCAAGCTGAAGAAACCAACTAGCAATGACATCATACCCAACATAGAAATCTCAGTGCTGTCATGCTGAAACATATCGACTCTCAAATCCATCATGCCCAACATACTGACTCTCAACACAGTCAGACCCAACATACTGATTCTCAATGCTGCAATGCCCAACATTCCGAATCTGTGCTCACACCCAACACACCGACTCCCAACATGCTGACTCTTAATGCCATCACACCTACCATATCGACTTTCAATGGTAACATACTCAATATAGCAGCTCTCAATGCTGTCATGCCGAACAAACCAACTACCAATGCTGTCATGCCCAACAAACCGACTAGTAATGCTACCATGCCCAACATACCTACTCTTAATGCCATCATGCCCAACATTCCGATTCTCCATGCCATAATGCCAAAGAAACCAACTAGCAATGCCATCATGCCCAACATACAACTCTCAGTGTTGTCATGCCAAAACATACTAACCAACTAGCAATGCCGTTATGCCCAACGTACCAACTCTCAATGCTGTCATGCCAAAACATACCAACTCTCGATGCCATTAGAGAAAGACCTAGATAAGAGAGTCAAAGAGATAGTTATGGCGATAGAAGAGGCAATTGAGCGGACAGTGCCGGAAGAAGAGAAGATCAATAAGAAGTGGATTATGCAGGAGACACTGAAGTTGGTCCTAGAGAAGAGAGTATTGAAGATCAGAAGGGATGTCTCCGAGAGGGCGGAACAGCAATATAGAGTGAAATGCAATGAGGTAAGGAAAGTGGCCAGAATGGATAAGGTGAAATGGTTAGAGGAGCAGTGTGAAGATATAGAGAGGTATTACAGTGAGTGTAAGATCTGGGAGATGTATAAGATGATTAGGAATATTAATAGGAAGTGGCAGCCGAAGCAGATGGCGATCAAAGACGAGAATGATAAGGTGTGCATGAACAAGAAGAAGGTTGTGCAGCGATGGATGAGATATTGTACCAATCTATACAAAGCACAGTTGGAGCCAAGTGTCTCAGAGAGACTGATCGAAGAATTGAAAGAGACATCACTACCGAGCATCGACAGCAAGACCAATATTCTGAAGGAGGAAGTAGAAAGAACAGTGAAACAATTAAAGAACAAGAGCCCTGGAAATGATAAGATCACGGGAGAGATGATCAAATATGGTGGAGAAAATATCATTCAGGAAATACATCGACTATGTAATATAGCGTGGAAAGAAGGGAAGGCACCTAAGGAATGGACAAGATCTGTGCTAGTGACAATATACAAGAAAGGAAGATTGTTGGAGTGCAAGAACCACATTGCCTTAACGAGTCATCTAGGCAAGGTGCTGATGATGATACCGACGGAGAGATTGAGATCGCAGATAGAAGAACATCTAGCAGATGAGCAAGTGGGATTCAGGAAAGATAGAAGTACTATACAGCAGATATTGGCACTAAGATTGATAGTGGAGAAAGCTTGGCAAAAGAACAAGAATATCTACAAGTGCTTCGTCGATTTTCAGAAGGCATTTGACAGTATATATCAGAAAGTGACTTGGGCGGTGTTGGAGTCGTATGGAGTGGATAGCAGATAAGGTTGTTGAAGGATATCAACGATAATGTGGAGGCAGTGGTGAGAACGTGTGGAAAGTTGGGAAGTTGGTTTGGAACGAGTAGAGGTATGAGACAAGGAGATCTGATATCGCTGAGTATCTTCATAACACACCTAGAGAGAGTGATGGACAAGATTAAGGAAGAGGTAGAAGGGATATCAGTGTACGGGATGAGAATTAACAACTTAAGTTCACGGATGATACAGTTATCATCGAGGAAGATGAAGAGAAGTTAGCGAGAATGGTGCAAGTACTAAATGAGGAAGGGAAGCGGTATGGACAGATTATGAATATCAATAAAATGAAGACAATGGTATTTGGAGATAAGGAAATAGGAAGGAAGATCAGTGTAAATGGGATCGAACTAGAGAAGGTAGAGAAGTTCATGTATTTGGGGAGCAACATGACGTATGATCTAGACTGTAAGAAGGAAATAGTGACTAGAATAGCAAAAGCAAGAGCGAGTTTGAAGGCGATCGATAAGATCTGGAAAAGTAAAGCAATTAGCTTAGGAACGAAGCTGAGCATCTTGAAAACGTGTGTATTTAGCAGCATGTTGTACGGATGTGAGACATGGGTGATAATGAAAGATTCGAAGAGAAGGATATTGGTGTTCGAGAGGAGTTGTTATAGAAAGATCCTGAGAATAGGATGGATGCAGAAGGTTACCAATGAGGAAATATATAGGAAGATACAGCCGAAAGAGAACCTACTGCAGAAGGTTATACAATGGAAGTTACAGCTGTTCAGGTATATTTGCAGAATGAACGATGAGCGAAAAGTTAAGACCTTGGTATTCGGCATAATGGATGGTCCGAATAGGAGAGGCAGACCCCACAGAGAATGGGTAGACGATATAGTAGATTGGTGAGGAGCTAGTCTACAGAAACTAAGCCACTCAGCACTGGACAGGGAAAGATGGAAAGAAATAGTGAGGGAGGCATCAGACACCAACAGGCGCTGAGCCTATGGTTGTTGATGGTGATGATGAATGCCATCTGCCCAACATACCGACTCTCAATGCCATCTGCTCAACATACTGACTCAATGCTATCATGCCCAACATTCTGACTCTCAGTGCCCTGATGCCCAATAAATCGACTTTTAATGCCATCATACCCAACATACCAACTCTCAATGCCGTGATACTGAACAAACCAACTAGCAATGCCATCACACCCAACAAACCAACTAGTAATGCCGTTATGCCCAACATACAACTCTCAACGCCGCCATGCCCAACATACTGATTCCCAATGCCATCACACCCAGTATATCGACTCTCAATGCCATCATATCCAGTATACCAACACTCAATGCTGTCATGCTGAATGAATCAACTAGCAATGCCGTCATGCCCAGCATACCGACTCTCAATGCTGTCATGCCGAAACATACCGACTCTCACTGCTATCACATCCTATATGCTGTTTCGCAATGCTGTCACATCCAACATACCGACTCTCAAAGCTGTCATGCCAAACACACTGACTAGCAATGCCGTCACACCCAACATGCCAACTCTTAATGCCATCATGCCCAACATATATTCTTTTAATAGCATCATGCCCAATACACTGACTCTCAATGATGTCACACCAACATATCGACTCTTAATGCCATCACACTCAACAAACCGACTCTCAATGCCATAGAACCCAACATACCGACTTCCAATGCCGTCACTCCCAACATACCGACTCTCAATACCGTTACCCCCAAGATATCCACTCTCAATGACGTTTTGCCCAACAAACCAACTAGCAATGCCTTCATGCCCAACATACAACTCTTAATGCTGTCATGCCAAAACATACCGATTCTCATTGCTGTCACATCCAACATACCAACTCTCAATGCCGCCATGCCCAGTATACTGACTCTTAATGCTATGACACCCAACATATCGAGTCTCAATGCCGTTACGTTCAATATATCAACTCTCAATGCCATCATGTAAAACAGGACTACTCAACTTTGGAAGCCCTGGGGGCCACAATAACACTCTCAGCACATGCCGAGGGCCACAATTAAGTGTAGTTGCATATACATGTACAACATACAACTCTCAATGCTGTCATGCCGAAACATACTCTCAGTGCTCTCACACCCAACATATCGACTCTCAATCCAGTCATGCTGAACAAACTAGCAATGTTATCCTGCCCAACAAACCAACTGGCAATGCTGTCACATCTAACATTCTGACTCTCAGTGCAATCATGCCCAACATACTGGCTAGCAATGCCATCATACCCAACATACTGCCTCTCAATGCCATCACATCCAACATACTGATTCTTAATGCTGTCATGCCCAACATACCGACTGTCAATGACATCATGCCCAATATATCGACTCGCAATGCTGTCATCCCAAAGAAACCAACTAGCAA